>CM038466.1:41589815-42189815 GCA_021464415.1 Lonicera japonica | reverse complement strand
CAGTTCCTTCATACTCGCTTTGGTATTTCTCGACTTCTTCGGGCAGACATCATCTATTCTCGTTGGCAGTTGTAGACACCCCGATCCGTGACCCCCGCAAGAACCCTAACGACCTTCGAAAGTACTGTTTTTAGTCCGAAACTCACCCGAACACCCGGAACTGCCCCGAAAGGGTTTGTTGGCCAAACAAACGCATTTTAAGTTGAAATGTTGCGCGACAGTCCAGTATGTCGCGCGACAATCCCCTTTCCAGGGACATGTCGCGCGACATTCACCCTACCAATCCACTTTCTGACTCAGCAGTGAGTCAGAATCATCATTAAAAGCAGTATGTCGCGCGACATTCACCCTCTCCAGGGACATGTCGCGCGACAAACACCCCACCACTCCACTTTCTGACTCAGCAATGAGTCAGAATCATCATTAAAGTAAGTGTCGCGCGACATACTGGCAAATGTCGCGCGACATACCCACTTTCCAGGGACATGTCGCGCGACATACTGGCAAATGTCGCGCGACATATGCCCTTTCGACACTATAAATAGGCCAGCACCCCCAAGGGTTCTAGAGACCAACTTCAGAGCATAAAAACAGCAATTTTGGAGCAAGATCAGAGCTAAAAGCAGTGTCCGATCTCGGGAATCGAACTCTCAGAAATATCTGAAGATAGAGAAGATTATTATCGCCGGAGATATCTCTGCCGTATCATATTTTCTTTCTTATTATTATTCTCGTTGGGAAGGTAAATAAAGTCTCTTCTAGTAATTAAATAAGATATCTGTAAGCGAAGTGGCAACATGGTTGTGCTAGATTTCTAACGCGCCCGAAAATCAGGTTTATCTGTGTACTTGTTTTATTTATGTTATTTTGTCCACTTTTTATTTGAATAAACTTATTGCCAAGTTATAAATAGTCTACTGTCTTCAAAACAAAAGACCCTGATAAAACCATTTGCAAAACCAGAAGAGTAAGTATGTTATCGTCCGGATAAAATTCTGTTTTCAAAACCCGGACGGATAAGACTTATCTAGGAATTAAAATCAACATATCCTGTCTCCTCTATAGACTATGGCGTGTCTGATAACTCTCCTCTCAAGAGTCATGATTCCATATTAAATTAGTCCCGATATAAGATCCGAGCTTTTTACAAAAACAATCACAACACGAGAAAACTGTTATTATCTGAGAAATAATACGGGACACTCTTTCAAAATAAAAGGTTTCGTCATTTGTATTTATATCTTTCAATAATAAAAACATCGGATTTTGGAACACAAAGGTTTTATCCCTTTCCCACTTTCCCTAAAAATCAGGATCTTTATTCGAAAAGTAGTAGACTGTCAGTAAAAGCATCCAAGTTCTTCAACATAGAATAAACATATAAGTCCACTAGAGACCGAAAGGGCGGAATGGGTGCTTAACACCTTCCCAAACCGTAATATAGTTCCCGAACCCTATAGAATCCTGGTTTCGCAAACAAACGTGTAAAGAAAGGCTTATCTGTAGCCTTTCCCTTTACACAACCCTTTTTGTCCGTTTTCTCGTAAAACGTACTGGGGACTCTGAATGAACCCTCTTGAACCTAGAAACAGGATAGAGAGACACCCGATATGAATTATCAAAACAACTCCAAGCAAATGGAACGACGGGATCCTTTCCGACGTTTCAGACCACCAACGAACGGGGACGAGACCCGGGGGTCGCATTTGCGGATTCTCACAGTGGCGACTCTGCTGGGGACAATTGAGAACTAGGCTCTTATATGTGGACTTTTATTTATAATATGTTGATATGCATGCTTTTATTGCTTTCCCTATTTACCCCCTAACGTGGCACCTGGATTTTATTGTTGACTTGACCTAGAGGTGCAGTAGAGTCCATTCATTGACATAGACATCTATTTAGGATTTTCCGTACTTGTGAATTTGATTGTAAAGAAATATCTTTTCAAAATAAAAATAGCGTTTTCAAAATACACCTCAAAGATAAGATATTTGTAATTGAATCTTTGAAAAATTCTTGTTTTGCATGCACATCACAAATCATGCATTGGTTCTACGAGAGTGAATTTACCCCGAACCCTCGGAAGTATTATAAGTGAGTAGGGAGTTGGCTTGCTTGGGCCAACATAAACCGAAAGCATTTACTTCCACTCTCCTTGGCCAAGTACGCCCCCGAGGTATATCGAGTGACGAGAACACTCACGTACCCGGGAAGTATATCAAAAGATTCTTGCACGTACCCGCCCCTGGGGTATATCGCGAGGTCTTGCCAAATAGGAGGGAGCCTGAAAACCTTCACCTTGCATTACACCTGCGTTGCATATAGGAAGAGTCAAGATAGAACACTCTTATGTATTTTTTGACAACCGTGAGGAGTTTTTGTACCACATAGGGCCTTGTCATATATATCTCCCCCCAGATATTGGCAAGTACGGCCGGAGGCTAATCAACCTCCGTCGTAGAAACTTACATCGAGGTTAAACTCATTGTGACTTTCCCCGGTACATCTCCCATGAAAAGCAACTCAAGAGGAGAGATATTCCCAATTTTCATAAAATCAAAAGATGAGTTTTTCAAAAATTCGGGACGAGTAGGATAACCCAAGGAGCACTTCGCTGCCTATCCTAAAACTCCCACCGGGAATTCGCTCAAGTTGCTGTTGATGTGTCTTTATAAAAACACCCGAAACTTGGTTTTCGTTGTTTTTCTTTTTCCATGGTATCTTTTGGCAAAACTTGAGTCACGTCATGATCTTCCTTCATCTTCGCCCTATGGTTCCGTCTACAGTCATCATACAGCAACAGTCTGGAAGGTTGGGCTGGTCGAGATCATACCGGGAGATTAATAAGACCGAGCACACCGGAAATGGCTGATAGGCACGAGAATCCAGAGACAGATCAGAGCCTAGCCGAGGCATCTGCACCACAGCCGGAGTTAGCCGAAATGTATCGTTTATTGAGGACCGTCAGCATAAGTCTAGCAAACCTCACGAATGAGCAACAGAGTACCCGAGTTCGGGTAGAAGAGTTGTCAGCCGGGAGGGTCGCGCCACCGGGGTTTGAAAGACTACCACCGAATCGAGATTAAGGGCAGTCATCGCAAGTACTTGCCCCAGTTCAAGGAACCAATCCACCTCAAACGAGTCCTGTCACCACAGGTCCCGTTCAGGCAGATCCTAACAACCCGAATCAGTGGGCCCCGGATTCAGGCCCTACCTATCAGCAACAAGAGCCACCCATCGTCTGGCCACAACCCCAACTGGGCGTTGATTCTCAATACCAGCCATGGCCACAAGTTCCCGTAAGACCTATTCCACCTCCGGCCCCAGTAGCCCCTCCTCATGAATACCCAAACATCAACCGACTTCGGGCAGTGTATGCAGAATTGGTTATAGCTCGGGAATAACCCGACGAGGTGTCGAGAGAAAGCGAAGAAATGAGGAAACTGAAAGAGCAGATGAAGGTTCTGCAAAGGGGGGTCTCCTTGATGAAAGGGGCAGATGAGATTACTGATATGAATGCCTTCTCCCTCTACCCGGAAGCAAGATTACCTCAGGGATTCAAGCTCCCTTCCATCACCAAATTCACCGGAACTACCCCCCCAAAGACACATCTACAGTCTTATATCCGATCCATGCAAGTATCTGGCTGTGGAGAACCGGAGTTGGCCCAAGCATTTCATATGACTCTCACGGGGGCAGCCCTGAGATGGTTCTTTGATTTAGAGAGGCACCACACGAAAACTTGGGGGGATATCGTCAAAGAATTCATGTCTAAATACGGGTCCAACAAAGATTTGGAAATCACCTGTAAACATCTGGAAATGACCAAGCAAGGAGAGAAAGAAAGCTTCAGCGATTTCGTCACACGCTGGAGAGAGATGGCCTCTCAAATGTCCAAACGACCGAATGAAGAAGAACAGCTGGAAATCATACAAAGGAATTTTACTCCATCTGTATTAAGTTGTATGGGAAAGCACGTATTCCCACATTTCAGGGCCCTGTTAATCATGGGGTCGCAAGTAGAGGAAGAGTTGCCTAAGAAAGCCGAGAATGATACCAAGAAAGCCTCGTACGCAGGGAGAAAGATGGCCGCTCCAACTGTTAACCAAATAGGCTCATACCCGTATCAACAGAGCTCTTTTCAACAGCCACCACAAACATCCCCGATGAATTAGCCCACATAGGGAGAATCCTCGAGTATCGAAATGAAGAGAAAAAGGAACTTCTGTACTCTTCCAACTATGTTGGTCAAAACTATGGAATTACTCTGGAAAGCTGGACTAATCACTCCCCTCAACGCACATCCTCCACCAAATCCTATTCCCCTCACTTGGAGAACGAATGAGAACTGTGCATACCATCAAGCAGCAGGCCATGACATGGAACGCTGCTTGGCTCTTCGTCACCGTATTTAGGACCTTATTGAAGTTGGAACCATCCCCGCACCCGGCGGGCCCAATGTTACCAACAACCCCCTTCCGAACCATGCTCCACCTGTGGGAATTAATGCCTTGACCACTGATGAAGAAGGCTTTGATCCCGTAGGACTTATCCGAGATGACCCAGCCTACAAAGCACCGGTTGTGCTACCAGCAAAGGCTCAGGTAGCCCCAGGCCTCAATCCGATAATTGACCAATGGATGGCTAAGATGAAATTCCTACCCGGGTAAGGTTTAGGAAAGGCCAACCAAGGGATTTCACAATCGCTCACAATCAAGACCAATCCGGGGAAAGCTGGGATAGGATGGACCCAGGACAAGAAGGAACAGCCATGAAAGCCTCAGGGCTTTCCAGGGACATGTCGCGCGACAAACACCCCACCACTCCACTTTCTGACTCAGCAATGAGTCAAAATCATCATTAAAGTAAGTGTCGCGAGACAGTCAAGATTGTCGCGCGACATATTGCCAAATGTCTCGCGACATACCCACTTTCCAGGGACATGTCGCGCGACATACTGGCAAATGTCGCGCGACATATGCCCTTTCGACACTATAAATAGGCCAGCACCCCCATGGGTTCTAGAGACCAACTTCAGAGCATAAAAACAGCAATTTCGGAGCAAGATCAGAGCTGAAAGCAGTGCAAAAAATAGCAACAAGCATTTTAGATTATCGTCTTATTTCTGAAGAGTCGAATCTATTCTCGACACTCGACGTGTCCGGTCTCGGGAATCGAACTCTCAAAAATATCTAAAGAAGGAGAAGATTATTATCGCCGGAGATATCTCGGCCGTATCATATTTTCTTTCTTATTATTATTCTCGTCGACATTCTACTTTAATGATGTTTCCGACAGATTATTTTATCAGAAAGTGGATGGTGGGGTGTTTGTAGCGCGACATGTCCCTATAAAGGGAATGTGTCGTGGGACATACTTGTTTGTCATGCGACATTTCAATTTAAAAATATGTTTGTTTGGCCAACAATCCCTTTCGGGGTAGTTTCAGGTGCTCGGGTGAGTTTCGGACTCCAAAAACAGTACTTCTCGAAGGTTATTAGGGTTCTTGCGAGGGTCACGGATCGGGGTGTCTACAAACCCTCTCGACTCAAGCTCCTTACTTGCAAGGAATTGAGGCGACTGGAAGAGACCATGGTCCATGGCTCCCATAAGAACTCTAAAGAAGTGTCTGTATGAAAAAGTGTTCGTGAATGCCTCCGGAGAGGGCTTTATGCTGGGTTTTGCCTCTAGAGAGGGGTTTTGTTACCTCATTGCCTCTTTCGAAGGCTTTTATTTGCTCCACTCGCCTCAGATGGGAGGACTACCATTGCTCCACTCGCCTCAGATGGGAGGACTACCATTGCTACACTGTGCCTCCCTGGGAGGGCTTTTGATCTCCTCGCCTCAGGTGGGAGGACTACCATTGCTCCACTAGCCTCAGGTGGGAGGACTACCATTGCTCCACTAGCCTCAGATGGGAGGACTACCATTGCTCCACTGTGCCTCCTTGGGAGGGCTTTTGATCTTCTCACCTCAGGTGGGAGGACTACCATTGCTCCACTAGCCTCAGATGGGAGGACTACCATTGCTACACTGTGCCTCCCTGGGAGGGCTTTTGATCTTCTCGCCTCAGGTGGGAGGACTACCATTGCTCCACTAACCTCAGATGGGAGGACTACCATGCTCCACTGTGCCTGTCTGGGAGGGCTTTTGATCTGTAAAAAAGAAAGAAATAAAGAAAAATTGCCTCTAGGAGGGCTTTTTTGTGAGTATTTTTGCCTCTAACGAGGGCTTTGTGTTCGTGATTGGCCTCGAGGAGGGCTTGTGCCTGTAAAAAGGGCTTGTGAGTGATGTTTTACCTGTAGAAAGGACTTATGTGAATGGATTGCCTCCGGAGAGGGCTTGTGAGTGAATGGATTGCCTCCAGAGAGGGCTTGTGAGTGTTGTTTTGCCTGTAGAAAGGGCTTATGTGAATGGATTGCCTCCGGAGAGGGCTTGTGTGAATGGATTGCCTCCGGAGAGGGCTTGTGTTATATTATGATGAATTTTGGTTGTCTCTCTCTTTGACTGCTAGAGTGAGAGAGAGGAATTTTATGAGAGTGAAAAGAGCTCCTCGGGGTTTAATCTTTGCCCGGATGTTTATTTCCCCATATCTTTCTGAAGTTTTACTCTCATATTTTCCTGACTGAAAATACTTCTCTCGGAAAGCAGTTTTCGAATTTCTTTTGCTCTTCACCAAGTGACGATTCGAAGTTTTTCCAAACCATCTCTTCTGTATCATGCTAAAAAGAAAATTTGTATGAAAGGTCAATCTCTGATCTCTGGTCTCTTTTGATTCTCATTTTTGGTGGGCCCACATCGTTTTCTGTTTTTTCGATGCCCTTATTTCTCCCTCTTTTGGGAAAGACTTTTCCTGGTTTTCTCTGTTTTTGACCAAGAGTCTTTTTATCCGTTTGTCATGATCAGGAGCCTTACTTACCCAAAATGAAACCCTGAGCCGTTTTTGGCCTAGCTATCACATTTGGTGTGGCTCTCCCTCTCACTTTTTATTTCTGATTCTCTTGCTCGCTTTCAGGCGCTCATGCGGGTTCTTTCTTTTTTTTACTCTTTCAATTTTTTCTATTCCCGTCTTATTCTGATATTTTGCTTTTCCTCATCGATGGTCTCGTCCTTCTTGGGAGATTAGAGACTACTTTGTTTGTATTTCGTTCTCGTATTTTCGGAGAGATGATTTGGAAGTCTTTCCTTGATTTTTCATCATTGGGGTGCGGTATTCAGAAAGATTTTTTTGAAAATTGTTCCTCTAAAGCACTCCTGCATGAGATAATAATGAGACAAAAGTCAAAAAATCAGGGGAGGGGACCAAGTGTCGCGCGACAGCTCCGTGGAGAGCTCTTTGTCGCGTGACAATGACCTTGTTTGTCGCGCAACATACTGCTCCATTATATAAGCCCCTTGCTGAGCTCATTCTCTCATTTCTCTTTCTCTCTCAAGCTCTCAAGCGCAGAAGCCCTGCCGCTTTTTTGACTTTTTCGACTTTTCTTATATTCTACTCACACTCAGATGGATCCTGCACAGCCAGATAGATTAGAGGGTGACCAGGAGGAGGTCACCTTTACCGACGCTCAGGGCGTTCTCCAGTGCAGCCCTCACCATGATGACAAGGAGGACCTTGATTGTTACGGTGAGGATGGGGTGGACCGCGGTCGGGTGGTGGTCTACCGAGATGTTACCTGGGTTGCTCCAGTCGCGGACGTTTCGTGGCTCTTGATGGAGCCTGTTTCTCACGAGATTCGTCGACGATCTCTGGTATGTTTTCCTCAAATTCTTTCTTTGTTTGATTACTTCTGTCGTTTTCTGCATGTATTTAAACAATTCTCGTATTTAGTATACATGTCTGCCTAGAAATAACGTCCGATTTAGTGAACACATACTTTTACTTGCGACACCCTTTAGGTTCTTTCTAGAAAACTACACAATTATACCCCCATAACTCTATAACTATCATAATTACACCAAAGTACCCTCAGGTTTGGAAAATTATATAATTTACCTTTATAACCATATAACTCTTATAATTACACCAAAGTACCCTCAGGTTTGAAAAATTACATAATTTACCCTTATAACCCTATAACTCTCGTAATTACAGCAAAGTACCCTCAGGTTTGAAAAATTACATAATTTACCCTTATAACCCTATAACTCTCATAATTATACCAAAGTACCCTTATGTTTTGGAAAATTACATAATTTACCCTTATAATCCTATAACTCTCATAATTACACCAAAGTACCCTCAGGTTTGGAAAATTGCATAATTTACCCCTATAACCCTATAACTCTCATAATTACACCAAAGTACCCTCAGGTTTGGAAAATTACATAATTTACTCTTATAACCCTATAACTCTCATAATTAGACCAAAGTACCCTCAGGTTTGAAAAATTACATAATTTACCCCTATAACCCTATAACTCTCATAATTACACCAAAGTACCCTCAGGTTTGGAAAATTGCATAATTTACCCTTATAACCCTATAACTCTCATATTTACGCCAAAGTACCCTCAGGTTTGGAAAATTACATGATTTTATAACCCTATAACTCTCATAATTACACCAAAGTACCCTCAGGTTTTGGAAAATTACATAATTTACCCTTATAACCCTATAACTCTCATAGTTACACCAAAGTGCCCTCAAATTACTTATATCTATATCTCCATTTTTTTCGCAGTGGGTCGGCCGAGGTTGGGGTTCTCCTAATGCTATTTCCTTAAAGTGGCCAGGCACCAGCCCCTATCCAGGAGTTGCTTCTTGCGATTCCCTTCAGTTCTCTCTTTGACGCCCTCCCGGAGCGGGTATCTAGGGCGGCAGTTTTAGTGTCGGCACTGGCCTCCCATTGGTGGGATACTACTCATACTTTCCATTGGAGCTGGGGGGAGATGACGATGACCCCCTCGATCTTTTTGCTCTAACCGGGATTCCCTCAGGGGGGTCCTTATCCAGATTGATGTCCCTTTACGTCTGACGGCAGAGGGCATCGTGGGTGCACTTGGGTGGTTTGGGTGATACGATCCCCCGAGCGGTTCTGGTTACGCGTTTGACCACAGAGAGAGCTCGTTTGGTTGCTCCAGGAGCTATGATGACCCGTCAAAAGGTGCGTCAATATGCCCGTGTCCTTCTTTTACTGACGCTTCATGATCTGTTCGAGGCCCGTGGGGGGGACATGACCCATCTCTAGTGGCTGCCTTATCTCCAGGATTTTAGTATTATGTTTGATTACGACTGGGGCAGCTTCATTCCTGCTGTCCTATATGATGCTATGGACCAGGTATCTCGCCATTTAGCCCTGAACCTCAAGAGCTTTTCCTTGCTGCAGGAGATATATACTTTTGTTCTTTTTTCTCTGCTTCAGTCCTTTATACATTACCTGTTGATTATTGTTGATATTCTTTATATTTCTTCTTCAGAGTTGGTTTGTGGCGTATACCCGTCTGGATCGCGCCTAGGTGGATCTCCTCGTTCAGAACGAGGACCAGTTTCCCCTTCTTTGTCGATTCATTGCGGGGAACTACAGGACTCCCTATGTATATCGGACTCGGGAGACCGGAGCTGCTGCCGTCCATGACCTGCTGGAGGAGCAGGTAAATATCTTAGTATTCCTGTTTTTCAATAAATAGTAAGATAGAATATAAATTACTGAAATAAAATCTTGCACTCTTTTCAGATTGAGTGGGCGTGCTCTGACCATCTCGAGGACCAGGCGGCTTATTAGGGACGAGTAAGGCCTTCACTTCTATTTGGGCGAGAGGGTTATTCGCGAACATACACCGGCCCAGTGGCCTCGGGTTCCTTTAATCCCGCCAGTTCTGATAAGGCGGACAGGCAAGATCGACCTGACGATGGTGCAGGCCCTTGTCGACTGGCTCGATTTTCAGACGTTCACCGAGGAAGGAGATTATGCTGTCTTCGCTACTCGTTACTTGATGAGGGAGCGAAATGGGACCTGAAGGAAGGTCTTCTACGAGAGATACCGGGCATTGGGAGGCTATCCCAACTACATACGAGGACAGACTCACTTGTCCAGGATGATCCCCGGTCATCTGCCACCTGTCCCTGATCAGAGGGACAACATTTTGGACTCTGATGACGATGACCCCTAGGGGGAGAGGGGTGTCCCTGCTGCGGCTGAGGGAGGTGATGGAAGGCCCGAGGGTGGTGCTGCTAGGCCCGAAGGCGGTGAGGGAGGTGGGACAGCGGTGGTTCCAGAGCAGCCATCTCAGACCACACGCAGAGAGGAGCAGCATGCTGAGAGAGGGAGAAGTAATTTTTTTGAGCGGTCCTGGGAGCCTGCCGACTTAGGGGTCGACTACGAGCAGTTTGGGAGGACTGCTCCTGCTACTGCTGCTGCTTGTAGTGGGGTCCCGCCTCTGAGAGCGACGGCCGTTGTGGACCTTCCGGGTGTTCGTACTTATGCCACGCTGACTCCTCTTCTGACTGTTGCCATGGGCCCTCCGGTCAGATCCACAGGTCTTGGTGGCTCATCTTCTCGCCCTCCTTTGTTCCCGATTTGTGAGGAGGGTGGGTCTACTTCTGCTGCCATGCCGGCGGGTTCGTCCATTCATCCGGTAGACTTGCCGATACTTCCTCGGGAACATCTCTTATGTCGGTGCCGATCTACGTCGATATACGGTGCCCGAGTATCCTCTCCCTGAGGATACGTTCGACTACTTGGGTGGCCATCTTGATGATGAGGTATGTGCTTTTTCTTCCCTTAATATCTCTTCATATCCATGCTTATTTATTTTAACAGTGCTGATTCTTCTTTCTTTCCTTTTCAGCGGGTGAGCGTGCGTGTGGCAGATCTGAGGGCTTGGCATTCCCAGTACCTCTACAGCTGGAACCTGCTCTAGTACATTGGTCAAGACCCCACGACATACATGCGTGACTATCAGAGGGCGATAGATGTCTCCTTGCGGGCAGATGACCCTCTGTCTTCCTCTCGTGCTCGGATGGAGTCTCGGAGGAGCAGTAGCCGGACCTCTAGGTGATCTCGGTCTTCGGTGATTTGCACTAAGGCACCGATTCAGTCGACGGGGCCTTCTCAGGCAGCAGCTCCCTCTACTCAGGGCATCCCAGAGGTCTATCCTACTCCCGAGGAGGGTTCGGGTGACAGTGGGAGCGTGTCCAAGCGCGCTCGGATAGATTATTTTTTTCTTTCCTGCATTTAGTTAGTTCTGACAAATATGTAGTTTTTATTTTTTAGACTTTTAGACAGGGATTTAGTTTTGAAAAAGCTGTTCTTTTATTAGTTTTATGAAAAAGCTTTATTTGTGTCTGATCATATGCATTTATTTATCTTATGATGAAAGATTTTAATAATTACATGTATCGATAAACTAGGAATCGTACCTTTGTGATGGGATGATACTTAAGGTCCCTGCAAAAGAACAGAGTGAGCACAATGCATAAAAAGTGGATCTTTTGGCACAATGATATGGGTTTGTCGCGCGACAAACAGGTATAGGCACCCTTTTTTTTGCTATAAATACACCCATCTTCCTTCCTTCATCCTCACACCTTTCCCAAAAGGTCTTCTTATCGCACAAGTTCTAATTTTTCTTATGTAGAAGCCCAAGATGCTCTGATATCTTCTGAGAATGGCTTGAACTTTGGTGTATTCCATCTTTTAGCGGGTTGGTGCCATCGTCCTGTAGATTTTTCCTTTTTGTTTGGCGCTTTGTATTTCTGGAATCCTGCGGATCATCTTTTTCGTTTCGGGCTAGATGAGCTCTGTCTGACTTATGAAGAATTTTCTTGGCTGTTGCATTCTGATGTTCGTCTCCTGATGCTATTCCCATAGAAGAAATCGGTCCCTGAGATATGCTGATTGCTCTGTAAGCCATTCCCCAAGTGGCTTATGATGGTTTTATTATCGACGGGCTTTTTGACCTCCAAAAAATGGTGAGGTTCTTTCATCGTTACGAGGAAAAAGCTTCTTATAGTGCGGGGCGTACTGTGGCAACCTTGATTTGTCTTGTTTCTGATATGCTACTGGTGACGGGCTCTTCCGATGTTGATCCGACTATTCTGAGTTTGATTTACCAAGCTAGAAATGGGGAATCTATAGTGCCTATCGTTCTTGCAGAGACTCTGAACGGCCTAGATGATCTCAAAAGGGGAGCTTCACCCTTCTTCAGGGGAAGTCCACGCTTGCTATATATGTGGCTATTGGAGCGTTTCCGATCGGTGGGCTTCAATGGGGTTCGGCTTGACAACCCGACGCACTTCTTCCATCGTCCCCTCTTTGGTGCCTTGACCATGTCTTCCTCTGATTGGACGGTGTGATTTTCGGAGAATTTTTGGGCTATTCGGTGGAACATTCCTCGGTGGAAGCTGAGGGCGATAACGTTTAGTACCGGGGGAAGAATTACATTCGGCTCAGTGGGCTCTGGTTCACTTCTTTTTATCTCCTAGGACGCTTGCTTCGGCAATTTAACGTCCCCCAGGACATTCCCCTTAGCTTGAACAACTTCTCTTCTGAGTCTAAATTTCTGACCCAACATGTTTCTTCATCGGTGGAGAGAATGGGGCATGCTCGACTGACTCGTCAATTCAACTATTCTCGTTTTGGTATTTCCAGGCCCCTCCGAGATGACATCATCCGTTCTCGTCGGGGGTCTCTGGAAGAGGAGCTGTTTGATGACCCCTTTCAAATGGAATGGTTCCGGTTCATCGATTCCAAGCCCACAGAGGAAAGCATAGTCTTTGCGTACCATATTCTGGTTGAGGCTCGAATTGACTTGGCTACTAAGGACCCTGCTTGGCCAACCCCTAGGGATTAGGTCTTTTTGTATGATGTATCCCCTTTGTAACTTTCAGTGTTCTAAACCACCTTAATAGTAAATGTGAGAATCCGCAAATGCGACCCCCGGGTCTCGTCCCCGTTCGTGGCGGTCTGAAACGTCGGAAAGGATCCCGTCGTTCCATTTGTTCGGAGTTGTTTTGATAATTCATATCGGGTGTCTCTCTATCCTGTTTCTAGGTTCAAGAGGGTTCATTCAGAGTTGCCAGTACGTTTTACGAGAAAACGGACAAAAAGGGTTGTGTAAAGGGAAAGGCTACAGATAAGCCTTTCTTTACACGTTTGTCTGCGAAACCAAGATTCTATAGGGTTCGGGAACTATATTACGGTTTGGGAAGGTGTTAAGCACCCATTCCACCCTTTCGGTCTCTAATGGACTTATATGTTTATTCTATGTTGAAAAACTTGGATGCTTTTACTGACAATCTACTACTTTCCGAATAAAGACCCTAATTTTAGGAAAAGCGGGAAAGGGATAAAAAACCTTTGTATTCCGAAATCCGATGTTTTTATTATTGAAAGATGTAAATACAAATGACAAAACCTTTTATTTATTTTGAAAGAGTATCCCGTATTATTTCTCAGATAATAACAGTTTTCTCGTGTTGTGATTGTTTTTGTAAAAAGCTCGGATCTTGTATCGGGACTAATTTAATATGGAATCATGACTCTTGAGAGGAGAGTTATCAGACACGCCACAGTCTATAGAGGAGACAGGATATGTTGATTTTAATTCCTAGATAAGTCTTATCAGTCCGGGTTTTGAAAACAGGATTTTATCCGGACGATAACATACTTACTCTTCTGATTTTGTAAATGATTTTATCAGGGTCTTTTGTTTTGAAGACGGTAGACTATTTATAACCTGGCAATAAGTTTATTCAAATGAAACATGGACAAAACAACAGTAATAAAACAAGTATACAAATAAACCTGATTTTCGGGCGCGTTAGAAATCTAGCACAACCATGTTGCCACTTCGCTTACTAGAACGGGGTGCGGGGCAGCGCCCCGTTAGAAAAATTGAGTTTTTAAAACGAGTCTACAATACAACTAATATATAGATATCTTATTTAAATTACTAGAAGAGACTTTATTTACCTTCCCGACGAGAATAATAATAAGAAAGAGAATATAATACGGCAGAGATATTTCCGGCGATGATAATCTTCTCCTTCTTCAGATATTTCTGAGAGTTCGATTCCCGAGACTGGATACGTCGAGTGTCGAGAAGAGATTCGACTCTTCAGAAATAAGACGATAATTGAAAATGCTTGTTGCTGTTTTTATGCTATGAAGTTGGTGTCTAGAAACCCTTGGGGGTGTTGGCCTATTTATAGTGCCGAAAGGGCATATGTCGCGCAACATTTGGCAGTATGTCGCGCGACATGTTCCTGGAAAGTGGGTATGTCGCGCGACAATCTTGACTGTCGCGCGACATTTACTTTAATGATGACGTGGTGGGGCATATGTCGCGCGACATGTCGTTTAATGATGACATGGTGGGGCATATGTCGCGCGACATGTTCCTGCATGTCGACGGGGTGGGGCATATGTCGCGCGACATTTGCCTGTATGTCGCGCGACAATCTTGACTGTCGCGCGACATTTACTTTAATGATGATGTGGTGGGGCATATGTCGCGCGACATGTCGTTTAATGATGACATGGTGGGGCATATGTCGCGCGACATGTTCCTGGATGTCGACGGGGTGGGGCCTATGTCGCGCGACATTTGCCTGTAAAGGTGATTGTCGCGCGACATACTGGACTGTCGCGCGACATTTCAACTTAAAACGCGTTTGTTTGGCCAACAAACTCTTTCGAGGCAGTTCCGGGTGTTCGGGTGAGTTCCGAACTAAAAAACAGTACTTTCGACGGTCGTTAGGGTTCTTGCGGGGGTCACGGATCGGGGTGTCTACAGTAAACAAGGGACTTTTTCACGAGAAATAAATTTCCTTGCAATGTTTTAAATCGGGCTTGAAGTCACTTCTCAAGTTGCCTACGTTCCCCTTTTGATTTTTCCAAAAAACACAATTTTGAGTTGGGGCTCAGGTTTACGTAGTTCTTAACTATACATGTTACATCTATTGGTAGTACTTCTTCAATCGATCCATGTTGACTGGGGAATGCAGTAACTGTCCGTCCAAATCAGCGAGTATAGCGGCACCCCCCATTATCAATCTCTTTGACGATGTATGGCCCTGTCCACTTTTGCCCGAACTTTTTTCTTGGGTCTCTGGTTGGTTCTTGAATTTCTTTTAACACGATGTCGTTCTCATTGATACCCCGAGTATTTACTTTCTGGTTAAATACTCGAGTGATTCTCTTTTAATACCCTTGGTGGTGATATACGGCTTTCAATCTCTTCTCATCTAACAATGCCAGCTCGTCATAACGTGCCTGGACCCATTCCAGCTCATTAACTTGATTCTCTAACATTACTCTGAGGGAGGGGACCTCTAATTTATCAGGGAGGACTGCTTCCATCCCGTATGTAAGTGAAAATGGGGTTGCCCCGGTAGAGACCCTTTCAGTGGTGTGGTATCCCCACAATGCATATGGTAATTTTTTTGGCCAGTCTCGACAGGTGTCGGTCATCTTGCTCAGGATATTCTTTAGATTCTTGTTGACATCTTGCGAAGATCTGTGTCGGGTAATACTGTATTCCTCCATGACTGTATTAGCTTCTCTTTCGAAGTGGGTGCCGTTGTCCGAGATGATCTCGTGTGGGACCCCATACCAGCAAACGATATTCCAGTTAATGAATCGGGCAACTTTCTTGGCGTCAAGGGTCGTGAAGTAGTTGATGGCTACTAGTATGAATTCGTGGCCGTTGCTTGCTTTGGGCGAAATTTTCCCAATGATGTCAATTCCCTAGTTTGCGAAATGCCAGGGAGCAGTCATGTTGTACAACTCTTTCGGAGGAAGTTTCTAAGACTTAGCGTAGATTTAACATTTGTGACAATGGCGTACGTGGTTAACGCAATCGTTCCACAGGGTAGATCAGAAATAACCTTGTCTGATGATTTTGCGGGCAAGTGTATGACCGCTCATATGAGGTCCGCAATCGCCCCATGTATCTGATCCATCATTTTGACGAATTCTTCTTCAGTGAGACATTGAAGATGGGTCCTGTTGTAGTTCCTCTTATACAGTTTTCCAGCACAAAGTATGAACCCTGATGCTAATCTTCTAAGTGTGATCCGCGTTTCCTTATCTGTTTGCTCGGGATACATATGATTTTTCAATTGGTTCCAGATGTCATAAAACCAATTGGTTGAGTCCCCATCCTTTTCATTCTCTACCTCAAGGGCCATGCAGTATGCTAGTCCTTGTCTTCTTTGTATGGTAAAAGTTATTTCTTCCATCCCCTCCGGGATATCGATTATTGATGCTAGGGTTGCTAGTGCGTCAGCAAAACTGTTTTGTGATCTGGGGATATAGTAAAACTCTGAATGCTCAAATCTCCCTGCGACATCCTCCAGTCGGGCGAGGTATGGTACTAACTTCTCATCTCTGACCTTCCATTCCTGTAGGACTTGGTGGACTACTAATGCCGAATCTCCGTACACTTGTATTCTCCGTATACCCCTTTGGAGCGCAATCTCTAATCCAATTATACAAGCTTCATAGTCGGCCATATTGTTGGTGCAGAAGAAGTCCAGACGATATGGTATTGGAGAGTGAGTTTGGTCTGGAGAGACTAACAGGATGCCTATTCCATTCTTGTTTCGGTTGGCGGCCCTGTCAAAGTATAATTTCCAGTCTTCATCGATCTTGACATTCATAATAGTTTCATCTGGGAATTCGGCTTCCTCTAACATGTCCCCCAATATTGGATTATGGGCCAGGTAATCAGCTATGATCTTGCCTTTGACTGCCTTCTGGTTCATGTATGTGATATCGAATTCGGAGAGTAAGAATAACCATTTTGCCATACGGTTTGAGAGAGCTGGTTTCTCAAAGAGGTATTTCAGCGGATCTATTCGTGATGCCAAGATGACCGGGAAAACCAGCATGTAGTGTCGTAATTTCTGTGTTACCCAAACAAGAGCGGTGCATGACTTCTCTAATGACGTGTAGTTTATCTCGAATGGGAACATCTTTTTGCTAATGTAGTAGATAGCCTGCTCTTTTTGGGTATCAATTACATGTTGGGCTAGCATAGCTCCTACAGCCGAATCCATGATCGTTAGGTATTAGATTAGCGCCAGTCCGGTCTGTGGTGGGGCTAATAGTGGGGGATTGGAGAGATAGTCTTTGATTCGATCAAAAGCCTCCTGGCACTGACCGTCCCATTCTCCTGGTGAAGATTTCCTCAGGAGTTTGAAAATGGGCTCGTAAGTCTTAGTGAGCTGAGAGATGAACCTACTAATGTACTACAAATTACCTAAAAATTCTCAGACTTCTTTCTCGGTACGAGGCTCGGGCATTTCTCGGATAGCTCGAACCTTGGCAGTGTCTACCTCGATTCCTTTCTTACTGACAACATAGTCTAGGAGTTTTCCCTTGGTTACCCCAAATACACATTTCTGCGGGTTGAGTCTCATCTGGTACTGGCGGAGGCGGTCAAAAAAGGCTCGTAAGGCTGGTACATCGCCTTCCCTTTCCTTTGACTTGATTATCATATCATCAACATATACTTCTACTTCTTTGTGAATCATGTCGTGAAAAATAGTTGTAGCTGCCCTCTGATATGTTGCCCCGGCATTCTTTAGCCCGAATGGCATAACGGTGTAGCAGTATGTTCCCTATGGCGTGATAAATGTTGTTTTCTCTTAGTGATTTGGGTGCATCTTGATCTGATTATACCAGGCAAAACCGTCCATAAATGACTTCAAGGCATGGTTGGCAGTATTATCTATTATCAAATCAATGTTGGGTAATGGAAAATCGTCTTTTGGGCAAGCTTTATTGAGATCTCGGTAATCCATACACATGCGGACCTTCCTATTTGCCTTTGGGACGGGCACAATATTGGCTAACCATGAAGGGTACTCGATCACCCGCAAAAACCCTACACCCAGTTGTTTCATCACTTCTTCTTTTACCTTCAGGGACCATTCTGGCGTAAGCTTTCTCAATTTTTGCTTGACGGGTCTGAATTTCGGCTTGGTGTTTATCTCGTGCATGACTATCTGGCTGTTTAAACCTGGCATATCAGCATAGGACCAGGCGAAGATATCCACGTACTCATTCAGAGTTTGTGTGAATTCCTCTCTTTCTACCTCACCTAGACTTGCCCCGATACGAACTTCTTTCGTTTCCTTCTCCGTCCCAAGATTAATCACAAGAGTATCTCCCTCCTCGCTTTGTATGCGATGTTCCTCCCGTTCAGGATGTTCATTTAGTCTTTTCATTTCCATATAAGCAATTACAGAATCAGAACTATCAGGATACCACAAAACATAGTCTTCTTCATTAATAACAGTGCTTACAGGTACAAGCTTGAAAAGTAAATCTAGGAGAGACTCTACTTTAGCCTTACCCTTGCCCTTATCTCTTACCCCTACAACTTCGATCTTTCCCCCTTTTTCCTAGTAATCTGGATCAGCGTGTATTAAGTGTACAGGGTCATCCTTTGACTTATCGTCCTCTACAGCCATGACGCCGAAGAGATCTCCAATCATTTCTTCCTCTTCACCTTTTTCGTCTTCATTTTCTTCACTCGGCCCGATCGTTAACTTGGTAGAGAAGTTGTGTATAACATTCTCCATGAGATAAAGGTCCTCTTGATAGAAGATTTCACATCCTAGAAGGTTATCTCCATCGCTGTTTCTCCAAGGCTCCTGAAAACCGCAAAAGGGGGAAGTCCTCTCCTTCTTTGACAAAAAACCCATTAAGAGAGCTAAAACTCGGACACTGATACCCTTGACTCCTTTTTTCTTTTTCGTCTTCTTCAGTGTGTTAGTACCCCAACCCTTCTTTTTCATGCCTCGTTACTAGTTCTAAGGCCTGAAGTTGTAACACCCCCGCCTTAATATACAGGACAACACCCGTAATTAAAACGTGGAGTGTCACTAACCCATCTTAGATTGACTAAAATAGGTATATATGTAAATACATAAAGAAATTCAAATAGTAATATCATGCGTGCAAACAATATTTTCATAATCGTAATGATGATGATAGTACCGTACATAAACATGCATACAGCCGTTACACAAAATCAATTAAATAAGTTCAAGCAATATATAATACTTCGGGCTAGCCGAGGCTTCCCAAGATAACATATACACAACAAATTGATGAATCCATTTCAGAGCTCTCTATTTCGATCCCTAACCCGCCGTCTCATTAACATCACACGTCCCCTGTGTACCTGTAATAGTTAGAAAACGGGGTGAGCTCACAGCTCAGTAGGGTGGGTGAAGGGCATATATTCAAAAAACAGGTTTATAAACATATCTTTCAAACCACGTGTAATTCATTCATATCAACAAGAACCATGTTCATCAATTGACTACGCATGCATGTGCTAATGCAATTTACCTCCCGTGTCAACCGATTACCATACCGTAGAGAGCTTGAGCTGTAAGTATATTCCCATGCCACCGAGATGTAGAATCATCAAGCTGATACCCTGGGATTAACTGTCCCAATCCCATATGAATATAGATGGCAACAGTCCCGAGATGTCAAATCATCAAGCTGATACCCTGGGTCAACTGTCCCGATCCCATATGAATATAGATAGCAACAGTCCTGGGACCAATCATCCCGATCCCATATAAGCATTGATAACAACCAAACTATAGTTCCTTGCCAATTTGCCTAGGTTCCCGAACTCCACATCGGTGGCTTATAGGCGGCCAAACATTGCTCCCCCGGGGGTTTAGGGCTTTTCAACCCAAGGGCACCGGGCCCTGCCTATTTTTCCCTCCCGGCAAGCACTATGAAAATAAATATTCACATTACCCTTGGTCATCCACGACCAAGTACAATCATTTCCAAGGGCCAAGGGATCAATCAACCAATCGTATCCGATAAGACAATATCAAGATAAAAAAACGAAGCTGCCATGAATTGCCATAAGAAATAAGCCTGCATGTAGCCTCCGAGCAGATATATATATATAATGAAGCTTTTAGCATCATAATAAGAGACATATGCCCATTCGATAGGCCATAAAGGAATTCGAGCTTGCTGAAGAATCTTCAAGAGTGCGGTTGACACAATAGTGATGCACAACATGCATATATGCTCTTTATGACAACTAAAAACAGCACATGCCACTTAAACTTCATTCACCATGTATCCATGTTCGTTAGCATATACATAACCCATTTACAAATCCATTTGAATATCGCCAAGCATGTATATCTAAGGAACATCACTCAAAAGTCAATATTACATAAATGTTAAGTTCAAATGGCATATCTTGTTACAATTCACATGCTCATGGTTTTATGAAACATAAAACATCATCATCCTCATTAAATATAATCCAATAGTAACTTAATTAAAATTCTTAATCATCAAATATTAACATAGTAACCCCATTCATTAACCAAATGAATTTACTCAAATTATGGAGTGGACTTTGGAATATTTAAGAAACTATTCAAGATTCCCGCGTAGGAATCAATACCGCACACCAATCTTGTAAAATTCACCAAAAATTCATTCTTTATCCTTTTTAGGTAATTCCAAAGCCATATGTTAGGTATTAAACTATATTTTAAAATACATACTTGATAATTCACTTTTATCATTACCAATCGGCCCAGAATTATTCAAAATAGTGGCCAAAATATGTTATTTAACTACCTATTTCAATAATCGAGCAAGAACCCAACATATGTGTATAAACCTATTTGAAAACATATAAACAAGTTTATTAAGTTACAAAACCCAAGAAAGTACCCTACCTCAATTTATGCATGAGAAAGAAGAAAGAAAGTTGATGCTCCAAGCCTTCTCCAAAGAGTCCTCAAGGTAGAAGATGATGAATAGGAAGCTAGGAGGTGTTTCGGATGTTTTTCGATGTTTAATCCCTCGATCGGGAGTGAAAATAGGTAAGAGACGCTCAAAAACACCTATATTTCTCTCTATAGAACTGTCTAGAGTTTAGTAGAAGTTGCTGGTTCAAAAATGGCTTAAAACGAGCTAAAACCGACTTTAAATCGGTTGCTACAATAACTCGCCCAGATTTTTTTGGTTCCGGAGCACTGTTTTTGTTTTGGTCATAACGTTTGACTCGGAATTCCGATTGAGGTGTTTTTTATATGCATGGAAAGGTAATTCAAAGGTCTATAACTTCCTAAGAGGACGTTTTCCCAAATTATGAACTCATTTTTCCCAGAAATTCACCGAAGAAAGCGCTCTGCCGAACGCTATCAAACCATAAGAATTTAGCGACGCGCCTACTTCGCGTCCTGTTTTGACCCGCGAGGAGTGCGAGTTAGCTTTTGGGCAAAACACGAAAGTTGTAGAATGATGCAACTAATAGACAAATGCATGACCAAAATTTCAATCGGATAAGTAACGGAGGAATTACGATAGCCCAAAGTTAGCTCAAATTAATAAATCACAAAGAATCCAAAACTTCCTATTTACCAATCGAAATTAATTTGGACAACCTGAATCACTAAAAGATCACTTACATGAGTGTAAAGAAATCTAATACAACATACTTAACATTAATATGAACACGGGGTGTTACATTAGTAATCCTAGCTGCCCCATTCCCAGACTGGCTCCAGGTAAGTATCTCATCATTCTCAACATATTCGTGATCTTGGTGCTGAGATCGGGGATATTATCAGGGGAAAGATACACGATTCTTTGGGTGGTGAGAGCTTGTACTTGAGGCTCATAAGAAAAGCCTCCCAACTGTATGCTTTGACTCCCGATGCCCAAAATAGGTAATTCCAGATCTGCCAAGGTCCTTTCAGGATCTCCTTGGAGGGTGATTATATTCCCTCCGAATGGTATCTTGATCTTCTAGTATAAGGAGGAGGGGAGTGCTCCTAGGTCATGTAGCCCTGCTCTTCCCAATAGGAGGTTAAAACTGGAGGGAATGTCTATGATTTGAAAATCGGCCGAAAAGTTTTCGGGACCAACCATGAGATCAAGCTTCAGAGAACCCAGGACGGCTCGATGAGTATTGTCATAGGCTCTAACGATTACGGCTGATGGAGAAAGCTCTGAATCCAAAATACCTAGGCATCTGGCGGTCTTCAAGGGGCAAATGTTTATAGTCGACCCGTTATCGATGAGGACCTGTGGCAAGATTTTTCCTCGAGTTTGGATAGTGATATGAAGGGCCAGGCTGTGTTTCCTTCCCAATGGAGATAAGTCTTCATCTGAGAATGACAGACTTCTTTGGACTGTAAGTGACCCAATCATGTTTTGCAATTGTTCGGGAGTAGAGTCTGGTGATATGACAGCTTCATCTAGGAGTTTGATGAAAGGGGTCCTGTGAGGTTTGGAGGCAACAAGGAGGCCCCAAATGGTGATGTGTACTTGAGTTTTCTTCAACTCTTCCAATACCCGATCTTCCCTTATATCCTTAAGAGGAAGTGATTTCTCGACATCCATCAATGGTGGATGATATACCCGTCTTGAACGGGTAATTTGCTGTATCCAAAGGGATGCTGGGTCTGATCCCTCTGAGGCTTTCGATGATTCTGGTTCTGCCGATCAGCTGGAGTGAAATTCTTCTATATGATCTCCAACTTCTCTTCTTCATCGGGCCGTTTGGACATTTGGGAGGCCATTTCTCTCCAGCGTGTGACAAAATCGCTGAAGCTTTCTTTCTCTCCTTGCTTTGTCATTTCCAGGTGTTTGCGGGTAATTTCCAAATCTTTGTTGGACCCGTATTTATTCATGAACTCCTTGACGATATCTCCCCACGTCTTTTTGTTGTGTCTCTCCAGATCAAAAAATCATCTCAAGGCTGCTCCCTTGAGAGTCATGTGAAAGGCCTGAGCTAATTTTGGTTCTCCGCAACCAGACACTTGCATGGATCTGATGTAGGATTGAAGATAGGTTTTAGGGGGTGTGGTTCCTGTGAATTTGGTGATGGAAGGGAGCTTGAATCCCTGGGGCAATCTTGCTTCTGGGTAGAGGGAGAAAGCATTCATATCTGTAATCTCATCTGCTCTTTTATTAGACAAATCCCCCTTTGCAGAACCTTCATATGCTCTTTCAGTTTTTTCATTTCTTCACTCTCTCTTGATACCTCGTCGGGGTGTTCCCGAGCTATAATTGATTCTGCATACACTGCCAGAAGTCGGTTGATGTCTGGGTATTCATTGGGAGGAGCTACTGGGGCCGGGGGTGGAATGGGCCTTGCAGGAACTTATGGCCATGGCTGGTATTGAGGATCGAGGCCCGATTGAGGTTGTGGCCAGACAATGGGTGGCTGTGGTTATTGGGATCGGTCTAAATAGGACCTGCTATGACGGGATCCGTTTGTGGTGGATTGGTTCCTTGGATTGGGGGAAGCACTTGTGAAGACTGCCCTTGATTATGATCCCGATTCGGTGGTAGTCGTTCGGCTGATAATTCTTCTATTTGAATTCTGGTTCTTTGTTACTCGGTCGCGAGACTTGCTAAATTCATCCTAACGATCATTAATAAACGATGCATTTTGGCTAAAGCTCGCTGAGGTGCAGACGCCTCGGCTAGGCTCTGATCTGTCTCTTGATTCTTGCGTTCATCGACCATGGCGGGTGTGCTTGGTCTTACTAATCTTTCGATGTGATCCCGACCATCCCAACCTTCCAGACCGTCGTCATATCACGGCTGTAGACGGAACCACGGGGCGAAGATGAAGGAAGACTATGATGTGACTCGATTTTTGCCAAAAGAAACCACAGAGAAAGAAAAACAACAAAAAACAAGTTTCGAGTGTTTTATAAAGACACATCAACAACAACTTGAGTGAATTCCCAGTGGGAGTTTAGGATAAGCAGCAAAGTGCTCCTTGGGTTACCCTATTTGTCCCGAATTTTGAAAAACTCATCTTTTGATTTTATGAAAATTGGGAATATCTCTCCTCTTGAGCTGCATTTCATGGGAGATGTACCGAGAAAAGTCACAACGAGGTGATCTCGATGTAAATTTCTACGACAGAGGTTGGTCAGCCTCCGGCTGTACTTGCCAATATCTGGGAGAGATATATATGACAAGGCCCTATGTGGTACAAACTCATCACTGTTTGATAAAAATATAAGCGTGTTCTAGCTTGACTCTTCCTATATGCAACGCAGGTGTAATGCAAGGTGAAGGCTTCAGGCTCCTTCCTATTTGGCAAGACCTTGCGATATACCCCAGGGGCGGGTACGTGCAAGAATCTTTTGATTTACTTCCCGGGTACGTGAGTGTTCTCATCACTCGATATACCTCGGGGGCGTACTTGGCCAAGGAGAGTGGAAGTAAATGCTTTCGGTTTATGTTGGCCCAAGCAAGCCAACTCCCTACTCACTTATAATACTTCCGAGGGTTTGGGGTAATTTCACACTCGTAGAACCAATGCATGATTTATGAAAGTGCGTGCAAAGTTCGAAAAGAATGGGTTTACAAATATCATTATCTTTATTACGTATTTCTGAAAAATTCTATTTTTAGAAAAACGTTTCTTCTCAATCAAATAACACAAGTAGGGGAAGCAGTAAAAGCCAATATTCAACAGATAAACAAGTGTCCACATATAAGAGTATAGTTCTCTATGGTCCCCAGCAGAGTCGCCACTATGAGAATCCGCAAATGCGACCCCCGGGTCTCGCTCCCGTCTTTGGGCGTCTGAAACGTCGAAATGGATTCCGTCGTTCCATTTGCTTCTATGGGAGTATATAATTCATATCGTGTGTCCCTCTATCCTATTTCTTGATGCAAGAGGGTTCATTCAGAGTCTCCAGTACGTTTTACGAAAAACGGACAAAAGGGGTCGTGTAAGAGGAAAAGCTACAGATAAGCTTTTCTTTACACGTTTGTCTGCGAAACCAGGATTCTATAGGGTTTGAAAACTATATTACATTTTGGGAAGGTGGTAAGCACCCCATTCCGCCCTTTCGGCCTCTAGTGGTCTTATATGTTTATTTTATGTTGAAAAACTTGGATGCTTTTACTGACAGTCTACTACTTTTTGAATGAAAACCATAATTTTTGGGAAAAACGGGAAAGGGTATGAAAAACCTTTGTATTCCGAGATCCAATGTTTTGTTTTTGAAAAGATGTAAATACAAGTGACAAAAGTTGTTTTATTTTAAAGAGAGTCTCCCGTATTATTTCTCAGATAATGACGGTTTTCTCGAGTTTTGACTTCTTTTGGAAAAGTTTGAATTTTTGTTGGAACTAATTCAATATGGAATCAGAACTCTTGAGGGGAATTTTTACCAGGCATATTACAGTCTATGAAAGAGATAGGATATACTGGGTTTTGAATTCCTAAGTAAGTTTTATCGATCCGGGTTTTGAAAATAGAATTTTATCCGGATGATAATGTATTTACTCTTCTGCTTTTTTTGCAAATTATTTTATTAGGATCTTTTGTTTTGCAAATAGTAAACTATTTGTAACTTGGCAATAAGTTTATTCAAATAAAACGTGGACAAAATAACAGAAATAAAACAAGTATACAGATATCTAATGTTTAAATACTATAAGAGACTTTCTTCACCTTCCCGACGAGAATAATAATAAGAAAGAAAATATAATATGGCAGAGAGATCTCCGGCGATAATAATCTTCTCCTTCTTCAGATATTTCTGAGAATTCGATTCCCGAGACAGGACACGTCAAGTGTCGAGAATAGATTCGATAATTCTTCAGAAATAAGATGCTAATCGAGAATGCTTGACGTAAGACTAGAAAATTTGATCATAAACCAATAATTCTTTAATCCTAAGTTGCTGTCCTTAATCCTTGGGATGTGTTGGCCTATTTATAGTGATGGAAAGCAATAAGTCGCGCGACATGTCCCCATAAAGTGTATATGTCGCGCGACATTATACTTTAATGATGTTTCCGACAGACTGATGTGTCAGAAAGTGGATGGTGGGGTGTTTGTCGCGCGACATGTCCCTATAAAGGGAATGTGTCGTGCGACATACTTGTTTGTCGTGCGACATTTCACTTTAAAAATATGTTTGTTTGGCCAACAAACCCTTTCGGGGTAGTTTCAGGTGCTCGGGTGAGTTCTGGACTCCAAAAATAGTACTTCTCGAAGGTTGTTAGGGTTCTTGCGGGGGTCACGGATCGGGGTGTCTACAGTAGTGCGGTAACTCCACAATGCATATGGGAGCTTCTCTGGCCAGTCTCGGCAAGTGTCAGTCATTTTGCTCAAGATTTTCTTTAAATTTTTGTTGGCAGCTTCAACAGCTCCATTGGTCTGCAGGCGATACGGAGAAGACCTGTGCCTGGTAATGCCATATTCTTCCATAACAAGATTAGCCTCTCCTTCAAAGTGAGTATCGTTGTCAAAAATTATCTCATGTGGGACCCCATATCTACAGATGATGTTTATTCGAATGAACTGAGCTACCCTCTTAGCATCCAGGAACCTATAAGATTCTACTTCTACCCATTTGGTGAAATAATCTATGGCTACCAAGATGAATTCGTGGCCATTACTTGCTTTGGGCGATATTTTCCCGATGACGTCGATCCCCTAGGTTGCGAAGGGCCATGGAGTGGTCATATTGTATAACTCTCTTGGGGGGAGTTTATGAGACTTGGCATATATTTGGCACTTGTGGCAGCGACATACGTGGTCATTGCAGTCGCTCTGTAGTTTAGACCAGTAGTAGCCTTGCATGACGATTTTTCGAGCTAGCGTGTGACTGCTCATGTGGGGTCCGCAATCTCCACCATGTACTTGATCCATCATTCTGACGGACTCCTCTTTTGTGAGACATTGGAGATGAGTTCCATCATAATTCCTTTTATAGTCTCCCTGCGTAGAATATAAACCTTGATGCCAATCTTCGGAGCATAACACGGGTCTACTTATTTGTTTTCTCAGGGTACCTATTACTTTTCAACAAGTTCCAAATATCATAGAACTAGGTGGATGAGTTCACTGATTCTTCATTCTCAAACTCAATGGTCATGCAGTAAGCTGGGCTGGGCCTTTTCTCTACTGTCAAGGTAATTTCCTCCATTCCCTCCGGGATGTCACTCATTGAGGCTAATGTGGCCAGTGCATCAGCGAAGCTGTTCTGAGATCATCGGATATAGTAAAACTCTGAGTGCTCGAACTTTTCTACGATATTCTCCAATCTGGCCAGGTAAAGGATCAATTTATCATCCTAATCTTCCATTCCTCCAAAATCTGGTGTATTAGTAATGCTGAATCCCCGTAAACTTCTATTCTCCTTATTCCCTTTTGAAATATGATTTCTAACCCGACTATGCAAGCTTTGTACTCGACCATGTTGTTGGTGCATGAGAAATCTAGGCGGTATGAAACATGTGAGTGGGTCTGGTCAGGGGAGACTAACATAATGCCTATCCCATTCCTGTTACGGTTGGCTGCTCCATCAAAAAACATTTTCCAGTCTTTATCCACCTCCAGGTTCATGATGACTTCATCTGGAAATTTTTCCTCTTCTACCATCTCGCCGAGCATTGGGTTGTCCGCTAGGTAATCTACAATGATCTTGCCCTTTACTGACTTCTGGGTCATATACGTGATGTCGAGCTCAGAGAGTAAAAATAGCCATTTTGCCATTTGATTTGATAGAGATGGTTTCTCAAACAGGTACTTCAGTGGATCGATACGAGATGCTAAGATGACTGGAAAGATTAACATGTAATGACGGAAATTCTGTGTTACCCAGACGAGGGTCGTGCAAGATTTCTCCAACGGTGTATAATTTATCTCAAACGGCGATAGCTTCTTACTTATATAGTAAATGGCCTGTTCCTTTCGGGTAGTGGCCAGGTGCTGAGCTAGCATGAATCCTGTGGCTGTGTCTGTGACTGTGAGGTATAAGATCAAAGGTAGTCCTGGTTGAGGCGGTGCCAGTATTGGAGGACTGGAAAGATAGCTCTTTATTTTATCGAATGGCTCTTAACATTGTTCGTCCCATTCTCCTGGTGATGATTTCTTCAAGAGTTTGAAAATAGGTTCACATATTTGGGTAAGTTGGGAAATGAACATGCTGATATACTATAAGTTGCCAAAAAACCCCCGGATTTCTCTCTCGGTGCGAGGCTTGGGCATCTCTTGAATTGCTTTAATTTTGGCTGGGTCTACTTCGATACCCTTCTTGCTGACAACGTATCCTAGCAACTTCCCCTTCGTTACCCCGAATACATATTTTTGGGGATTGAGCCTCATCTGATATTAGCGAAGTCAGTCAAAAAAGGCCTGTAAGGCTGGAATATGGCCTTCTATTTCTTTCGATTTGATGATCATGTCATCCACGTAAACCTCTACTTCTTTATGAATCTTGTCATGGAAAATGGCTGGAGCTGCTCTCTGATAAGTTGCACCGGCATTCTTCAGCCCAAATGGCATGACGGTGTAACAAAATGTTCCCCACGGGGTGATAAAGGCTATTTTCTCTTGGTGGTCCGGGTGTATTTTGATCTGGTTATATCCGGCGAAACCATCCATAAATGACTTCAGAGCATGGTTAGCAGTGTTGTCTACTATTAGATCAATGTTTGGTAAAGGAAAATCATCTTTTGGGCAAGCCTTGTTGAGATCCCGGTAATCTACACACATGCGGACTTTCCCATTTACCTTTGGAACAGGCACAATGTTAGCCAACCACGAAAGGTAATCGATCACCCGTAAGAAGCCTATACTCAATTGCTTCATTAGCTCTTCTTTCACTTTCAGGGACCATTCTGGGGTGAGTTTTCTCAACTTCTGTTTAACTGGTTTGGACTCAGGTTTGGTGTGTATTTTGTGCATGACTATTTGGCTGTTCAACCCTGGCATAACGGCATAGGACCAAGCAAAGACATCCACGTACTCTTTTAGAGTTTGTATGAATTCTTTATTTTCAGTTTCAGTTAAGTAGGCCCTAATGCGTACTTCTTTCCTTTCTTCCTCGGTCCCGAGGTTAATTACAAGAGTATCCCCTTCATCACTCTGTATGCGTGTGATGTTCTCCTCTAGGTGCTCATTCATACTTTCTATACCTACTGAAGCAATCATAAATTAACAACATTGGAGTACTGAAAAGTTAGATCTTCTTCATTGATTATATTACAAATGGGTACAATTTCAAAAAGTACATCAAGGAGTGACTGCTCCCTGGTTTTCCTCTCGTCCTCTTTCCTATTGCTACCCTTTACATTTTTACTCTTTCCCTCCCAGGCCCTATCTTCTAGGTCTTCGTGGATCAAGTATACTGGGTCGTCCCTGGGTACGTTATCATCAACCGCCATGACGTCGAACAAGTTCCCAATCGATTCTCCACTGCTTGTGCATTTCTCTTCTTCCTCTTTGCTCTGGATTTCGGGCTCGATAGTAAGCTTGGTGGAGAAGGAGTGTGTGATCTCCTCCTTGCGGTACAGGTCATCTTCATAGAAAAGTTCCCACCCGGGCATGCTTTTTCCATCTACGTTTCTCTAGGGTTCTTGAAAACCGCAAAAAGGAAAGTCCTCTCCTTCTTTGAAGAAGAAACCGTTGAGTGAATTAAAACTCGGGAACTGGTGCCCTCGGACCTTTTTTTCGCGGTGGTCCTCTCTGTTGTTTTGATACCCTAAACCCTATTTCTCGTGCCTTTCAACAGGCTCTAAGGCTTGAAGGAGGACATGGTTTCCCATACCCAGACTAGTTCCGGGGAGATAATTCATCATTTTCAGCATGTTCGTGATTTTTGCGCCAAGGCCCGGGACATTATCCGGAGGCAAGTATTTTATCCTCTGCATAGTGAGTGCTTGTACCTGAGGCTCATAAGAAACCCCCCCTAATTGTATGCTCTGACTGCCGATTCCCAATACCAGTGATTCAATGTTTTACAAGGTCCTTTCAGGATCTCCTTGTTTGGTAACTATCTCTTCTCCAAATGGTATCTTGATCTTCTGATGTAACGATGAGGGGAGGGCCCCAATGTCATATGACCAAGCCCTGCCTAGTAAGAAGTTAAAGCTGGATGGTATGTCAATAATCTGGAAATCAGTGGAATATTTTTCGAGGCCAACTAATAGGTCGAGCTTTAAGGATCCCAGTACTGCTCTCCTAGTGTTATTATAAGCTCTGACTGTTACTGCGGATGGAGAGAGTTCTTCCACTGTGATGCCCAAGCATTTAGCGATTTTGAGAGGGCAGACGTTGATGGTTGATCCGTTATCAATGAGTACCTGGGGGATGACCTTTCCTCATTTTCAGACCGTGATATGTAGTGCCAGACTATGCTTCCTCCCCAAAGGTGACAAGTCTTCATCTGAGAAGGACAAACTCCTTTGTATGGATAGTGATCCGATCATGCTTGGTATTTGTTCAGGGATGGAATCGGGAGATATAACTGCTTCCTCCAGTATTTTGATGGAGGCAGTTCGATGGGGTTTAGAGGCAACCAAAAGTCCCCAAATGGTGATATGGGCTTAAGTCTTCTTCAATTGTTCCAAGACCCTATCATCCCTTATCTCCTAAGGGGGTATTCGTTTCTCCAACTCAATAGGTGGTGGCTGATAAACCCTTCCTGATCGGGTGATTTGTTGGACCCATGAAGCAGCTGGATTTAGGTCGACTAGTGGATCTGTTCCTACAGACCAATTGAAAGTAGTGGGGAAGGTCTCTGTCATGCAGATTGCCTCTTCCGAGTCCTTCCGGGCTCGAGGTTTCCCCGGTTGTCTTGTTTTACCCTGGGGCCATCCTAATCCTGACTTTCTGGGGTTAGTTGTGAGTGAGAGTGGTTGTGGTATCCCTTGGTTTGTCTTCCCAAGGCCACGTTGTTACATCCCATGTTTTAATTACATTTGAATTAGTTCATTTTTTTTAGTTTAACACTCAAATCCTTATTATTTTAAGCTCGAACAATTTCTTAAAATTTTTAGGAGATCCAAAAATTTACTTCGTCGCTTCTTTAGTGTCCTATTATATATTTAAGAATATTCTGGAAAGTTTCTTCACTATTGGAATTGAAATGAGTATTAAAGTCCCATTTTTTCGAACCCAAATTTTTTTATTATCGGTTGATTTTCAGTCAACTTTAGTCACTCATAACTTCTTCAATTTTTATCCAAATCGTACTCCGTGAACTCCTGTAGATTCATCATATTCCCACCTACAACTTTCGTGTTTTCAGAGAAATCTAATTCATGCTCCTCCTTGGCCAAAACTGAGCTCCAAGTCAGCCGATTGACAAAAGTCTCCTTCTGTCAAATTCTGCAGCATTTCGGCGCAGCACTGACTTCGACGCGATTCTGGTATTAATCTATCCATAATTACGTGAAACATCCTTCTACAATGTTTTAGAGCTTTTCATTACCTTTCCGTTGATATAAAGATCATCCCGATCGGATTTTCGAGCAAAATGTTACGGCGAAATTACAGTGGGTAACCCCTTAGCCTCGTTTTTAATGCCCAGTTTTCGATTTTAACCTTTTTAAACCCATTTTTCCACCATTACAGCTCGGTTTCGAGGGTGAGAGACCTAAGGTCTTTTTTAGAGAGAGAGAGGGTGATTCTTGGTGTATTATTGGAGATTCATAGCTTAAAACTCAAGCTTTTCATCCAAAAGTGCAAAATCTTCATCTTCTTTGTGCTCTTATCTCATTTCCAGGCTTGCATGTGCGTAGTGGAGGGTCTCTAGAGCTCACCCAGACCATAAACCTCTGTTCTCCTAGCTATTTAGGTGGGAAGTCTCCCTCTTCTCTTCTTGGTTTTGATTTGATGGCTTGATAGAGTGAAAATGCAGAATTTCGGTACCAAAATCACATTACTCTCTGCATGTGAAAAGGGTAGACTAGATTTGTATGATATGAATTTGCATTTAGATAAGTACTATGTTATTATTGATGAATATTGAGGTTGATTTATGTGCATGTTGGAAATTATGAATTGTTTTGTGTATTTGGTACCGAAATGACTAGAATTACCCCATGCATATCTAGTATTCTATACACTACTTGATTTTTGAGATTTTCCAGAATTAAAATGATTAACAATAGCTTTTCAAAACTCCGAAATTTGATATGCAAGTGGGTATGAGTATCATATTAGTAAACTTAGCATCTTCTCTATTTTATGCCTTTGGTAATTGTTAGAAATAAGATAATTCTTCATAAATTGGTGTTGCACACGGTTTAATTATACAAACTTGGTATAATTGTGATGAACATAGCGTGAGAGAGCTATTCATATGTATACTAATATCCTCATTGATTTAGGAAACTTTATTAACTTATATGACAACCTTTTGAAAATGTTTTTGGCAAATTTACTAATCGCGGTGAGACAACGAGGTTGTTGGAACCGGATAAGCACAGGTATAGAAATGCTTAAGTTGATATTATTGCACAGACCCATGGTAAGATGGGGTGCTAGAAATCTGGTTACCAGTGCACTGACCCATGGTAAGATGGGGTGCGTTTGTGAGTAGTATTTTCCGTCTAGTACCGGTATTAGGTCGAGGAGGCGGAGGAGTTGAATGGACGTGTGAGTAGTTATCGTGAGAGTCTCACGAGGATAACAATTGTTTCACTTGGCATATAATGAATGGATTTCTTTTATAAATGGCAAAAATTGGCTAATTCTTGATAACAAGTTTAATGTGGCAAATCTTTTATTGATTCACACCCATGCATTGCATTTCCCTGTCCCTATAGTTCCCACTGGGCCAGTTGTGGCTCATTCCCTCATTTATCTTTCAGTTACACTTCGTGTTTCGGGTAGAGGTCGTGGCTCAGGTCCGAGTGCTTCTTAGAGTTGCCTCTAATGTTTTTATGGATTTAGTTGTTATTTTAGTTATGTTGTGAGTTTGTACTATTTTTAATATTTAGTTTAGGAACCATGTATCATCTTTGGAAGTATGTATTATTATTGTGGAACTTTTTGTATTTCGTTCCTAGTTTGTGGATGATTATGTTGGAATCATTGTAGTAGACCCCTCTTTCGTAACTTGGATTTCAGTTTGTAGTTGAACCTTGTTATGTATTTTGCCTGTTGGATTACTAAGGTTTGATTTTTTATCAGAAGGTGTTGTATTCCATACCCTTATGTTGTTATGGTTTATTGAATAGGGTGGGTTTCCTTGTATTTATGGATACTTCATGCCGAAATTTTATTAGATTTTCCTTACTTTTCTGCTGTTAATTTTATACAGCATCCATTAACACCTGCTTATTTAGGCGGGTTGTTACACATGTCCTGGCATGAATTTCATCTTTGTCATCCATTGGTCAATGATTGAATTTAGGCCTGGTGCCATTTGTGTTATACTAGGGGGCTTGGTTATTGGGCTTTTCTTCGAACTTCTTCCTTTCCTATAGATAACTACAGCTTGATTGGCTATATCGGGTTATGTCTCAACTTTGGGATAGGTTGGATCATCTTGAATGAGACCCACGGGATCAAATCCTTCTTCATCTGTAGTTAACATATTGATTCCGGCTGCCGGGGCATGGTTGGGTAATGGATTATGAGTGACATTGGGCCCCCCAGGTGCGAATAGTTTCGGCTTCTATCAAATCTTGGATGCGATGTCTGATAGCTAAACAACAGTCAGTATCTTGGTCGGCGGCTTGGTGGTATAGACAGTTCTCGTTCGTCCTCCAGGTGTTTTGGATATGGTTTGGTGGGGGGCGAGGAATGAGCGGGGTGATGAGCCCAGCGTTTCTGAGTAATTCTAAATTTTTGGTTAAAGTGCTGGGGAGAGTGCAAAAATTCCTCTTCTTTTTGCCTCTGTGTTTGATGATTCTACTTGTACAGGCCAATTCATTGACGGCATGTACTGTGTTTGAAAAGGGTTCTGTTGGTACTGGTAAGAGCTTAGCTGGTTTACGGTTGGTGTAGCAGTCTTTTTTCCAGCGTAGGTGGCTTTCTTGGTTTCTGTCTTTGCCTTTCTGGTCAATTCGTCCTCTACCTATGAACCTATACTTAACAGAGTTCGAAAGTATGGGTAGACGTGTTTTCCCATGTATCTCATAACCACCAGGGTAAAATTCTTCTTTATAATCTCTAGTTGCACCTCCTCGTCGGGCCGTTTTGACATTTGAGAAGTCATCTCTCTCCAACGAGTGATGAAATCGCTAAAACTTTCTTTCTCTCCTTGCTTTGTCATCTTCAAATGTTTCCGAGTGATTTTCAAGTCTTCGTTCAACCCGTACTTGCTCATGAACTCTTTAACAATGTCTCCCCATGTCTTCGTTCGGTGTCTCTTTAAATAAAAAAACATCTCAGGGCTGCTCCCTTGAGAGTTATGTGAAAAGCTTGGGCTAACTCAGGTTCCCCACAACCAGATACTTGCATGGATCGTATGTAGGATTTGACATGTGTTTTTGGGGGGGTTGTGCTGGGGTAGCCTTGCCTCGAGGTAGAGAGAAAAGGCTTTCATATATGTGATCTCATGGGCCCCTTTCATCTGAGAGATCCCTTGTTGTAGGATTTTCATTTGCTCTTTCAATTTCTTCATTTCCTCACTTTCTCTTGACATCTCCTCGGGCTGGTCTCTGACTACTACAGATTTAGCATAGGCTTCTCAGAAATGGTTCATATCTGGAAACTCGTTTAGCAGTGCTACCGGGGCAATAACTGGGGCCGGCCTTAAGGGGGTATGTGGCCATTGTTGGTATTGATTTTTGAAACCTTGTTGTCCCTGGGGCTGAGGCCATACAATCGGTGGTTCTTGCTGCTGATAGGTTGGTCCAGAATCTTGAGCCCATTGAACTTGATTATCGGTGTGGTTGGGTGCTAAAAGGTTAGGGCCTATTGCTTGGACAGTGTTTCCGGGGATGACTGGCGGTACTTCTTGACTGTGAAGGGGATTTGGTGCTTGCTGATGTGAGGTTTGCCCTTGATCTCGACTCGGAAGTGGACATTCAAACCCCGACAGTGCAGTTCTTTCGGCTGATAACTCTTCTAAACGAACATGGGTACTTCGCTACTCGGTGGTGATGCCTGCCAAACTGTTATTGACGGATAGTAGTAGACGATGCATTTCTTCGGACGTAGGTTGGACTCTTGTGGCCTCGGCTAGGCCCTGTTCCTTATCTCGAATTTCTAGGGTGTTTGTCATAATCGGCGTGCTTGGTCTCACTAGTCTTCCCGTACGATCTCGTCCGGACCAACCTTCCAGTCTATGGTCTTCTAGAAAAGCTATGTGGTGAAAATGAAGGAAGACTTCAGAATGACTCTTTTGCCAAAAAAATTACTAAAAAAAATGCCCACGAGACAAGCCTCGGGTTTTATGAGAAATGGTGAGTGAAAGTAAGCCATGAGGTGGTACATCCCCCAGGGTTGACTCTGACATGTGTTTTACTCGAACTCTATCTTAAATGCAATCGTAGGTGAACGCATGGTTAAGGCTTCAGGCTCCCTCCTATTTGGCAAGGCCTCACAATATACCCCAAGGGCAGATACGTGTGAGAGCCTTTTGATATACTTCCCGGGTACGTGAGTGTTCTCGTTACTCGATATGCCTCGGGGGCGTAATTGTCCAAGGAGAGTGGAAGTTAATGCTTTCGGTTTATGTTGGCCCAAGCAAGCTAACTCCCTACTCATTTATAGTACTTCCGAGGGTTTCGGGGTGAAATCAAACTCGTTGATCATGCATGAAGAGTGATGTGTGTGAAGATTTTTGCAAGGCTCATTTCAAATTTTTATCTTCCAGCGAATATCTTTTAAAATCTCTCCTTTTTTAGAAAAAAAGTTTCTTCATCAACAAATAGACAAGAGTAGGGAAAGCACTAAAGGCATACACACAATTTATAAGAGATAAACGAAGTCCACAAATAAGAGCCTAGTTCCTACGATCCCCAGCAGAGTTGCCATTGTAAGAATCCGCAAATGCGACCCCCGGGTCTCAATCTCGAGTTTTAGGGGTTTAAAACGTCGGAACGGATTCCGTCATTTCATTTGCTTCAAAATATAGGGTTTTGTCCTATTTTCTACTTCTAAATGCAATTGGGTTCGTTCAGAGTCGCCAGCACGTTTTATGAGAAAACATACAAAAATCCACGTAGGGGTAAAGGCCGAAACAGGCCTTATTCCTATGTGTTTGGTCTATAAAACCGGGATTCTTATAGGGTTCGGGAACTATATTACGGTTTGGGAAGGTGTTAGGCACTCATTCTGCCCTTTCGGTCTCTAGTGGCTTATATGTTTATTCTAAAATTGGAAAACTTGGATACTTTTGTTGATTTTCTACTATTTTCTAGAAATAACTCATGAAAACCTGATTTCGAAAAAAAGGGGAAAAGGGATAAAAACCTTATATTCCGTGAACCGATATTTTGGTTTTGTTAAAATCTAATTACCAATGACAAGAGTTTATCTTATCTATTTTTTTTTTTAAAAGAGTGATTCGATATTGTTTCCTCAGATAACAAAATCAATTATATCATTAGGTTAATTTAGAAAATATCGAATCTTATCAAAATGAATTTGATATGGAATAGAACTCTTGAGGGGAGTGTATCAGATACATTACAGTCTATATGGAAGACCAAAATATATCTGAATTTAATTCCTAAGTAAGCTTTATCAGTCCGGGTTTTGAAAATTGTGTTTTAGTCAGATGATAAATAGTCTTACTTCTTCTGTTTTTACAAATGATTTTTTTCTCAGGATTTTATCAAGTTGTTTTATTTGAAAAACGATAGAATAGCTGTAATTTGACAGTAAGTTTATCCAGCTAGAAAGTGGACAGATCAACAGATAAAAAAAGTTTACAAAACAACTTAAATTTTGAGGATAGTGGAAGTAAATGCTTTCAGTTTATGTTGGCCCAAGCAAGCCAACTCCCTACTCACTTATAGTACTTCCGAAAATAACAAACACATATATATAGTAAACTTAAATAAGATTTAAACAAATCTATAATTACTAGATCAAGTACAATGACAAATAGTATGCAGATATATTATTTGATTACTATAAGAGACTTTAGTTACCTTCCCGATGATATATAAGATTTTGAGAAAGAAAATACAATAAGACCGAAGATGATCCGAAGGTTATAGACTTTATTCTCCAGCTTCAGTCCAGAATTCAAATTTTGATATTAGAGACGTCGAGTGTCGGAACTCAGAGATTCCTCGAATACTTCTCTTTTAAAAACTTAGATTTTTGGATAATTACTTTCTCTTTCCATTTTTTTATCTTAGTCAAAAATTCCTCCTTTTTCCTCTTGGGGTGTTGTGAGAATCCGGACCCGTACCCCGAGAGAAGAAAAGAGTCCTCCGTTCTCGGTTTTATTTGAAAAAACGTGTTTTGTAGAGTCGCCAGTTTGTTTTACTAGAAAATAAACAAAAGATCGTACGAAGGATAATTCGAAAATGAACTATCTTTCATACGTTCGAAACCAGAGATTTATTCTGAAAATTGACTTTGCTAGGGTTCGGGAACTACGTTACGAATTGGGAAGGTGTTAGGCACCCAATTCGCCCTTTCGGTCTCTTAATGGATCATGCATCTAATTCCTATTTTAGATATCTTGCAAGTAGTTTGAATAGTTTTCAGAATAGTCCTTTCCAGATAAATTTGATTTAAAACAATATTTTGAAATCAGACTCGAGCTTTGCGAGCGCCTACGTATTCATTCGTAGAATGAAATCAGAGTCTCGTAGTTCCATTCTTTTGGAAACTGTTTTTGTATTTTTGTTTGTTTTGAAAATGTGTCAAAACGGATTTTAGATTTCTTGTAAAACTTAGAAAGGATTTATTTGAAAGCAATGAACTTCTTTGCAAGTTATCTAATTTTCTATATTAAAAAGTGAAATTAAATGCAGTGCTGAAATTAAGGATTTGGTAGAAAGACGTACCTGATGCGCCTGAAGAAGAAATAAGAGCCTCGCCTAGTTGCCTTGCTTGCTTCCTTCTCTCTCTAGATTTTCTCTCTCTAAAACTTTCTCTCTCTAGAAATTCTCTTTCAGAATTTCTCTAAAATGACTCTCTAAAGATTTTGACAGAGTTTCTTCTTACTAAAAACACTATCGAGTGTTGATGTCCCCAAATGAGAGCCCAAGGGTCCTATTTATAGGGAAAAATCCGCCAAAAAACGCTCCAAAAGAGGCCAACCGCAGGGGGTAGCCGCAGGGGGTGCGGCTAGGGCGTGCGACTAGGTGCCAGCCGTACGGTTGGGAGCCAACCGTGCGGCTAGGGGGCGTGCGGCTAGGTGCCAACCGTACGGTTGGGAGCCAACCGTGCGGTTAGGGTATGCGGCTAGGAGGCAACTGTGCGGCTAGGGCGTGCGGCTAGGGCTTGCGGCTCGAAGCCAACCGTACGGTTGGGAGCCAACCTTGCGGTTGGGGGGCGTGCGGTTGGCTATAAAAAACAGGGTTTTTCCTAACGGTCTCCTGCATGCATGACAACTCAAGACTTGATGCGGAATGCTTGTTAGGTTCACACGAGGGTCGTGGATTGGGGTGTTAACAGGTGTTGGCCTATTTATACTGCTCAGGGGAGATTGTCGCTTAACATTCCCTCAAAAAGGGCAAATGTCGCGCGACATTGTCCCATATGTCGCGCGACAAACAGCTGAAGTGATGTCCCTGACAAACTGATGTGTCGAGGAGTGGATGGTCTGGGTTAGAGGGGTTTGTCGTGCGACACCTAGAGTTTTGTCGCGCGACATATACCAACAAAGGTAGATTTGTGGCACGACAAATACCTCTAAAAAAGGCTCGTTGGGCTACAAACTTTTCGGAGCAATTTCTTAGTACTTGGGTGAGTAATAGACTCAACAATGGTACTAGCAAGTGTTCATTAGGGTTCTTGCGGGAGTCACGGATTGGGGTGTCTACAGTTTCTGCTTGAACCGCAGCTCTCTCTCCGGCTTCTCAGGCTGCAGGGTCCTTTTAGGCGACTTTAGCAGTAGATCCGACCCAGGAGGAGGCATTGGGTGATAGTGAGAGCGCGTGAAAGGGCGCTCGAGTAGATTATTTTATTTACTTTCCTGCATAGTTATAGGACTTTGGATAGATGTTAGTAGTTAGTTCTGCATTTATCTTTTCTTCTGAGTTTAAAAACTGTTTTTGAAGGAATTTGATTTTTTTTCTTTCTTATAAATGAAGTGTTTTTCTTGTGTGTTTGTGACAAATAAACTATAATGAAATAATGTAAAATGCAGGTTGTGTTATTTTTAGAAATCATACCATCTATTTGTATGGTAAAGAGGCCCTAAGGTCCCTGCAAAAAAAAGAGTAAATATAATGCACACAAAAGTGGTTCTTTTGGCAAGAATGATTTTACAGGCCTTAAAAGAGAACAAAAGACAGATTTTTAGAAGTTTGTCGCACGATAATCCTCCCTAGATATAGGTTTGCCGCGCGACAAACAAGTACATGAACCACTTTTTGCTATAAATACACCCATCTTCCTTCCTTCATCGTTTAGCAGACGAAATGCCGCATATCGTACAAATTCTTACTTTTCCTATATCAAAGCCTGAGATGCCTTAGTATCATTCAAAATTGGTTTAAACTTTCGTGTTTTTAGCCTTTTAACGACAAGGGATTTCCGACCTGTAGATTTCTCCTTTTTGTTAGGTGCCTTGGTCTTCTAGAGTCCTATAGATCATCTATTACGTTTTGGATTAGATGAACTTTGTATTGACCTCGGGTGGTGAAATATCGATTTGGAGAGCCTCGTAATGTTCTAGTACCTTTTAATAGTCATATTAGCCTCTTTCCACTCGTATGAGGGATAGTTTAGTAATTCGGGTGGTTCGAATCAGTTTCGATTTGAAAATCATGAGTTTTAGCCTTACGCGATTCTTCGTTTTTAGCTAACTTTGAGCTATTGTAATTCCTCTGCCTCTTATCTGATTAAGATTCCATTTGCATATACATTTACGTTTTGATGTATTCTACAACTTTCATATTTTGACCGAAAGCCAATTCGTACTCCTTGTTGGTCAAATCAGCTCGCTAAGTTGGCCAATCCCTAATTCTAATTGTTCGGTTGCGCTTTGGCAAAGCGATGTCTTTGGAGGATCTCTGGGAACGATCCATCCATAATTTGAGGAAATTTCCTTGAGAAAAGTTGTATATTTTGAATTAGCCTTCTGTCGATATGTGGATCATCGAAATTCGAGTTCAGAGTAGGGAATTATGACCAGAATACCAACAGTGCACTTTTCGCTCAGAGTAAGATTGATCTTACTCATTATATTTGGTTGTGAGAACAAACCAGTGCACTTTTTGTCCGGATTGATATTTCTCATCAGCACATACATATTTTTACTATTTTTACCCTTTTTTTCATACCTTATCAACCCAAAACACCCAACTTCGAGCATAAACACCCTCATACACCATTGGAGAGCTCTAAAGGGTTCTAGAGAGAGAAAGTGAGGAGAATCAATACATCTTTCATCCCAATCCAAGATTTAACTGCAAAACCCCATTTCTACCACTATTCATCATCTTCAACCTTCTTCCTTCTCCATGGTTGCGTTAGCACGAGCTAGGGTTTTAGGATTTGGCATCAACACTCCTATATCATTCATACCTTGTGGATTATCATCAATAGAGGTGGGAACAATAATATTAAACTTGTTTTTCAAACTATTATGAGTGGCATTAGAGATTTCCATCATGTATGGGTGTTTTCTTGAAACCCTAGGTTTGCATACATTCTTATATATATGGGTTTGGTTGAATGGGAGTTTAATGAGTGGTGAATATGGGTGTATTATCACACAAACCTCATGTATAAGCAATTAAATTCATGTTATATGCCATAAACTTGCATTTACACTTCATACCCATTTAGTAGTAAGGTGTATGAACTAGAAAAATTGGGGATTATGGGTTGTGTGCATAATAAACAGTTGGTTACAGATTATTAATGATTGATATACACAGATGCATCATTAGTTAAGGGTATTGAACTTTATCCATGAGAATTGAATAGAAAACCCATTAGGTGGTAACGATATACATTAACCTTTGAGCGTATTGTCTTATTTGAGTCTAGTGACAAGTATGGAACATTGTTGGAACAAATGGTGATTATATAAGCCCGATACGCCCTATAAATGTTATTAGTTCAGCTTAGTGAGTTATGGATTGACATGGCGCTATCGGTTAAGCTAGAATCACACTAGTTAATGTTTAGTTTGATATCGTGGTTAATGAACCATTATAAGACACTTATGGCCTTAGTTTTATGTGCGTAGCATTGCTAATGAGCTAGTTTGCCATAGAATGAACATAACCATGTAACAATGAGTGTACGGAATATAAGCACGACGATGACGCTTACGATGATGATAAATGCAAAGTGGGCGAATGTATAATTGTGTATATTTATGTGGAATGCCATATTCATGATAGGTTGTATGATTGATGACGATATTCATTGTGAAAATAAATGGATATGATATTCCTGGTTATTGCGATCACACATATGGGTTGGATATGATGAGGTGAGCATTGGGTAGCTCCTGGTGACTCGAAGATGGGCTGCCTAATTGCCACCCCTGGGTGAAATTCCCTAAACCATGCATGGGAAAAATGGATTGGTGTACTCCACCGGGTGGTTGAAATCCCACAAAAGAATAGCCCACTCTATGCATCTTGCTTTCTGGCTGACTTTGTGTCCCCGGGCTATAGAGTTTCCCCGACAGTGGAGTAGGCCCCGTGTGGCTCTACTATCCCATTTGGTGTGTTTCCCAGGAAGTATCCAGACTACTAATGGACATCACCCTGCTAAGGTGTCTTCTGGTGTAGTTCTTTCTAAAGTGTCGACATGGTTTGCATGAGGTGTTCTCCTTGGTAACTATTCGGAGTGTCGTCCTTGGGAAAGTGTCCTGCGTGGCTTATCTCCGAATGACTTACTTGGAGAACCAAGTCCCTGAGCCACTCCTCACTTGGACATGGACAAGAGACTCAGAGCCTTCGGGATCTGTTGTTTTGGGCCTAGGCGACAGCAGGGTGAAACTGGGGCATTATGCAAGAAATATGATACGGACCGACTGATGCGATGTGATGTGTTCAGATCTTTTTATTACTATTGTTGTTGTATCATATCTATGTTATATATATATATATATACTGCCTCAGATGTGAGTATGATGTTATGGACCCTTATTACACGGATAAAAGTATACATAGGAAAGCAATGGCTATTCATAATGTACTAATACAAAAGTGGAAATTGTTGATGCCTATTGGCCCTTAGCCATACCATACGGGCATGATAATTCGTACAGCTTATGAGATTAGTTGACCGATCATATGGACATAAAATACTAATAATTAAAGTGGCAATTCTAGCTAAAGTAATAGCTAGATAGGAGAACATCGAGGCGTAATGCTTAGGATGGATAAGCTAGCAATGAAGCCTAGTAGTCGGCCAAGTATAGATTCCATAACGTAATCTAATTAAAGGGGAAACAATGAATACATGGCCAATAGCTATCAGTTACGGTATAGGTACCGGATAGCAGTGGTAGAGTGTGGAATTACACTTGAGAGAAAATCCACGTGTCATGACGAACCTTAGGAAGCTAAAGTTTGATACGAGATGGCTTTAGACTAGCAATCACTCATGTTATGGAAATTCCCAAGGGGTTTATTTCACAAGGCGATTATAAGTGAGATCGATTAGTCGAGTAGATAGCTTCCGATGGCTAGGATAAAAGTTATAATGCGGTTCGCATGCACTCGTGTAAGGATTGCTTTGCATTGCACAGATTTCAAATTATTGCATCAAGTAAAGGATCTTTTTTTTATATAAAGATGCATGCGCATCTGTTTGTAATTGTATTTTTTATACAAAACCGATGTAGTTCCCACTGAGCCTAGATTTGACTCATTCCCACTTTCACCAGTTTTGCAAGCCAAGCCTCGGGGATTGGCTCGTCGCACTCTTTTATAGAAAGCCTTTGATGTCCTTGGACCTTTCTTAGTCCTTTTTGACAAAGACTGTTGTATATATAGTCTTGGTTTTGTAATATGTAGACAGTATTTTATGTAAACTAGTGTGAGTGAATCTAGATGTGAAATGGATTTTAAATGTGATTGGTTGTGGATGTACTTGTATAAAATGGTTTTGATTAATACAAGTCGGTTTGTTACTTAAATAGACTCCACATGCCGAATTTTTATTAAAACAAGATTTTATCTGGATTGTGATTTCTCATAACAAGATTTGGGGCATCACAAGAGGGGGGTGTTTCTGTTTTGGACATTTATGTGAATACTCACATTCTTTACCACTTGATATTAACCTAGATTAATGTCTAGTTCTCTTTAATAATATATGTGACCAGCCTTCAATTTATAAGCTGGTTCACCATACTTTTCTCTTCATTTTTCATCTTCAACCTTTTTTTACTATCTCGTTAAGATTTTCTAAGGGAGCTCGACCTTTAATGAAAGTTCAATTTTAGTCCATCTGATGCACAACTAATTGAAAATTATCTAAAAATGAAGGAGTCCAACAAATCATTCTTCGGTTACAACTTACATGTAGCTCCGGTGATTATCTCTTAGCAGGTTTGGCCCTTAAGGGAAGCAGGGTAGGCAATTGCACAAAAGTCTTTCGTATGACACAAGTTTTTATAACTTACGCAACTTAACCAATATTTTATACACAAAGTTAGAATAAAGATCCAAAAAATATGTTATAGATGTGAAAAGAGTCCTTAATTTAAATTTTTAAAAATGGTCTTATATATCCCAGGATCGGCCCTTTCTCCTATCTAGTTTGTTTATTAAAGTTGTTGAGGTTACGAGTAAAGGATTAAACAAGTTTTTCACTACCAAGAAAACTATGCCATTCATTACTCCTACATGGTGCACTATAATATTTACTAATAGATCCATCAAAAACAAAGATTGACTGCCAACAAACCTTTTTCAAAATAATTACACCTTATCAATTATTTGGGATTTATTCTATTTTGAAGTAGAAAAAATATAGTACTTTCCTTACCGATGTTATCTCTAAAATAAGGTAAACGCTGGTTGGGTGGAAAAGTATATTGATGTAGATAGGCTGGTGTTAAGCTTGCTCTTATTTATAAACATGTTTTAATGAGCATTCCTTTTCATCAAGTAGCTGTATTTGAGCCTCCAATGTCAATTATAAAATGACCATGGTTCTCGACTAGAAGTAAATCTCTTTGTTACAAAGGCTTTAATCACTTTGGTTCCTATAGAGTCGGCCAAGGGGGGAAGCAACCTAGGCAAATGCCTAGGGCCCCGCTCTCAAAGAGGTCACCAAACAAATGAAAAAAATTAATAATTTAAGGTATCTAATTGTAAGAAATAAAAATTGAAGGGAATTTTGAAAATTAGAATGATATTAAAATAGGACAGAGATCCGAGAGCTAACTTCCCCTCTTTCTCTCTCTCTCTCTCTCTCTCTCTCTTTCAGTTCTTTATTTCTATCTTTTTATTTTCCATTTCTTCTCCCCTTCACCTCTACGCCTTTGCTTGACTGCTCGCTCTGACTCTCCCAGCGAGGCAGTGACCAACCGACCACCGACCGCATCTCATCACCTCCGAACACTAGGCACCGACCAAGGTTAAGTAGTTAACTACTCCTTAAATCTTAAGCCCTAAATCCTAATTTTTGATTAACTATTTAGTTATGAACTTATGGAGATATGGAGTATATTTCTTGCATATTTCTTGAATCTTGATTAATATTATTGATTAATAGCATGATCATTGATATGAAGTATATTTCTTGAAATATTGATGAGATGTTTATCTTGTGGAAGGCTGATTGTTGATTTGTTGAATATTAGCTATTTGTTTATTTACTTATATAGTTGGATATTAGCTATTTAGTTGTTAAATATTAGTTTTATTCTTGATTAGTTGTATAATATTAGGTGTATTTATTGATTAACTGATAATGTGAATACTTTAGATTCTTCTCTTTATATAACCGCATTGAAACTTTGTATTCTGCAAGAGTCCAAGCAGCTGAACAAATTCAGGAAGAACCTCGAAAGATTTGAGTGCTAGGTAGAAGAAAAACAACATCATCAATTATTCAAATATTATCTTCATTGAATTCAAACATACTACTTCAAATATTTATATATATCTTTCTTCTTTACATTTCCCATCTGAGTGTTACTTGAATTTCTTTCTTATGTTCCTCCATTTTTGTAACACCCGGTTTTATCATCTCTCGCAAATCATAGCCTAAGTCGCGTATAAGGCAAAATCGGGCTCCGGATGGCCAAATTGGGTTCTGGAAAGGTTGGAATGGTTTGGAAACTTCCAAAAAGTCATATCAACATATTTAATTGTATTATAATAACCATAAGTTGTTTCAGATGGCTCGGACGGAAATCAGCTCGAAAATCACAAGTTTGGAACCTACGCGATAAGCTATTTTTACCCGACTTTGGATGATCATAACTTTTTCATCCGAACTCCAAATGAGTCCTTATTTTCGGCCACGTCTTCATCTAAATGTCCTCTACAACTTTCGTGTTTTGGCTGAGACCAAATTCCCACTCCTTGATGCCCAAAAGTTGGTGCGAAGTTGAGTTGTTGACCAAAAACTGAAGGAGGCAGAAATTAAGCTAGGGAGTCGACTCCATGGAAGTGAGGAGAGTCGACTCCACCATGAACAGTAGGGAGTCAACTCCATGAGTAGTTGGGAGTCGACTACATCATGCTGGCGAGATTTTTTATATACTTCTTCTTCTCCTTTCTTCCTCATTTGATTACCCAACCATGAGAGCTTTAGAGAGAGTGAGGGGGCTTTCTTGGGGGATTGTGAGGGATCGCTTGAGGCTTCTTATCCCACATCAAAGACACACCATTATCATCATCTCCATCACCATCTTCATCCTCTCCCTCCTTTGGTTTACCATTTTTAGGGTTTAAAGCTTCAAATTGGGGGATTTCGTACTCGTGCTTCTCCGGCTCAATTCTTCGGCGATTCTTCGAGGAATTGACTCTCTTAAGGTGGGAACAATAGTATTTAAACTTCTTTTCAAGTTATTACAACATATTTACACCAAATCAAACTAAACCTAGGTTTTCTACTCAAACTTGCATATGCATGGGGCTTGGGTCAATTTCTTTGGATGTTTTTGATAGATTTGCATCATATATGATATCAATAACCATCTTTTGATATAAAGCCCTAATTTGGTATGATTTATGAGAAAGTTTGGTATATAACCTTCAAGTACGCACATGAGTATATACGCTAAGCTTTGATATGCATATGTATGATACCATATATGAGATTTAAAGTATGTTTTGGACAAAGTTACACATATTGGTGGTATTGTTGTTGTGTTTTAAGCTATGAACTACGTTTATGAGATTTTCTACTTACCTAGCCAGTCCGTAAGTATGCTGGTCAAATATGTCAATATGTTTTGAATAAATTAAGTCTTTAAATCATATTGGGAGGCTATTGGGAACTCGTATACGTCTTTTTATTGTATTAGACTTGGCTTGGGGCCAAATTGATGAAAACATGTAAAACCTCCCAAACTAAGGATTTTTCTGGTTTCCTTTATTAATTGACGGACTTGGTGGATCTTGTATAATCTCAACAACAATACCACTACGTGTTTTGCAAAGTGTATAAGTACCCATGACCTGGATGGATATATATATATATATATATATGAGTTATACAAATATACGTGGAATATATGTATTTACATATCTGTACATGTTGGATCCTATGTTCTTATGATTTCACTGATTTGATGTATTTATGACGGACTTGGCGGATGGCCACACCGTTCGTACTAGATAGATGGTGATTACCGGTAGCGTATAGCCTTGGTGGCTACGTGAGTATTATTGTAGCGTGCGCCTGTGTGGCGGCGTGAGGTAGCGTATGCCTGTGTGGCTGCGTGAGGTAGCGTCTAGGTGGACCTGGTAGGTGGTCCCTGCCTTGGGCAGAAGAAACCGAGTTGCCGGCTATCTCTGTGCATAGTAGATTTATGAAAATCCTAGACGTGAGTATGATATGTGATTGATGTGATAGATCTAGTCGCGGTGTTGTGGCATATACTGTACGATGACGTATATGTATACTTACATTACTTTTCTCGTACTTTGGGTTGGGAACATCATACATATATCTCACGAAAGGTTTTTCGTGCATTGGCTGCTTCAAAACTATAATATATATATATATACTTACACTTGTATATACAAACAGAAATGTGTTTTACACTGAGGTGATTCTTTATAGAGAAGCAGCACATAAACTATTTTCATTATAATACATGGCATGGCATGCATGATTTTCAACTTATTTTCTTATAAAACTCTTATAGTTCCCACTGAGCCCGTTTGGCTCACTCCCATTTTCCAAACTAGGTTTTGCAGGTATTACCGAGGAATGGTGTGCCATCGAGTCTAAATAGCTCTGAAGATTGGATTACCAAAGTCGTGGGAAACGACTTGTGCCTTCTTTTTTTTAAAGTATTCATATTGTATCGTTTTAAACTCTTAAGCCATATATGTAAAGTATTTGTATGAGGTTGGAACTCTATTAAAGGGATCACTTGGTAATGTACTGTGCCTTTTATTTAACAAGTTGTTGACAGATGTGGAGATATTATTTTAAGTTAAACGTATGTTAGTTGACAGGAAATGGTTTTATTAATAATACAAACTCCACATGCCAGAATTTCTTTTAAAATGATTTTATTACTTGAGCATAATTGAGGTATAAAATTCTAAGTTTGACACCTGATCACCCGTCGTCGCGTACGACTCCGTGGCTAACCGGGTCCCGGAGGTACAAACCTCTAAACGGGATCTTGGGGCGTCACAGTTTTCCCATATGGGTATTTCATATGCTTTTCTCTCCTAGTTTTCCTACCTAATTTTCTTTTGATTTTCAACGCTTTCTATCTAAATTTCACTATTTATATATGGGTTTCCTTTAATTACTAAGAATCTCTCTCTATCTCCATTTCTCTCTATATGTGTGTGTGTGTGTGTGTTTTGTTGATGTTCATATCAGCAGTTAAATGATAATAGCTTGTTTTGTTCAACTTATTTCTGTAGTTCTCCACAGGAGTTCAATTACTTAATACAAAGTTCACAATTAAATCTTCAAAGTCAATTTGCATAAAAAATGAAGTGTTTCCTTTATCTCAACGATAGAATAAGAAGTAGAGTACAGAAATCAGCACCAATATTAAAAGACCAAAGCAAATCAAATGTTTCAAAAGTTGTGAGGGTGACTAAATTTTCAGGCTCATCCATTTCTATCCCTGAATTGTATGAAGAAAAAGGTCAAAACTTGCTTGTCTTTTTGTTCTTGCAGCTCAGGCATGCCACTAATGGCTTCAATAGGGTACTTAAGATTGGGGAAGGAGGATTTGGAAGTGTATACTAGGGTAGAATTAAGCATGCGGGTTGAAAAGGTGACAATTGAGGTTGCTATTAAAAAGCTCAATAGAGATGGCTTTCAAGTATATAAATATAGCTTCAAGATTGATCAATGGATTTTTAATTTTATTTTTACTGAAGAATGTACGTTATTAAATATTAATAAGTTCTCGGTTATTAATCTCGATGAACTTTAAGAATTTCAAATGTTTTTTTGGGTAACATTTATAATCGTATTTAGGGAGTTTTTATTTGATTTGCCTTTTTGGTTTTGGTTTGATTTGGTTATAGTTGATTTTCTCTCTTTATAAACTTATGTTATATCTATTTGATTTGCTTTTGTGATGTTCATTAACATCAGGGTTCATAGAAAGAAACTTCTGGGAAGTGAAATAATGGCAATGTATAATATTTTTGATTGAATTATTGTTTACACAAGGTCATTAACAATGATATGGGGCCCCAATTTTGGTCGTTATTAAGTTTCACTTGGGGCCTCAAAATCGCAAGAGCCGACCTTGCCTATAGGTACATGTTAAATCCCATTGTCACGGTACTCTCTTGAAGACAATATGTAAAAACCTTTATTAATATTGGTCGAGTCTTCTGGCATGGTTGGCCTCGAACTAAAATGGCCTCCCTCACCTAATTTTTATTTTCTACTGAGTAACCTAAGCACATGCTTAAGCACATGTCCATTTTATTTTTTTGTTAATTAAATTAGTTTCTTTAAATTATATTCATATGAATTGCACATGTATCGCATGGGCTATTAACTTTTAATATTATATAGCATGGACTTAACCCAAAAGCAATAGGTCAGCGTACTTAGTATTGACCCGACCTGGTTTGGATATTTACCTAACCCCAAATAAACCCCGTATATATATAATATTATATGATAGGACCTCAAGGGTTTAACCTATTATTCATATCTTCCATCTCTCAAATACACATACTCTAATTTTCTCTCTCTAGGGTTATGACCTAACAACCTTAGGGTTTGTGACGTGAAGAACATGGGCAACTCTAATAGCCAATCCAATGTCGTCGTGAGATTCGGGAGTTCACTAATAAGCGACATACACTGAAGGCTCGTAATCAACGATAATTTCTGCATATTCGGGATTTTTCCATCGAAGGTAGATCTATATCCTTTTAGATTCGTTATCTTACATTAGTATCAAAGCAATGTTGCTTATTTATTCACCTTTGTACCTATGCCATGTGTTTTTATTCTTTCAAATAACTAAACTCATTAATATGAAAAACCACTAAAATTCGTTTTTGATTGCATAACTTTTTTTGGAAAAAAAAATCGCATGGATTTGTTCCTTTTTATATAGAATGACCTCTTAAAGTTTCTTCAAAAAAGGTTTAGTGGTTTGGGTAATCAAAACCTAGTTTTGATTTTGAAATTTCAAAAGCTTATTATACCCTGTGTTCCTTTTCCGCGTTGACCTTCTCTTAAGCCAGGTTAAGACTTAATATCTATTAGAGCGTGAGTTTTGGGTTCCGAGCCCTTTGTAATTGACCTGGTACCTTTATCATATCAATTTAGACATTTTAAGTTTGTTGAAATACTCGTTACGTTATTCGGGTGGTTCGGATCGAAATCAAAGCGATAATCGCGTATTTCAACTTTTTGTTATTTGTTGATTTCTAGCCAACTTAGATAGGCCATAACTTCTTCATCTAATGTCCAAAATGACCCTCTGTTTGGGACATGTCTTCATTTCTTTCCCCTCTACAAATTTTTGTTTTTGGGCCGAATTGAAATTTAGCCATTTCGAGGTCCGTTTCGGGCCTAAAAAGTCAGTTATTGGTGTAGTGACCACCATGATCGATCATGGACCCTTTTGTGGACATTTTTTTGTTCACGATTGATCATGGTTCACCTGAATGTCAATTTTGACGATATTTAACCCGTTTTTCAGCCATTTAACACCACTATACCCCCATTTTCGAGCACACAACATCAATGGGGTGAGGTAGAGACTTGAGGGAGATCTAGAGAGAGACAAGAGATTCCACACATCTCTCACCCCTTGGAAGATTTGAGTTTCAAAATGCCTCCCCTGTCACTATTCATCATTTTCCACCTTCATCTTCGTCGCGGGAGCTTGAAGCAAGCTAGGGTTTTGGCAATTCGGTGTCTACGCATCATTGACTCAAGGATTCTACTTCTCTAAGGTGGGAACACAAGTATTCAAACTTTATTTCAAATTATTAAGTATTATACGCTTCAAATCAAAATAAACTTGAGATTTTACCCAAAGTCGCATGTTCATGGGGTTTGGGCTAAACTAAGCTTCAATTAAGAGTTGATAGTGATGGGTTATCACTTTAGTTGCATAATTTAACAAATATAACTATGTTTTAGCTTATGTATGTAAAGATTCATCAAGAGTCCATCATACACACATGTTAAACCTAGAATTGGGGGTTTTGGAATTCGCTTGCATAAAGCAGTTGGTTAGAGGTTATAAATGATATATATGATTATAGAACACTATTAATGGTATTTACACTAACAATCCATTCGGATGGAGTGATACACAATAACTTCTACATTTAGAGTCTTGTACAAACGTGAAAGACACTAATAATGAGGATATGATATAAATACTCCATAATGATGTAGTGAACATAGTCGATGGGACTTAGGTTGCCTCAACCTTGATTATAGGGAGTTAGGGGAACTATATTAACACCGATGGGATCAAATGAGATAAATGATACTTGACTTAACAAATATAGTTAGAGAGTCATCATAAATCACTAATAGCCTTGGTTTTATACACTGGACGTGTTAGATGATACGAGAGGTCGATAATGAGCTAGACGACCATGTTGAGTGAATGACCATGTAATGATGAACCTATTAGTAATATAGTAAGAAGAACTATAAGGCGGTGATGCCTTAAGTAAATGACACGATGATTAATATATAGTGGGTGATTATATGATTATATATATATGTTGATTAACCATATGTGTGATGTATAATTGATGATGATGATGATATTTATTGTGAGAATGAATGAATGTAATGTTGTTATTGCGATCACATATATAGGCTGGATATGATTGACCAAGCATCGAGTAGCTCCCGGTGACTCGAAGACGAGCCTCCTATTTGCTACCCCTGGGTGAAATTCCCTAAACCATGCACGGGAAAAGCCGAAGGTGACACTACCCATGGTTGAGAGCCCACAACGGAGAGCCCACTGTTTGTATCATGCCTTCCCACATGACTATGTGTTCTGAGTTCGATGAGTTTTTCCAGCAAGCAGAGTAGGTCCCGTGTGCCACTACTTGAGGAATGACCAGTGTCCCAAGTTATTTCCTTGAGGAATGCCATCGAAAATTTCGAGGACGAAATTTTTATTAGTAGGGGAGATTATAACACCTCGTGTTCATATTAATGTTAAGTATGTTATATTAGGTTTTTTTTATACTCGTGTAAGTGATCTTTTAGTGATTCGGGTGGTCCGAATTAATTTCGGTTGATAAATAGTAAGTTTTGGGTTATTTGTGATTCGTTAATTTGAGCCAACTTTGGGCTGTCGTAATTCCTTCGTTACTTATCCGATTGAAGTTTTGCTCTCGTGTGTGTCTAGTATTTGCATCATTCTACAATTTTCATGTTTTGGCCGAAAGCTAATTCGGACTCCTCGTGAGTCAAAACAGCGCGCGAAGTAGGCGCGTCGCTAAATTCTGGTGGTTTAATAGTGTTTGGCAGAGTGCTGTCTTCGGTGAATTTAGGGGAAAAATTTGTCCATAATTTGAGAAACCTTCCTCTTATAAAGTTTTATATCTTTGAAATACCTTTTCGTGGACATAAAGAACACCTCAATCGGAGTTCCGAGTCAAAAGTTATGGCCAAAACAAAAACAGTGCTCCAGAATCAAAAACCTATGCGCGGTTACTGTAGCAACCGACTTAAACTCGGTTTTAGCTCGTTTTAAGCCATTTTTCCACCATTTTCGAACCATCCTCTTCCACTAAACTCTAGAGAGTTCTAGAGAGAGAAATATAGGTGTTTTTGAGCGATTCTTACATATTTTCACTTCCGATCGAAGGATTAAGCATCGAAAAGCATCCAAAACACCTCCTAACTTGCTATTCATCATCTTCTACCTTAAGAACTCTTTGGGGAAGCTTGGAGCATCAACTTTCTTTCTTCTTTCTCACGTATAAACTGAGGTAGGGGTATTTTCTTGGTTTTTGGAACTTAATAAACTTGTTTATATGTTTTCAAATAGGTTTATACACATATGTTGGGTTCTTGCTTGATTATTGAAATCGGTAGTTATTTTGGCCACTGTTTTGATTAAATCTGGGCAGATTGGTAATCATAAAAGTGAAGTATCAAGTATGTATTTTAAAATATAGTTTAATACCTAACTTATGGCTTTGGAATTACCTAAAAAGGATAAGGAATGAATTTTTGGTGAATTTTACAAGATTGGTGTGCAGTATTGATTCCTATGCGGGAATCTTGAATAATTTCTTAAATATTCCAAAGTCCACTCTATAATTTGAGTAAATTCATTTGGTTAATGAATTGGGTTACTATGTTAATATTTGATGATTATGAATTTTAATTAAGTTATTATTGGAGGATATTTAATGAGGATGATGATGTTTTATGATTCATAAAACCATGAGCATGTGATTTGTAACAAGATATGCTATTTGAACTTAACATTTATGTAATATACACTTTTGAGTGATGTTCCTTAGATATACATGCTTGGCGATATTCAAATGGATTTCTAAATGGATTATGTATATACTAAGGAACATGGATACATGGTGAATGAAGTTTAAGTGGCATGTGTTGTTTTTAGTTGTCATAAAGAGCATATATGCATGTTGTGCATCACTATTGTGTCAACCGCACTCTTGAAGATTCTTCGACAAGCTCGGATTCTCTTATGGCCTATCGAATGGGCGTATGTCTCTTATTATGATGCTGAAAGCTTCATTATATATATATCTGCTCGGAGGCTACATGCAGGCTTATTTCTTATGGCAATTCATGGCAGCTTCATTTTTATCTTGATATTGTCTTATCGGATATGATTGGTTGATTGATCTCTTGGAAATGATTGTACTTGGTCGTGGATGACCAAGGGTGATGTGAATATATGTTTTCATAGTGCTTGCCGGGATGGGAAAAACAGGCAGGGCTCGGTGCCCTTGGGTTGAAAAGCCCTAAACCCCTGGGGGAGCAATGTTTGGCCGCCTATAAGCCACCGGTGTTGAGCCCGGGAACCTAGGCAAATTGGCAAGGCACTATGGTTTTGTGATTATCTGTATTTATATAGGATCGGGGTGAATGATCCCAGGGTTATTGTTCTCTATACTTGTGTGGGATCGGGACAATTGATCCCAGGTTATGATATATTGACAGCGGTGGAATTTATTCATCAGTCAGGCTTTCTATTATACGGTAATCGGTTGACACGGGAGGTAACTTGCATTAGCACGTTCATGCATGATCACTTGACAAATTTTAGATTTTCTGTTGATATTATTAATATTAATATGGTCTAAAAGATATGTTTACAAGCTTGTTTTTAAACTTATGCCTGGTACCCCCCTACTGAGCTGTGAGGTCACCCCGTTTTCTAACTATTACAGGTACACAGGGGACGTGTGATGTTAATGAGACGGCGGGTTCGGGATCGAAATAGAGAGCTCTGATACGAATTCATCAATTTGTTGTGTACATGTTATCTTGGGAAGCCACGGCTAGCCCGAAGTATTATATATTGCTTGAACTTATTTGATTGGTTTTGTGTAATGGCTACATGCATGTATGCATGTTTATGTACGGTAATATCATCATCAGTACGATTATGAAAATAATGTTAACACGCACGATATTACTATTTGAAATTCTTTATGTATTTACATATATACCCATTTTAGTCAATCTAAGATGGGTTAATAACACTCAAGGTCTTAATTACGGGTGTTGTCCTGTATATTAAGGCGGGGGTGTTACAGTTGGGCTACTAATGGTCATCACCCTACTAGGGTATCGCCTGGTGTAGTTCCTTCCAAAGTGTCTAAATGGTTTATATGAGGTGTTCTTCTCGTTAACTATTCGGAGTACCATTCTCGAAAAAATGTCTTGAGGGATTATTTTCGAATGACTTACTTGGGAACTAAGTCCTTGAGCCACTCCTCACTTGGAGGAGACATGGACAAGAGCCTTAGAGCCTTCAAGATCTGTCGCTTTGGGCCTAGACGACTATGGGGAGAAATTGGAGCATTATACCGGAGATATGATACGGACGTTGTGTTGTGGATTGAAGGTTATTATCTTTATTATCATTTTTGTACCATATCTATGTGTTTGTTATATAATGCCTCAGACTTAATTTGTGCGATGTTAGATGAATGTGGACACTTATCTAGCGGATAATAGTATACATAAGGAAGCAATGGCCATTTATAATGTACGAATGCCTAAAGTGGAAAGCTAAAATGATTAATGCCCTTGTATGAGGAATACGGGCATGAGAATACGTATGATTCACGAGTCTTGATAGTCGTATCATAATGAACCTAAAGCACTAATAATTGAAGTGAAAATTATAATTAATGTAATAGCTAGATAGGAGAATATCGTGGTGTGACGCACTAGATGAATAAGCTAGCGATAGAGCCTTCTAGACGGCCAAAGTATTGAATCCATAATGTATTATAATGAAAAAGAAAAAAATGATTACTTGGACAATAGCTACGGTTTACGGTATAGGTACCGGATAGTAGCGGTAGAATGTAAAATTACATTGGATAGCAAATCCACGTGTCATGAAAAACCTTAGGAAGCTTGAGTTTGATATGAGGTGACTTTAGATTAGAGGTCCACTCATGTTATGGAAATTCCTAAGGGGCATATTTCAAGGGACAGGTAGAGGTGAGGTCAGTTTGTCGGGTAGCTAGCTTCCGGTAACTAATATAGGAATCTTAGTGGGTTTGTATGCACGCGGGTGTACGTTGCATTGCATTGCATGGTTTTCAAATCATTGCATATATATAAAACAATTATTTTCTACATGAAACTTACATAGTTCCCACTGAGTCCGGATTTGGCTCATTCCTTCCTTTCACTAGTTTTGCAGATCGGGCTTCGGGATTGGCGCATGGTACTCGTCTATAGAGCCTCTAATGTCCATTAACCTTGTAGTCCTTTAATTAAGGACTAAGTTATATGTGCAATCTTTTGGGTTTTGTTGTATAATGACGTATTAAGCATACAAGTGTACAAAGGTTTCATACGTGGAGTGGTTTTAACTATGGTTGTATTTGTATGAAAAGGTTTGCTGGTTGTGATTACATTGACATAAAAAAAAGGGTTTTATATATGACAGGTCGGTTTGTTATTCAAACGAATTCCACGTGCCGAAATTCTCTGAAACGGGATTTCTTATGATAAGTTTTTCTTAAAGAAAGGTTTTTTTAAAAGTTGTGTTTTTATATTATAAACCCGCTGTCGCGCATGGCATCCATGATTAATAGGGTTCCAGAGGTGAAAGTCTCAGAACAGGATTCGGGGCATCACTTATTTTTTGAAAATTTGTGATGATATTAAGCGCATTTAAATATGTATTAAATGATTTTTTTTTACATATAATCATTCCTTGTTATGTGCTCTTTCCATCCATATATAATACGTGACGTTTGGACTTTTAACGAATGAGTTATGATCGAACAAAGAGAGCCCTTGAAAACGAAATCTAAATAAAAAAAATTGAGTTTAAGGAAGAAGATGAACAAAGCATACAACATCCACTCTCGGTAGTGCAGACTGTAAGCAAGTCCGCTATCATCCAAACTCTGATTTTGGCAAAAAAAAATTGTTATGCACAAAATTAAATTTCCAATGTACCTTAAATTTTCTAGATTTTACGGAAATTCCGAACTATTTTTTAATAAAAATTGAGATTTTGTTAAGTTGTTTACTCTTAAGAATACACCATTGGCAGAAGGAATTAAACTCTCATTTTTGGATAGTAGGCTTATGGATTGTGTTTCTTCCTTTTGATATAATTTCCACAATTTTCGAGATCATGAAAATCGCTTATTAATTTTAAGTGCATGTTTATTGGTTGTTTAAAATGATAAATAATTGAGATAAATTCTAGAATTTTTTGTAATATGAAAAATGATCATTATTAGGAAGCTCCAACGTATAATTTCAAGAATCAGATAAAAATCTCCCAAATAGAGTAAAAACTCTAAATATTTATTAGAGAAGAAGGATAATGTAATGAACAAAGCCTAGCATTCTACCATTTTATACTGGGCAAACAATCCTAAACAATAAGGAAAGTAATCCTAAGACAATAAGAAAAGCGTAACATAAATAAGAATAAAGTCCTAATGCCTAATAAGAAAGAATCATTTTAAAACATAACTTGGCTTATTTTGACTTTCGATGGGCCCTGTGGTGGTCCTATATGCTCATGTACGATTCAGCCACTTCCGCTACATCACTACTATATCAATTGTGCTCTCCCATTAGGCCTCAAATCCTTTATTCCAGGGCATAATGATCACCATCGCGATGAGTTATATGAGTATCACAGTTCTCATAGTCACCCATATGACCCCCGTTAAAAACCACATGGGTAGCTTTTGCTTCAAAACACGAAACCAAGTGGCCCTAAAGCTAGGTGAGCTGTGTATAAGTCGTACAACTGTGCTAAGAGTGGCAACCAAAGAAACTGTAATGAACACCCAAAAAAATAAAATGTGTTTGAGATGTCTGGCATTAACAGCCATAATAAACGTTCCAGCAAAACAATTACACCACCAAGCCAGTTATATAAGTCCAGCTTAGTAAGCCATACTGGCTATCACAGTTGCGGCCATTAGTATGGCGTTCTTTTACTTTCTGACCAATTGTCATAGCGTTGTGAGGTCGAATTTGTGACCGGCGTTGACATGGAATCAAGTTAATCAATTTCGTTGTTTAGAGCTCCGACATTAACAAGTAGTTCGCGCAATTTAGTGGTTTGTGAATCTCTTAGCATTTGTTCTATCATATCAAAAGTTGTAAAACTATTTTCATTCTTCAAATTAACAATTGATGGGGTTAAATACTAATTTTACCATTGGCCTGCAAAGGTAATTCAACATTTTTTACCTCCACTAAAATCCCACTCAACTCCACTCAAATTCCACTCACCTCCATTAACTTCAACTCAAATTTCACCCACTTCCATTAACTTCCACTCACCTCCATTAACTTCCACTCAAATTCCACTTACATCCACTCACCTTTGTAAAATTACCTTTTTACCCCTCATCTTCATCAATTTTATTTTTTACCATTCTAGATTTTACCTATAAATACTCCCTTCATTCATTCATCCAATATCATCTTTCTACAATCTAAACACAACAAAAACACAATCCATCTCATCCAAGAAATATAAAGCCATCGGCAATATAAATACAAGCCAATTCGAGAAAAAATAGAAGGATCCTATACCCTCTCTTTTCATACCCCCAAAAAAATAGAAGGGTCATATACTCTCTATTTTCATACCCCGAAAAATACCAACAACCCTTATACACTATCTCTCTTACACAGTTTATTATTTATTCTGTTGAAATATTTGTAATCCTAATTCTATACTTATAAATAGAATTAAGGAAATTATAGAGAGAGAAGTTGGTAGCTTGTATTATCATCCAAATTGATTGCCTTTGAGGTAATACAAAGCAAGCACACACAAAAGGAGGACGTACCACTGGAATAGCATAAGCGCTACCGGGGGAACCTACCTTAAAAAAAAAGTCATGTGTTCATCATTGCGCCGCATTTATTTTTTATTCACCGATACTCGCTTATTGATTGGTTAATTATCTATTTCTAGATTTTGACACCATCAACAGTCAATTGAGTTTTACTAACAAAATACTCCAATGTATGCATAACTAACTGGCGAAAAAAATATACACCGTGTGTCTTTTATATAGTTCGCTTAAAGGGCCACATTTTCATGACGAATTTCTTCGCTTTACCAAAAACATCCCCCAATGTCTTTGTGATTAGTGGCAGATCCAGATTTTTGAATTTGGCGCACCAAAATACAAGCAAACAGATTTATTTTATTTTGGATAAAAATAATAAACATAAAAACGTGTTCAAAATAAGCTAACTAACGAAGACTTGCGATTGTTATGTGTTATTTTCTCTAATTTTTATAATGGTAATCTCATTGTATATAAAATTACAATTTGTATTCATATGTTTAAACAATTAAATGTTATAAATTTTAGCTGGAGGAAAAATGTTGAAGGGAATATTATTTTAAATTTTCAAAAACCATGCGGAGAGTTGTGAAATTTTCCAAAATCCGGGGCTAGTGAAATTTTCAAAAATGCATCTGTCACTGTTCGTGATGAATTTATGTTCTCAAAAATGCAATCCATATGAGACAAATTGTACATGTACATATATATTCCAGTACATACATAAATGCACACATATAAAAGGGTTTGTTTTGTTGCAAGAATTATTTCATTTATAAATATACTCATTTTGAATTCTAAATTTGTTTATTCGGAGACGTATTTGTGTAGTGTGATTTAATCTCATAAAATTATACGATAATTGTAAATTGATTATCTAACTTTTAATGTTTTTTAAATAGTCTGATTGTGTATATGTCTTCAAAATTAATTTTGCACTTAAACACCAGTATAAGCTAACTTATGAATTAAGTAAATCTAAATAACCTAATTCTTTATTCCCCACCCATAAAAAAAATTATCCTTGGAAAATGTCAAAATGTAAAAGTTAATATCACCGCATGCCTCAACTTATTTTTCAACTTTTCACATAAATTTTTTTTTTCCCTTCCAGGAGCGGCGCCATTTTTTTTCTAAGTTGGGTACTAAAGAAATAAGCATACAAAAATTCAGAAAAAAATAAAATAAAAGGGCATTAAGTAAATAAAAAACAAAATATGATATATATAAATTAAATACTATTTTCCCTTATTTTTGTGGGACACATACCCCACCTTTTTCCTAAATATATTTTATATTGTTATCAAACAGAACTTCTAAAATAATTAATTTTGCTGTGGTATAAGAAAACTGAAATAGCCAAGAATTTTTGCATGAAAGAGCCACAAACTTATTTTATTAAAAAAGAAAGGAAAAAAAATTCAATTTGCCCCCCCCCCCCCCCCCCCCCCCCCCCCCCCCCAAGAACCCCCCACCCCCCCCCCCCCCCCCCCCCCCCCCCCCCCCCCCCGCGCCCCTAGTAAATGTGAATCTGTAGTGCGGCTAGAAGATCCTCTGAAATGTTTGTAAATTCTTCATCTGTTAATGGTTAATTTCCTTTGGCCTCAAAAAAGGAAAAATAAAAAAAATTCAAATATGTCGCACGCGAGTCTAATCAAGAGAAAGGAAAAAAGAAAAGTAACCAAAATACTAGAAGAAGAAAATTAGACTAGAAATGGGTGCATAGATCAAATTCGGCCACGTAAAAAGCATAAACAAGTAACCAAAATATGTCTGGGTAACAATAATCTTAAATGCAGAACAAGCTTTTATTTTAATTAGTTTTGAACACGTGTTATACGTGATAAATTTTTTTATGTTTTTTTGGACAAAGATTATTATATCCGAGATGTGCCGTTTGAGACGGGATGATAGTTTTCGAAAAGGTGGTATTTTAAAAAAAATTATATTTTAGCTTCGCTATAGATAATGATTTGTTAAAAAAAGAAATTAATGTACCATGAAGAAAAAAATTGTAACATAAAAATAATAATTGAAATAATGTTTCAATATTGTATTTTTACGTCTAGCACTAAAAAAAGAAAGTAGCAATATGCATATTGAAAACTAATGATAAATAAATGCAACATGTATTATGCATGGCTGCCTTCTTATCGTAAATAATTACGGTGGATACCTCTTAAGCTTAATACATTTATGGAGTTTTTCGGAATGGTGATCCATCAAATATTATTATACTAACTATATTAATGATATTGATTTTTAGAGGCTACGGTGCATACCTCTTAAAATACTATATATCAAATAATATGCTAATTATAAATAATTTTTAGAGGTATCCACCAGTAGTAAAACTTCAAGTGTAAATTATATATTTTGCAGTTGAAGTTGTTGGTAATTAGTGCCAAATTATAGTGTGGAAAACCGACCGTATAGAATATTATTGAAGGAAAGAAAAAATAAGAAAAACATCAAGTCTTTTCATGCTTTTGTGTATAAAATATAGTAAAGGAATATAGCAATAGTAAACAGATTATGTTATCGTTTTGGAAAAGAAAAAATAGATTATGTTACTCAAATTTTAAGTTAATTTTAATAAATTTTTTTAGTCTCTCCAATCTAAAATGTGTGATAATTAGATACTATAACTACTATTATTGAAATCGTAAACACTAGAATTGTTACACAAAAAAGAGTATACGTAAAAATTTGATGATTGAGAAAATTGTAAGTGGTTGATAACAATACAAATAAGAAGTATACTTAGGGGCGGACATATGATTCTTCCAAGAGGGGGGCTAATATTTTTAAAAAAAAAAGTTCACAAAGTAAATGTATTTCGTATAATAAAAACATATAAAGAAAAAAAGTTCAATAACATTAAATAAATACTTGAGTTCATACAATATAAAAGGCATTTAATTAAGTTGAGCACGACGAGTCTTTAATAATTCAAATTCATCTATTGCTGATTCTAAATCAATTTTCCACCCAACTTCACGCTCCAAATAGTTTTCCCTTTTTTGTCTGGTGGTTGATATTGTTCCATAGTTTATAATCTAAACAATTAATACTAACACAAATAATCATTTATTTAAAATTAATGATAAAAATTAAATTAGCAACTCAATATTCAACTGCAAACACTAACTTAACCTAAATAAATATTAAACATCTAAACTATAATCTTTAAGTCTCTTATAAGTTACAAATAATCATAAAATAAAGCTACTAAATACTAAATAATTAATACTGAAATAATTCGATATTTAAATAAAAAAATAAAGAAGTAGTTTCTAACTCATAAAGATATAATAAATTTAACTTTAATTAAATAAGTATTAGAGCTTTAAATTTTAAAAATTTACGTCAAAGGAGCTAAGTACATTGTTCACACAAAACTTTTATAATTCAAATGAGTAATGCTTCATTGCTCCAAACCTTCACAAATCATAAAATAAAAATATTAAGATTATAGACCCACCTATAACCTATTATAAATGGAAGAGACACATATTGAAGAAAAAAAACAAATAAAATTATTGAGAAGTGGTCCCAAATAACAATGAAAAATATTAAAGAATGGATACGAAAGTTACATAAAGCTAAGGGATGAAAGTGAGCTGCTGAGTGCTGGCTGCTGCGGCATAGAATAAAGAGAATAGAAAGTTTAGGTGATCTTTGGTTAATGTATTTAGTTGAGTTTTTAAAATTTGGTATTTAGTAGAATTTGAAAGTATGTTAAAAAGTGAATTTGGTTTTTGTTTGAGTTTGAGTTTTTTTCAACCAATTAAAAAATCTCATAATTTTTTTTTAAAAATAGACACAATGGATCTTATTTTTTAGATCTTGAAGAGTAAGATTCAAATATATGTTTTTTATCTAATTTTGATTTGTTACTTTAAAAATATAGTATTTTAAAAGTTTTTTTTAAAGAGAAAAAATAAAGTAAAATAAATTTTAAAAAGTATAAAAATAAAATTAATTTTAAATTAAATTTTAAAATATTAAAAAAAAAAAACAACCAGCAAATAGGCCTTTAGGGTTTTCTTTTTATGTTCTTTGTTTTTTAATGTGGGGTTGAGTAAGGCTTTAAATTTTTTAATATTACTATTGTACCTCTGAACTTTTAATGTGGATGTGGGGCTGTCAGGCCTGCTTTGTTGGTTGTCTGTTGTGTGAAAAGCTGGCTGGGTGTCCAGTCGGCAGATATCTATATATATATATATTGTTTAGTTTAAAATTATAAGAGGCTATTTATATAGTGGACTGGGTTTGGGAGGAGGGAGCTGGGAAGCTAAACATTGGTATATATATATATATGTATGTAGGTTTTTTTACATAACTAGTGGATAAAATATAATTTTTGCACTCGGTTTGAGCCTAATGGGAAGGGGTCCAATTCCGCCCTTGAGTATACTACTATATAACATAAAACTAACGGAAAAAACTCATTCAATATGAATGGAGATATTGAGAGCTCTCGATATCTCTTGAAAATACTTCCACTTTTTATTTAGTTTTTAAAAACTATGTAAGATGTATGTTAGTAGATTGTGAAGGGCTGAATATCAACTTGATAATATCTTACTCGGTTGTCGAGAACTGAGTGTATAAGCTTATACTCGGCTCTCAAGAACCGAATAACATTGTGAGAATCCGGACCCCTAACCCGAGAAGAGAAGTCCTTGTTCTAGATTTTTTCTTGTTTTAAAGGAAAACGTGTTTTTTGTAGAGTCGCCAGTTTGTTTTACGAAAAAACAAACAAAAGATCGTACGAAAGACAATTCGAAGATGAATTATCGTTCATACGTTTAAAACCAGAGATTCATTTAAAAATTTACTTTGCTAGGGTTCGGGAACTACGTTACGAATTGGGAAGGTGTTAGGCACCCAATTCGCCCTTTCGGTCTCTTAATGGATCATGTATTTAATTCCTATCTTAGATATCTTGCAAGTAGTTTGAATAGTTTTTATAATAGTCCTTTCTGGATAAATTCGGATTAAAACAGTATTTTGAAATCAGACTCGAGCTTTACGAGCGCCTACGTATTCATTCGTAGAATGAAATCAAAGTCTCGTAGTTTCACTTGTTTGGAAACTGTTTTTATGTTTTTGGTTTGTTTTGAAAACGTGTCAAAACGGATTTTAGATTTTTGTAAAAAATTTAGAAAGGATTTATTTTAGAAAACAATGAACTTCTTTGCAAGTTATCTAATTTCTATATTAAAGAGGATATTGAAATGCAGTATTGAAATTAGAGAAGTTGTAGAAAGACTTACCTGATGCGCTTGAAAGCAGAACTTTGCCTTGATTACCTTCTTTGCCTCCTTCTCTCTCTAGAATTTTCTCTCCCTAAAACTTTCTCTCTCTAACTTTCTCTCTCTAGAAATTCTCTCAAAAATTCCTCTCTAATAATTTTGACAGAACCTCTACTTACTAAAAACACTATTGAGTGTTGATGCCCCAAAAGGGATCCCAAGGGTCCTATTTATAGCAAAAATGCAGAAAAATGGCCTGGGTAGCCGCGTGGCTAGAAGCCAGCTGTACGGCTAGGGAAGGCTGCGGTTAAGGCGTGCAGCTAAGGCGTGCGGCTCGAGCTTACGGCTCGAGCTTGCGGCTCGAAGCCAACCGTGCGGCTAGGATAAGTACCAAGCGTACGATTGGGAGCCAACCGTGCGGTTGGGGGGCGTGCGGCTGGCCATCAAAATGGTTGCATCAGACTCCCAACGCGTCCAAAATTTGGAGTCTTTCCTAACGGTCTTCTATATGCATGATGACTCCACACAGTTATAAAAAAACAGTATTCGCATGAGAGTCGTGGATTGGGGTGTTCACAAACATACACCTTACTTGGTTGTGAACGATCGAATGAAAGTGAGAGTGTTACTGAGTATTTTTGTGGTGCCATTATTTTCACCCCTAAATATGTTCCTAGATATATATAAACAAATTTAAAACTTCAAATTTTTGAGAAAAGAATCTGTAGAGAAGTATGTAATTAAGACCTGTAATTTGTTTAAATTTTGTTATTGAATGTCAGATGGATTGAATATACGTAGATCCCTTTAAACCATTGTCCCCTTTTAAATACTCCAATGGTATGCATAACTAACTAGTGAAAAAAATATACAGTCTTTTATATAGTTTGCTTATATAAGGGCCGCACTTTTCACAACGAATTTCTTCACTTCACCAAAAACATTTCCCATTGTCTTTGTGATTAATGGCAGATCCAGATTTTTGAATTAAGTGCTCCAAAATACAAGCACACAATTTTATTTTATTTTGCCTAAAAATAATAAACATAAAAACATGCTCAAAATTAGCTAACTGATAAAGACTTTGCGATTGTTACGTGTTGTTTTCTCTCATTTTTGTAATGGTAATCTCATTATACACACTAGGTCCAACAAGCTCTTAGGAGACGCATATTGTCCGTCTCTTAAGCTAAGTATGTGCGTCTCCTAAGAGATGGGCGACAAGCAAGCCGTCGCCTAAGGGCCGTCGCCTAAGTTGTGTCGCCTAAGCCCTTAGGCGACGTACAAACATTGGTCCGTCTCCTAAGAAGATCCTAAGCGACGTACATAGTGTTCGTCTCCTAAGATCTTAGGCGACGCAGATTGGTCAATGTACGTCGCTTAAGAGTTACTCTTAGGCGACTCGCATTGAGCAATGTACGTCGCCTAAGAGTCACACTTAAGAGACGCGCATTGGTCAATGAGCGTCGCCTAAGTGTGACTCGTAGGCGACGTACATTGCTCAATGCGCGTCGCCTAAGAGTCACACTTAGGAGACGCGCATTGTTCAATGTACGTCTCCTAAGAGTAACACTTAGGCGACGCTCATTGACCAATGTGCATCTCTTAAGTGTGACTCTTAGGAGACGTAAATTGCTCAATGCACGTCTTCTAAGAGTAACTCTTAGGCGACATACATTGACCAATGTACGTCTCCTAAGACTACCACTTAGGAGACGCACATTGAGCAATCTATGTCTCCTAAGAGTCATACTTAAGAGACGCGCATTGAGCAATGTACGTCGCCTAAGAGTCACACTTAGGAGACGCACATTGGTCAATGCAGTTGAAAGAATGTGCAGCCAATAGACCTTGATGTACAACCTCAAGAAGAACGCTGATCGTATCCATTCATCATGCAACAAAGATTGGATGAAAATCAAGTGCAAGAATGATAAAGCATGTGATTGTAGGTCCCATCGCAGAGGCAAATATTCCAGGAAAATCAAGCGTTCAAAGCATAAGTCCTATGATGATGACAAACCTTGGAAAAGATCCAAGCATCGAAAATTCAAGAAGAAAAGTTCGTGGAAGTATGTCAAAAGAAGAAATTTCAGAAAGAAACGTGGTGACGGATGCTTTATTTGTCACAAGAAAGGGCACTTTGCAAAAAATTGTCCTAATGCAAAAAAGAAGGAAGCATTCATGGCACTTCTCCAGCAATACCACCCAGATGTTCAACAATCAGATATTGAATCACTCCTCTCAGCAGAAGACGAAGGATCTCCATAAACCATCATGCAAATTCACTACTCTGAGGATGATCAAGTATCCGAACAATCCTCAGACGAAAGTTCGTATGATTCCTCTTCAAGCACATATTTACCAACGGTATATTCTCTTGAAGAATGCCTATCCATTTCACCTCAGCCATCTCCATATGCAAAAATCTTCCTCATCCGAAAGCCATATGCCAAACCTGTCCCACTCACAGCTTTCTTTGATACTGGCTCTACCAAATCCTTTATGAACCCTGCAAAACTACCCAAGTCCTATTGGAAACCTTGTCGTCCACTAGCCTTCATAGTTGCAAATGGCAAAATCCTCACAGTTGACAAAATCTCCAAAACAATCCAATTGCAGATTTTCCCCGGCAAAATTATTCGTCATAAAGTCTATGGAAGCTCCCTCCCAAAGAAGGATATCCTCATTGGATTTGATATTATCCGTCAAATTTCAAGATTAAATTTTGACGATGATGGACTCAGATTCAAAAAATACCTCCTTCCTTGGATTAACCCAAAAGAACTAAACCATATCCAAGCACCATTTCCTATCCTTGAACCTATTTCCCAACCAACCTCCATTGAATCCCTTGTTGCCCAAATTATCAAAACCTCATGTGCAGAATCCCATACTGAGTTCTTAGAGAAATGTTCCAACCCTCTCTGGCAAAACCCCAAGTACTTTGTTAAGCTCCCTTTTAAGCTTAATGAAGATGTGAATCCAACAAAAGCCTCCCATTCAGGAATGAATGCTGACCATCTTGCTTTGGCAATAGAAGAAATAAACTCGCTGTTAAAACAGAAGCTCATCGAAGAAACAAATTCTCAATGGGCATGTGAAGCCTTCTATGTCAACAAAAGATCAGAACAAGTTCGTGGAAAAATGCGGCTAGTCATCAACTACCAGCCCCTGAATCACTTCCTAGTCAGTGATAAGTTCCCCATTCCACAAAAGCACTCCTTGTTCAGTCAGCTCTCCCATGCAAAGGTATTCTCGAAGTTTGATCTCAAAGCAGGCTTTTGGCAAATTGGAATTGATCCTACTGAAAGGCACAAAACAGCATTTTGTATCCCTGGTTATCATTACCAGTGGACAGTAATGCCCTTCGGTTTGAAGAATGCCCCATCAGTTTTCCAGAGAACCATGGCAACTATCTTTCAGCCCCTCATGGCGAATGCTCTCATCTACATAGATGACATACTTCTATATTCTATGGACATGGAATCCCATCTCAATTTACTTTCCCATTTTTACCAAGTAGTCCTAGAAAATGGAATCATGCTATCTCAAAAGAAGATGATAGTTGCAGTAATAGAAATTGACTTTGTTGGAATAAAAATTTCAAATGGTCAAATCCAGCTCCAACCTCATATCTCAAAGGATTTCCTCAAATTCCCTGATAAGCTTACCTCAGTTACCCAAATCCAGCAATTTCTTGGCCTTGTAAACTATATGTCCCAATTCATCCCTCATCTTTCAAAGTATACAGGACCCCTTGCTGATCTTCTCAAAAAGAACCCTCCACCTTGGTCCCAGCAACATTCTGAATCGGTGAAGAACCTCAAGAAGCTTACCCAATACCTCCCCCCATTGCAAATTCCCTCAACAGGAACAAGAATTTTGCAAACAGATGCAAGTGATCTCTATTGGGTAGCTATTCTTTTCGAAGAAATTGAAGGGGAAAGAAACGTTTGTGGATACAAGTCAGGAAAATTCAAAGAATCAGAAAGCCATTACCATTCCACCTTCAAGGAAATTCTGGCTATACGTCGTGGAATAGAGAAGTTCCAATTCCATCTCATTGGTCACCATTTCATCATTGAGACAGACATGAAGTCATTCCCAGCAATGCTCAAATTCAAGCATAAGCAGATCCCTAATCCTCAGTTGTTACGATGGTATGAATGGTTTTCCCAGTGGTCATTCACAGCAAAGCATATTCTTGGCAAGCAAAATGTAATTGCGGATTATTATTCAAGAACCCAACCACAGTTGTCCCACATCGCCTCATTTCCAAACCTCTCCCATTGCAAACCCTATAAATACCCAGCCAAACCATCGTATTCTCCACAAGTCCTCCCAACTGTTTTCTCTCTAGAACAAATACCATACCATCCATCTTTCCATTCATCCTCTAAAACCATGAACCCTAAAAGCCAAGCTAGTTCCTCAAACTGTCCTCCACACCAACCCTCTCCAAACAAAAAACCCTCTTCTCAACCCACTCACCATCCATTCTAGTTTTCAGATTTCAAACCCTTGCTCGAACCTACGCAAGCAATCCCTTACCTTCCTCAAGAAATTCAGAACATGGTTTTTGTCCACTACCTCAAACTCAGTGACAAAGAACTTGTAACCAAATTTCTTGAAATCACCATCAAAAACTACGGTCTTGTTTTCCGTGGTCTTCGTCTACATCCAAGCTATCCATTCCTCTCCGTGTTCCATATCCACCGACCATGCAGAGTTTCAAAACATGCTCTCGGATTTCTTTGGTATCTCACTAGAGCATATACGATAGGTATTGTATTTGACGCCCCAGTGCTTCTCCAATATCTCCGAATCTCCACAGCAGATCCTGAGATAAAACTTTTTTATGATGAATTGTATAATCCAACAGCAAATGGAACGTATAATCTCCTTACGTTTCTCCAGTGGTTCAAAACTCCCCAGCAATGGTTAGATGAACTTCACACTCATCATGACAGATATTGCCTCATCCACTTTCACAAACCACTCAAAAATCCTCATCCAGAAGGAGTCAATGCTCAAATTGTCAAGTGGTATCCAAAGAATTTAGCCAAATCAATCAAAGGACCCGAGGATGTTGACTATGTTAACTTCATACAAAACCTGTGTGAACTCAACAATGTTGACTACGAATCGGTTCCTGATGCAATCAAGTTTGACAAAGATCCATGGCTCATTCCAACTGATGACACTCCTGCGTGTACTTACCTGCTCCAACGTTTGTATGATTATGCTCATCGACATTTTTGGGAAGAAGGTGAACAGAGCTCCAACACCGTTGCATTTGTTGGTCTAAGCTCAGGCACTGATGAAGAAAGCGAAACAGATACAGAAGAAGAACAAGAAGCAGCAGATCTTGCAGCAGCAGCAGAACAAGATAATGAAATCATCCCCAAGCAAGAAATCCCTGATTTCTATTCCGATGAAGAATATGACGCAAATGATGAACATTATAATCCATGGCACAATCCCGAAGATAATCATTGGCACAATCATCCCCCTTCTCCAGACACTCCAATCTATGGCGGCAATGACTACAGCGATTACAGTGGAAATGAAACGGACTGACTCGTTTCGAACTCACTGTCGACAGCCCCGGCTAACTCACCAAGACTCGTATCATGGATGTAATTATTTACTTTTTCGTTTGTATGTTTGTCGGCCATGTCTTTTGTTTTTGTCGGCCAAATTAGTCAAAAGTAGATTCCTTACTGTTTGCTTTTGTAAAAGTAAAGTAAAGTAGTTTGTTTGTTTGTTTCACGTGGGAAGGAATCTTTTCCTTTTCCAAAGTTGTAATTATTCTCTTTCCAGCTGTAATGTTCTAGCATATTCGTTTGTGGCTATATATAGAGGAGTCTCTTAGAGTTTTAGGCAGAGCTCACTTAGAAGTGAAGTAGCTTGGTGTGAAGAGTAGCATCTCTCTCTGTAATTCCCTCTCTCTTCTATATGATTAATGCAATGCCTTAGTTTGTTATAATGACTTCTTCTCATTGTTCTGATTTTAATCTCATCTTAGAGTTTATCAAAATTGGTTATTTAATTATTCTAGTTTTCTCTTTATGCATGTTCTTCTGTTTTAAAAAATAGAATTTTCATCTTCATGGTTGTCCCTTTTAGTTTCTTTTTGTTGTCTTGTTCTTTATAAGATTTGTTTGCGGTATTGCGTAGCCCGAAGCTACGGATATCTGTTCCCCCCCAATGTGCGCCTCCTAAGTGTGACTCTTAGGAGACGTAGATTGCTCAATGTGCGTCGCTTAAATGGTAACTTAGGAAACGCACATTGACCAATATGCGTCGCTTAAGTGAATGACCAGAATTCCAAGGAATGCTAGAATTACAGTAGCCCATGCAGCCAAACTGCATTTTATATGAAAAATAGTTTGTTATGCCGAACGAAGAATTCTAAAACACCATATAAATCACAAATATAATGATGAATTCTAAAACACCATAATTCATAAAATCATATTGTAATTCACAAAACTACATCAAATGTAATTCACAAAATTTCATAGAAGTCTCAAAATATACAATCACAAAATGTTCAAAGAAAACAAAAACTTGAAGTCTAAAAAAAAAAAAACATTAGTGTTAATCTATGGCTGTTGGCGGGACATAGACTCGCCACCGGAAGCATTTCCTCTAACTAGTAGTTGAACTTGAGCTTGCATTTCTTCCATCATTTGCTGCATTCTTTCAACGGTGGACCGAAGCTCCTCGACCTCGGGCGACGGATCCGGCATCCGCGCGCCACGTCTCTGCTGTGGATCTTTCCTATATGCAATCCCCAGACCATGGATGATAGTCCCTCTTCGAACACCCACCTCTCCCTGAACAATACCGATCTGTGTCTCAATAGGGAGAGTGATCTGTGTCTCAGTATGTAACGACCCGGTCGCACCTCAGTACGATATTGTCCGCTCTGGGTAGCGTCCTAGACAGGCCTCAGCCCCAGGACATCTACCCTCACGGCTTTGTTTTTGGGAGCTCACGACCAGCTTCCCAGGGGGTCACCCATCCCTGGATTTCTCTGGTCCAAGCACGCTTAACTTCGGAGTTCTCATGGGATCCGAAGCCAGTGAGCTACCCAAAAGGCCTCGTACTTAATTAGCGACCATATCTTACTTATATGGGTCTCCAAGGATCCCCCAACTTCCGGTGTGGGATGCCCCCTTTGAGCTACCATTCCTCCACACAAGGGAGTACTCATCGCTCGAGCTACCATTCCTCCACACAAGGGAGTACTCATCACTCAGGGCGTCACATCCTTCCCCCCAAGGGAATCGACGTCCTCGTCGACACACCGTACTCTGTGGGGTCCGCTCTGATACCATTTGTAACGACCCGGTCGCACCTCAGTACGATATTGTCCGCTCTGGGTAGCGTCCTAGACAGGCCTCAGCCCCAGGACATCTACCCTCACGGCTTTGTTTTTGGGAGCTCACGACCAGCTTCCCAGGGGGTCACCCATCCCTGGATTTCTCTGGTCCAAGCACGCTTAACTTCGGAGTTCTCATGGGATCCGAAGCCAGTGAGCTACCCAAAAACAAAGCCGTGAGGGTAGATGTCCTGGGGCTGAGGCCTGTCTAGGACGCTACCCAGAGCGGACAATATCGTACTGAGGTGCGACCGGGTCGTTACAATCTCCCCTCCTTAATAAATTTCGTCCTCGAAATTCCCATAGGATAGTTATCATCCCAATGTAGTATACTTAACAAAGGTAAGAGGCTTACAAAAGGAATAGTCACCCCAGCCTCAATTCAACAAGTCCACAAGCTTTCGCTGCGTTACTCTGATAGGTCCCCCTAATGAAAATGGAAAAGAATTGCGCTTCAGACAAATTCGTTGTGGGTTCCTTATTGCGAAGGAAATATGAGTCTGCAGCTAGTATGAATGAGAAGTCTTGCAAATTTCATGAAAGATACTCTCCTATCACTTTAGGGAATGGAGCATAACACATATTTACTGAAGACAAGGTTCACTAAACTAGTTCTTGTTCCCAAATGAACTTACTCGGCTAACAAAATGAGAATTCGATTCCCAAATAAGCATATTCAATGCTTCTCCCAGAACATGAACATCTACAACCACCCATTTTCGAAAGAAAATATATATAAAGTATGTCTCACCACAGTCATATACCTCTTATTCCAAGGGATAAAACAACTCAAGCACACACGAGGTATCAGCATTCATAAGAAAATCCAGTCACAAATCCATATCGAATCGAGACTCTTAGGATCCCACCCATTTTCGAAAGAAAATATATATAAAGTATGTCTCACCACAGTCATATACCTCTTATTCCAAGGGATAAAACAACTCAAGCACACACGAGGTATCAGCATTCATAAGAAAATCCAGTTCACAAATCCATATCGAATCGAGACTCTTAGGATCAAGTACATAGGCATACACAACCAAACTGTACCAATCTCCATTATTCCATATCAAGTTTAGACTCAGGAGATAGTAGTAGTAGTAGTAGTAGTAGTAGTAGTAGTAGTAGTAGTAGTAATACTAATAAGTAGTAGTAGTAGTAATACTAATAAGTAGTAGTAGTAGTAGTAGTAGTATGATGGAAGACATTACCTTACTCTCCTCGGTGGACCAGTACGCCTTCAGCCACGTCCACTCATTCACACGCTCCAGAAACTCTAAAGGAACGTCAGGCCGTATGTCATGAAGTGGGCCTTGCAGTCTGACATCCATTGATTGAACCGCGAAGATGCTAATTTTTGGATGTATTCGAACATCTCGATATTGTCGTGGCTGACGTCGTAGTAAGTCTACAAAACAAAAACAAAATATATAAGTCAAATTCAAAAAAATTGCGCAAGTGTAAAGAAAATATAAATTAGATAGCCGCCCTTACCGAGATGTGGTTGTAGACAATCGGAAGGTGCTCTCCAGGCAGATGCCAATATGAATGTGCCACCATGGGGACTTTGTCCCTCATGACACTCCCTATGTCGCGTGCGAGACGGCCCTGAACCACTTGAGACGATGGCAATTTGAGCTCGTCGGACCACTCGAGTTTAATCTTTCCATGTTTCCGCACCTCTTCGCTGGTCTTCTTACCCACCACTATACTTCTCGTGTGAGTGGAGGCGGATGTGGAGGTCGACATATCTATAGATTAAAATATAAATTATAGTTAATATATATAAAGTTTTAATAGAAGAAAGCGAAAAAAAAAACTTCTAAAGATGTTATAATCACGTCGCCCTTATCGAGATGTGGTTGTAGACAATCGGAAGGTGCTCTCCAGGCAGATGCCAATATGAATGTGCCACCATGGGGACTTTGTCCCTCATGACACTCCCTATGTCGCGTGCGAGACGGCCCTGAACCACTTGAGACGACAGCAATTTGAGCTCGTCGGACCACTCGAGTTTAATCTTTCCATGTTTCCGCACCTCTTCGCTGGTCTTCTTACCCACCACTATACCTTTCGTGTGAGTGGAGGCGGATGTGGAGGTCGACATATCTATAGATTAAAATATAAATTATAGTTAATATATATAAAGTTTTAATAGAAGAAAGGTGCTCTCCAGGCAGATGCCAATATGAATGACTTTGTCCCTCATGACACTCCCTATGTCGCGTGCGAGACGGCCCTGAACCACTTGAGACGACAGAAATTTGAGCGCTGTAGGAGCAGCAGGAGTAGGAGCAGGAGTAGTAGCAGCAGTAATGGTGGTAATAATAATAATAATAATAATAATAATAATAATAATAATAATAATAATAATAATTAGTAGCAGCAGCAGCATTAGTAGTAGTAGTAATAATAGCAGCAGCAGCAGCATTAGTAGTAGTAATAATAATAGCAGCAGCGGCGGCAGTGGCAGCAGCTGCTGCTACTGCTATTATTATTACTGAGCAGGAGTAGCATTAGTAGTAGTAGTAATAATAGCAGCAGCAGTAGCAGCATTAGTAGTAGTAATAATAATAGCAGCAGCAACATTAGTAGTAGTAATAATAATAGCAGTAGCAGCTGCTGCTGCTATTATTATTACTGAGCAGGAGTAGGAGTAGTAGCAGCAGCAGTGGTGGTAATAATAATAATAATAATTAGTAGTAGGCTATTATTATTACTGAGCAGGAGTAGGAGTAGTAGCAGCAGTAGTGGTGGTAATAATAATAATAATAATAATAATAATAAGTAGTAGTAGTAGTAATAATAATAGTAGTTGTAGTAGTAGTAGTAATAATAAGAGGAGTTGTAGTAGTAGTAGTAATAATAAGAGGAGTTGTAGTAGTAGTAGTAGTAGTAGTAGTAGTAGTAGTAATAATAAGAGTAGTAGTGGTAAAAATAATTAGTAGTAGTAGTAGTAGTAGTAATAATAAGAGTAGTAGTAGTAGTAGCAGCAACAACAAGCCAACCAATTAATCAAAAGGAAGGAGGAATTCTACAATAATGGCTCCTGTGTCTGTGTGCGTCTGTGTGTGTGTGAACGAGAGAGACAAAGAGCGATCTGTGTAAGTCTAATGAGTGTGCATCTGTGTGTTTGTGAACGGGAGAGAGAAAGAGTGATATGTGTGAGTGTGTGTGTGAAAGAGAGAGAGAGAACAGAAGCTTTCAGATTTAAGTGGCAAGTGAACAAGGCCTTAGTAGTAGTAGTAGTAGTAGTAGTAGTAGTAGTAGATAATTAGTAGTAGTAGATAAAAGGTTGATATACTAAACACATAGGTATTAGTAATAGTATTAAACAAAATAATAAGTAGTAGCAGCAATTAGTAGTAGGAGTAGTAGCAGTAGCAGCAAAAAATTGAAAGAAAGAGACAGAGAAAAGAGGGAAAATTAGAATGTAGAGAGAGAATTATGATTTTTAACTAGTGCAATCCTTTTATTTCCCTTGTAGGTATTGTTATCTATATTTTTAGAGACGGCATTTTGTTAATCAAAAGAGAAAAAAAATGTCCTGATCATTTAATTAAAAAAGAAAAAAAAGGAAAAGAAAAGTGGCAATTTTGGTAGTGCAAATAGTTTAGTGCAAATTTTTTGAAGGGGGAAGAATCTGTTGAAAGAAAAGTGGAAGATGATGGTTTAGTGCAAATAGTTCACCCAGTAGAAAAGAGAGAAAAGAAGAAAGAAGTATTGAGGGTAAAACAACTATCCATTTCGCAATTGGAAGTTCATTCTTATTATAACACTTGAAAATCTGGTTCTTGACAAAACACGAGCAGAATATGGACAATTAGTACTTAGTCAAGCTTTGTTAACAAGTATATATTTTTTATTACTTAGTCAAGCTTTGCTAAAAGTTTGGATATATATATATATATGTCCTACTGAATTTTACAGGCGTCATCGCTAGAGGGGCAGGAGGTCAGTGTTGTAACTGAATATGTTCTCAAGGTACTAACTTCAATTTTATTTTGTTTTTTCAATATAGGCAAATTGATTTGATCGACACCTACATGTAAAAGGACGTGAAAAAATGAGTTACGGCTATTATCCGAAAAGAGAATTCAATTAGGCAATCCATACACATTTCTTGATAAATCTATTCAAGGCAACCACATTTCAATCAGCACGAAGATGTGAAACAATCTTTAATTTTTCAACCAAAAAATTAGGGCACAAAACTAGTGTATTACCTGATGGAATGGCTCTAGTTCAAAGAAGAAGAATAAGCGCGCTCATACAACAATGACGGAGCTACAGTACAGCGGAGGGAAGCTGTAATAATGATGGACAACCATACATTTCAATCAGCACGAAGATGTGAAACAATCTTTAATTTTTCAACCAAAAAATTAGGGCACAAAATATTTATAGGACTAGTGTATTACCTGATGGAATGGCTCTGGTTCAAAGAAGAAGAAGAATCGCGCTCATACAACAATGACGAAGCTATAGTACAGCGGAGGGAAGCTGCAATAATGATGGACAACCATTGAGAGGGAAAGGGTTTAACACGAGAGAAAGGGGCTGACGGAAGAGCAGAGAAGAGCAGGAAACAAAGTAATTTAAGGTGAGATTTAAGGGAATGAAGAAGAACTAAGAAAGTAGGAGAGATTTGGGGGAGAAATTAGGGATCTGGGCAGAAATTTCGCGCGGGGGAATGGAGCGGGAGGGAGAGATAATGGTGATATTTTTTGGTGTATGTGTTTATTTGCCTTTTTGGTGGTAATTAACTGAGTTTACACATTATATTATATATATATATATATTATAATAAGTGGTAATTTATATTACAAAATATTATGTTTAATTAATTGTTTTTAAAAAAAATATAAAAATTTAATAATTAAAAAAAAATTACATTAAAAATGCTATTACTTAAATAGTAATAATTTTGTTTACATTAAAAATACTATAATTTAAAATAAAAAATTCAAAATTCAATTAGATACGCACAAGTGGCACTTATCATATATTTATTCATTTACTTTTTAAATCCATTTATTTTTAGAAATGGGATGAAAGAAAATAGACGCGAGATTATCTGATGTGGTTGTGTAAATTGGGTTTATATTTTAGAGCATTTCCAACAGTAGTGTATATTTAGGTATTGTGTAAAATATACAAAACTTGTAAAAATTTTGAGATCCAACAGTCTTTTAAATTTAGCTTTTGTGTAAAACGAATGTGTAAAATACACCCCAAGTTTACACTGCCACATCATCTTTTTCTTTTCTCAATTATTTTACAATACTTTAAAATGTAATAACTTTTAATAGAAATTATATAATTTAATAAAAAATATATATCTAAAATCTACTCATTAAGACCAACAAATCAAGGTCCATTGTTGTTATAATATTATGTATACCAACATTCAAGAAAAAATGTAATAACTTGGATAGGATCATATTGCAAACAAATCGGATTAACATAAATTTATATCTGATTTATTAATCAAAGGCTTAACTGGTTCGGATTGGATTTGGATATACGGATCATAAATCTCAATCCGTATCCGACTAAACGGATTGGATTCGGCTACAAATTCAATCCATTGACAAGCCTAAGTTGAGCGCTGTTTTAGCTAATTATAAATATTTTGTATATGGATGTCCATATGTAATATTTTTAAATATAAGTTATTTATTTATCTATTAATTATTGTTCCTAAGATTTTAATAGATATTCTATGATCCATATAATTGTTAAGATCTGTTTTCCTTAATTAATATTTCGTTATAGATTATTGACTTTTAATAAATCAAAGAAGAGAGAATGTTCAACATAAATAATTTAGACCTGAAGGCTCATTACTACCATCTTATATTAGAGTCAACACAAACTCTAACATTAAAATCATTTATACCATAAATATATATAAATATATTTAGATATTTGATTCCTAGCGTTCGCTATGTATTTACAAATCCAATCCATTAACAGGCCTAAGTAGTATAACTACTTTTAAATTTAGTTATAGTGTAATAATTAGTATTATAAATGATTTATTTTGAAAATTAATATCGTACATTTTTAAAAATATTTATTACGAACTTTATTTTTATAATTGAATCAAATACATAATTAAACACAATATCTATATAAACACAAAAATTAGTAAAAAAATAATATTAATAAGAGATAGAGTACCTAAAGATCAAACAAACATTTAATGAGGAAAATAATGTTGATTTTTACCTGCCCAATTATATTTTAGTAATAATTATTTTAATGAGGAAAAATTAAATACTACTTTAATTTACCACTTTTCATTTAGAAATAAAAAGTAAAAGTAAACATCACATACATGTTTTCTCATATTTTGAGTAAATGACACTAGAGGCCATTAAACTATAAAAAAATATTAATTTAATCATTTCACTTAATTAATAATGTTTGCAACAATTATTCCATGTCTTAATTAATAACGTTTACAACAATAGCCCTGTTTGTCTCTAATCCTTTGCCCAAGAAACCTACCCTCTTGTGGACCGTATTACAACTGTTACAGACTTATCTACCATCGGGCTTTGACTGTTACAGTGAGTGACACTCGATTTCCAACAGTCAAGTGTTGAAACTCGATTTTAATCGAGATGTAATGCCATTTATTATCAGTGACATAGTTATTTATATTTTCTTTGGGTAGGGGCCCAATGAGGTTCTGAGCTTCTTCAATTATGTACAACCGATGCTTATGGAGAAAAAAAGGTTATTCTGAAGGTTTTAGTATTGGTTTGGAAGATTTTTTTATCCCTAAGGAAATCCAAGAGAATATATACAATTTCTTTCTTGATTTAACAAATAATAGTTTTATTAAAAATGTTAAAAAAAAATTACCTGGCCTAATGTGGTTGTGGTGTGCATTAGTTCTATACTAATTTATGAGTTTAAAATTTAGTTTTGCAACCACGTAAAAGTTTTATAATTTAAAATTTTAGTATTATTTTTTAATTTAATTATTAGATTATAATTTAAAATAAAAAATAAGTTGTATTTTACGGGTTGATTTTGTCGGTTTCGTGTTACAGTTTAACAAATATGTGTAATTTTTATTTATATTCAAACATGATCCATATCCGACTAAACGGATTGGATTCGGGTACAAATTCAATCCATTGACAGGCCTCAGTGGAGTGATGTTTTAGATACATTATAAGGCCTTCTAATGTCTCCTAAGTGAATTTCAAAATTAAAAAATAACTTTACGAGACGTACATTGATCAAAGTGCTTCTCCTGAGTAAATTTTAAAATTTTCAAATATTTAAAATTTCGTTGAAAATTTCGGAGGGAGATATAACTTTAGGCGACGCACATTGATCAAAGTGCGTCTTCTAAGTAAATTTAAAAATTTTGTTGAAAATTTAGGAGGGAAAATAACTTTAGGAGACGCACAATGATCAACGTGCGTCTCCTAAGTGAATTTTAAAATTTTCCAAATATTTAAAACTTTGTTGAAAATTTTGGAGGGAGAAATAACTTTAGGCGACGTACATTGATCAAAGTGCGTTTCCTAAGTGAATTTTCAAATTTTGTTGAAAATTTAGGGCGGAAAATAACTTTAGGAGACGCACATTGATCAAAGTGCGTCTCCTAAGTGAATTTTGAATTTTCCGAATATTAAAAAATTTGTTTGAAATTTAGTGGATTTAGGCGACGCACATTGATCAAAGTGCGTCTTCTAAGTGAATTTAAAAATTATGTTGAAAATTTAGGAGGGAAAATAACTTTAGAAGACACACAATGATCAACGTGCGTCTCCTAAGTGAATTTTAAAATTTTTCAAATATTTAAAATTTTGTTGAAAATTTTGGAGGGAGAAATAACGTTAGGCGACACACATTGATCAATGTGCGTCGCGTAAGAATCATAACCTTTATGCGACCTACCTTTATAAGTTCGTCGCCTAACGTTTAGGTTTAGGAGACATATGATATTGGTGCGTCGCCTAAGACGATATTTAGGAGACGGACTTATTAGTGCGTCGCTTAAGACGTTTAGGTTTAGGAGACGTATGATATTGGTACGTCGCCTAAGACGATACTTAGGAGACGGACTTAGTAGTGCGTCGCTTAAGTGTAGTTTTAGGAAACGTACAATAATGTACGTCGCCTAAGAAGTATCTTAGGAGACGGACTCTATTTATGTGCGTCTCCTAAACCTCTTCTTGGCATAGTGACATAAAATTAGAATTTGTATGTATATGTTTAAACCCTAAATGTTATAAATTTTAGCTATAGGAAAAAAGTTGAAGGGGATAGTTGTGAAAATTTCAAAACTCTAGGGTTGGAAGGGAGGGAGACGGGGGGGGGGGGGGGGGGGGGGGGAGCTAACTGTTTGTGATGAATTTTTGTTGTCAAAAATGCAATCCATATAATGACGCATCTTCTATAAGAGACAAATTTTACAATACATATTCTAATATATAGATAAATGCACACAAATATAAGGGTTTGTTTGATTGCAAAAATTATTTCATTTATATCGTAACTCTATTCATTTTGAATTCTAAATTTCTTTATTTTGAGACATATTTGTGTAATGTGATTGAATCTCGTAAAATTATATGATAATTGTAAATTGATTATCTAACTTCTAATGTTTTTTAAATAGTCTTATTGTATATGTGTGTTTAAAATTAATTTTGCACTTAAACACTAGTATAAGCTAACTTATGAATTATGTAAATCTAAATAACCTAATTCTTTCTTCCCCACCCTTAAAAAAAATTCTTCATGAAAAATGTCAAAAAGTAAAAGTTAATCTCACCGCGTGTTTCAACTTATTTTTCAACTTTTTACATAAATTAATAGTTTTTTCCTTCCAGGGGCGGCGGCAAATTTTTTTTTTCCTAAGTGGGGCACTTAAAGAAATAACCATACAAAAATTAAGAAAAAATTAAAAACTGATAAAATAAAAGGGCATTAATTAAATAAAAAACAAAATATGAAATATATGATTTAAACACTATTTTCCCTTATTTTTGTGGGACACATACCCCACCTTTTCCATAAATACGTTTTATGTTGTCATCGAACGTAATTTCTAAAATAATTAATTTTGCTTTGGTATAAGAAAACTGAAATAGCCAAGAATTTTTCCAAGATGAAAGAGCAACAAACTTATTTTATTAACAAATAAAAGAAAAAAAAATTCCTCCAAGTAAATGTGAATGTGTAGTGTGACCGGAAGATCCTCTCGAATGGTTGGAGAACGCTTGGTCTATGGATTCTTCATGTGCGTGTTAATGGTTAATTTCCTTTTGATTAAAAAAAAAAGGAAAAAAAAATTCTAATAGGTCGCACTCGAGTCTAATCAAGAGAAAGGAAAAAGACAAGTAACCAAAATAATTGAAGAAGCAAAATCGACTAGAAATGGGTGCATAGGATAAATTCGGTCACATAAAAAGAACAAACAAGTAACCAAAATATGTCAGGGTAACAATAATCTTAAATACAACATAAACTTTTATTTTAATTATTTTTGAGCACATGCATTATATGTGATAAATATTTTTTTTTTTTTTTGGACAAAGATTATAATATCGGAGATGTGCCGTTTGAGACGGGGATGATAGTTTTTGAAAAGGTAGTGTTTTTTTAAAAAATATTTTAATTTAGCTATAGATAATGATTTGTTAAAGAAACAAATTAATGTACCATGAAAAAAAAATTATAACATAAAAATAAATATTGAAATAATGTTTCAATATTGTATTTTTACGTCTAACACTAAAAAGAAAAGTAGCAATATGCATATTGATAAGGAAAAATAAATAATTGCAACATGTATTATGTATGGCTGCCTTCTAATCATAAATAATTTGTGAATACCTCTTAAAATTAACACATTTGTGGAGTTTTCAAGAATGGTGATCCATCAAATATTATTCTACCAACTATATTAATGATGTTTATTTTTAGAGGCTATAGTGGATACCTCTTAAAATATTATGCTAATTACAAATAAATTTAAGAGATATCCACCAGTTCTGAAACTTCAAGTGCAAATTATATTATTGAAGTTGTTGGTAATTAGTGCCAAATAATAGTGTGGAAAATCGATCATATCGAATATTATTGAAGGAAAGAAAAAAGGAGATAAACATCAAGTTGTTGGAAATTAGCGCCAAATAATAGAGTGGAAAACCGATCATATAGAATATTATTGATGGACAGAAAAAAAGAGATAAACATCAAGTCTTTTCATTCTTTTATGTATAAATTATGGTAAAGTAATATAGCAATAGTAAACAGATTATGTCATTTTTTTGGAAAGAAAAAATAGATTATGTTAATCAACAAAAAGTGTGATAATTAGATACTATAACTACAATTATTGAAATCGTAAACACAAGAATTGTTACACAAAAAATAGTGTACATAAAAATCTGATGATTGAGAAAATAGTAAGTTGTTCATAATACAATACAAATAAGAAGTATACTACTGTATGACATAAAACTAAAAGAAAAAAACTCATTAAATATGGATGGAGATATTGGGAACCCGGATATTTCTCTTGAAAATGCTCCCACTTTTCATTCAGTTTTTAAAAACTAAGTAAGGTATATGTTACAAAATTAGGAAGGACCGAATATCAACTTGATAATGTCTTATTCAGTTGTCGAGAACTGCGTATATAGGCTAATACTCGGCTCTCAAGAACCGAATAATAAACACCTTATTTAGTTGTGAACGATCAAATAAAAGTGAGAGTGTTACTAAGTATTTTTGTAGTGCGAAGATTTTCACTCTTAAATATGTTCCTAGCTATATATAAAGAAATTTTAAAATTAAATTTTTTGAGAAAAGAACCTGTAGAGAAGTATGTAATTAAGGCTTGTAATTTCTTTAAATTTTGTTATCGAATGTCAGATTGATTGAATATACGTAGATCCCTTTAAACCATTGTCCCCTTTTAAATTATTTAAGTTTCAAATCCAATATGGATTTAAGTATTTCAAAACAATCTAAACTATAATCTAAATAATTAAGCAAGCGACATTTTGTGTATGCACCCCATATTTTGAGGTGTATTTTGAGTTTGCACCGCACTGTCATTTTGTTCCGTTAAGCTCCGCTAATTATTTATTAAACTGAACAAAATGCCCCCTCCTTTTAACCTCTTCCTCTTTTAAACCATCCTTGCTATCTTTGTGGAATGTTCTTTAATTTTTAATTTTTTAATTTTCACTTATGTAAATTCAATTTGATCGTACTGCATGATTAACGTAATTAATTTACACTCTACTATACATTCAATTTCATATTGGGATTTTTTTAAAATATTTTTTTTATAATTTTATTCATTTTATATGTTGGCTTCCATCATCGATCTCAATCATTTTTACCTTGCTTTTCTTTATATTGTCCGAAAGTGCGGATATAAGTATGTGTATCTATATATAGAGGTATTGTAACAGTAATACTATGGAGAGAGTAGACCTGGATTGGACTTATCTACTAAAATAAGAAGACGAAAGAAAGCTTTGTAAAGAAATAGAAAATTAAAATTTGTTAATTTTAACTTAATTTTATTATTCTTTATGACCAAAAAAAAATTCTACTCATGAACAATACTATAAGAAAAGCAAAGTAAAGTGATTGAGATCGATGATGGAAGCAAACGTATAAAATGAATAAAATTATAAATAAGGAAAATGAACAAGAAAAAAAAATAGTAATGAATATAATGCATTGTGGAGTGTACATTTATAACGTAAAACTTTTTGTTCAATTTGAATATATATATATATATGTATTAGTGAAAAATAAGGAAAAGAAATTAAATAACATGTACAAAGATAACAATGATAGTTAAAAGGAGAAATAGGATAAAAAGGAGGGCATTTTGTTCACTTTAATAAATAATTAACGGAACCTGACATAATAGACTAACGGTGGGGTGCAAACTCAAACAAAATAAATATGGAGTGCAAACTCAAAATATCCCTCAAATATAGGGTGCAACACAAAATATCCTATTAAACAATGATCTAAATAATGATAATAGGCCGGCTAAATCCAATTAACCAAGGATGTAGTTAATTGCAGAGAAGTCGTAATCAATGTTTGAGTCCTAGTTGTGCAAGAATTCAAATCTAAGCGTAATTAATACAAACTCTAAAAATAATGCTAGTTGCTAGTTAAATTAAATAAGATTGGAGAAGATTTATTCGTGCATTCAAAAAAGGAAAAAAAATACTTTAACTTATTTGTACTTTTATATATATAATAAAATAAATAAACTTTTTTATTTGGAAATGGTAATAGTCCCCTAACAGTCCCTTAGGGTTGATTTTGCTTTGCATCCGCAGCAATTCCCTTCTTTTTTTAAACCAAAGAGAGGACAATAACCCCTAAATTTTATTCATATTCAAAAAGCAAACAAACAAACAACTTGAAAGCACTCCACCCTAAAATCTACTTCACAATAAAACATCAAAAAAAGGATACAAAAGGGCCGTCTCCAAAGTAGTACAATGCGAGACGAAAACGGAAATTGCAAGAACACAGTTTTAGACTTTTAGTTACACGCACATAATTGGCCACCTCTCGATTCTGAACCTGCAAGCTTTGATCATGGGAGGGATCCAACTACTGTTGACCTAATGCCATATTGGCTTGCCATTATTTTCATTTATATGTATTTTACGTAATCAGGGGAACATGCAACAAGTAGTATTATTGGTGTTGCTCTGGCCTTTGCATTCATCTTCATTCGTATTCCCACGCGACCTCTCTCTACATTTTTTCACCTTCCAGATGATATAAATGATGAGGCGGCAAATATACACTAAGAAAACAATGAAAATCAATCCCACCAACGCGAGAACCGAGCAACCTCCTATATTAGCCACATATGGTTGGTCGCTTGGCGCAGTGGCCACCATCACAATAACGTAGGTGATTACCATAGTTATCATTATTATCCATATGATGCCAGTTAAAAACCACATGAATATCTTTTGCCTCATAAAGTGAAACCATGTTGTCCCAAAGGTAGGTGAGCCGCTTATAAGTAGTAGGACTGTGATAATAGCGGCAACAAAAGAAGCCGCATTGAACACCTCATATACAGTGTAATAGTCACTATAATTAGTGGCCATAACAGATGTCCCAGCAACAATTGTACGATTTACTTGATAGCCAGACTTATCAATATAGCTGATCTTATTCTCCTGCCAAACACCACCGGGAGGGTTCATTGCGCCTTGGAAAGTCATACTGGCAATCACAGTTGCAGCGACCAATATAGCATCCCTTTTATGTTCCAACAAATTTTCATTTTTGTTGTACGTGTTATTGCATTGTGAGAATGACTTTGAGAATTCAGTTTTAAGAAGCAGTTTGCGCATTTCAGTGTTTTTTGGATCTTCTGGCATTTGTTTTATCAAATCCGAAGCTGTAAAACCATTTGCATTCTTCAAATCAACAGCCAATTGAGGTTTAAGAACCAAATGCTTCATTGTCTGCATAAGAAATATAAATATGCATAACTAAGTGGTCAAAAAAATATACATATACACTGTCTTTTATATGATTCGCTTGTGTAAGGGCAACAATTTTCACGATGAAATTTTTCACCAAAAACATCTTCCAATGTTTTTGTGATGAATTTCCGTCACCAGAAGTGCAAGAATTATTTCATTTATAAATCTATTCATTTTGAATTCTAAATTTGTTTACTTTGAGATAGATTTGTGTAGCGTGATTTAATCTCATAAATTTATACGATAGTTGTAAATTGATTATCTAACTCAAATGTTTTTTAAATAGTCCTACTGTATATATGTCTTCAAAAGTAGCTTGAATATATATATAGCCTTTTATATTAATCCATTTTGCACTTTAAATACTATTATAAGAAAACCTAAGTCTTAGAAAACGACTAACCCACCTAGAAAAACAAAAGCCAAAAAGTAAATAAAAATTCAGCCTTAGAATTTTTTTTATTTACCTCCCATTGTTTCAAGGCTACAACTTTGTGCAAGATAGTGTTGCCTTCTCCATCTTGAGAATTTAAAAAGGTGTGATCAACCTCCAGCAATTGGTCTAGAGCTTTCATACCACTACGTATCACATACAAGTGAAGTATTGTGATAGTTTTTGTTTTATTCAAGGGGTACATAATTGCTTCTGGTCTTGTTTGTACCAATTTATTTACAATCTCAACTCGGCCTTTGTCCATGGCGGCTAAGTGAAGAGGAGTCCTTCCGAATTTGTCCTCCATTAAACAAACATCAGCATCTACTTTGAGTAAGAACTTCACCATCTCTACATGTCCATTTGCAGAAGCCAAGTGAAGAGGTGAACGAAGCCGAGAGTCTAGTTCACTGACTAGATTCGGCCTGCGTTGTAAAAGAGCTTTTGCAAAGTCTACATGACCACGAGTAGCAGCTACGTGTAAGGGCGTTTCATTAAAACGAAATGGAGATGGCCTTTCGTAGTAGTTAAGAACGTGTTCATCTTCTTTGAGTAATTCGTCTAGAGACTGAATATCGCCTCTAAACGACGCATTGTAAAGCTTCTTCTCTCTCATCAAGCTGATCTCCATTGAAAATTAGTGAAGAGTCTTATAGTGTGCTACTTGGAAGAAAGTACAAAGTGGTAGTATTTATAATAAATCAAGAACATTTTAAATGTCCATAATCTATAGTTCTGTTATTGGGGGAGATAGTGTGGTCAGTATGACGCATGTGCCTTGTAAAAACTAATTGTCAGCACGCTAAGATCAGCATGATGCACGTGCCTTATAAAGGTGACTCGAGTGTTTAATTATAGCATATAAATATTGCTGGGTGTTAATTATACACACCACTTTATTCGATAATTATAGGCATTACTTTATTTGGTAATTATATACACTACTTTATTCGGTAATAATCTATTTTATTTATTGAGTCATATTGCTCCTCCAAGTATGTACACATTATCTCAATCTTATATGTACACATTATCTCGGTCCTATATGACCGAGCTATTGTTGGGAATAATAAAAAAAAAAGACACTAGTTCGGCCATATAAAACCAATGTAATATGCTCATACCCAGTGCTATAGAACTGAGTACGTGAACATTAGCTTGATCCTATACGGCTGAGCTAATATTGGAGTGTTATAAAATATTTTGGTGTGTGTAATTAGCCACCCTAAATATAAATGTAAAATTTAACCCAAAATTTATAAATACAGTAGTAAATTTCTTAAGAAGTTACAGGGCGGATATGGCAAAAAAATTGTCATACCGGCATATCAAGCTCGTATAGATCTATGAAGAAGCTTGCAAAAAAAAGGAGCGATCATACCAACTGTGTGTTACTCGTATGGGTCATAAAATCATACAAATATAGGACAATTTTATGAATTTTTTTTTCTCATACGGGTAAGAGCTAGATACCCGTTTAAACCCATACGAGTAAAACACAATAGTATAATTAAAATTAGGCATATAATAAGTTTGGACATCATCTATCATATGAAGGTAAGTTTGTGCATTAAGTTTCCTCCACTATAAAACTGCGTATAATAAATTTGCCCATTTACCATACCAACTATAGTTGCTCATAGTAACGTCACAAAATGAAAATTGTTGTCTTCATTCAAAAATTGTTTAAACAACACCGCACTCCCTTAATTTCATATTAAGAGGATATAAGTATGTTTTGTGGACTTAATCTTTCTTAAATAACATGTATAACCAATCAATGCTATACATTTATTGATGAAAATATATTTAGTAAAATTCATAAAAAAAAAATGGAGATGGGCTTTCACAATATATAGTTAAGAGAGAGTTCATCTTTTCTAAGGAACTCATTTAGAGATTGAATATCGCCACCAAACAATGCATTGTAAAGCTTCTTCTCTATCATGAAGCTGATCTCCATTGGAAAAATATAGTGAAGAGTTTTGTCGTTGTGGTTGCATTTTTTTTAATAAATCAAGAACTTAAAAAGTAGAACTTTGTAGCTGCAAGTTTGAAAGAGTAATTAAAAACTTTTAATTTACTTTTGCAGAGGCCTAAAGTACATAATTTTATAATTAAATTTAAATGCTAATTTGATAACTTCTACGGCAGATTTTTTTTTTTTTTTTTCAAATTTGTTAAATGAAATTTGTCATTGTGTATAAAATTTAACTCAAACACTTTCAGTATATATCAAAAATAAAAATAAAAAAATAGGCCCAATAGCTTAAATATTTGTGTGGACCATATGAGAAACCAAGTAGTAGAAAATGATTCCCAAAGACCTAAAATAGTACCGTCAACCCTGGGGTCCACTAGATGACCGTGAGTGTAATAATTGCTATTTGAGTGCCACGTATGTCCCATAAAATAGAACAGAGAAATTTTTGCCCGTAGCTATTTTTTTTAGGGCGGGATCCAATTCGGTTCTCAATTAATTTTTGAAGAATCATTAATCAAACTATTAAATTATAATAATTCGGTTTTAAGTATAAAAAAGTGAAATAACATTTAGGAACACGAACTGTTATAAACGATTCGGTTCCTTCGGTTTATCGGTTAACTGTTAACAAAAAAAAAAATCAAAATATTAACGGTTATTTGGTTCTTCCAGTTTATTGATTAACCGTTCACAAGAGAAAATTGAAATATTAATAATTATCGGAAAGAAATAACAATTATTGTAAAGAAATAACGGTTCTAATGATTTTATCGGTTCAGTTCTTAAGTATTGGAATAGAGTTTAGAAAGAAAAGTTCAATAACGGTTCCTTAGCGATTATTAGAAAGAAATTATATTAAGAACCATTAACAAATGACAAGAACCGAACCATTTAAAAAACTTAGCAAATTTGGAAGAACAGAACCGAACCGGTTCCCGGTTCTATTTTCCCACACCTATTTTTTTCTCTCTTCTCAATTATTTTATAAGAGGCATCCATGCTGCATACGTTAAATTTGAGCAGGGTTTTTTTTGTTTTTTTCCTAAATTAAAGAATAACTTTTTCCTTTTTAAAAGACAAATTATTAATTTTTTGAATAAAATTTGATGGGGATAAACTCCATAATAAATAGATTAACTCCATCAAATTTTTTTATATGATAAAAGTGTACTCGAGATAACACGTTATTTTTGTAATGATGGTGAGGACATAACAAAGTTTGTGATTTGATATAGAGTTCTGATTTGATTAAAGTCACTTTTTTTTGCTGTGATATATATTTTGCTTTCATATTATGTAAGAATGTAATAATTTATAGATGAGAATATTGGCACCCTCAATATCTTTCGGGAACACTCTCGCTTTTTATTTGGTCATTTTCAACCGACTCAAGTCTATGTTATTCAAGTGCAAAGGAACAAGTATAAATTTGACAATATCTTACTTGATTGAACACCCTCCCTCAGGTGCGACCCCATATTCGAGCGTGGAGAAAAAATAGGAATATAATAACCCAAAATAAACATATTAATTATTAACATATAGGAGATGGAGGAACCAAGATTTAATTGAATCTTGGACCTCCCAAAAAATTAATCATTGAGACTATTCCAGAACCACTAAATGATCGAGTTTTGTAGACATGTCAATATATCAAATTATTAATAGATCACTAGTTACATTCATAATATATGCTCAAAAGACTTGTATATAATAAACGTAGATAAATAGCACATGCATTATTATACAATTGGAAGGCAAAAAAATGTCACAAATCAACACAAAATTATAATTAATAAATAGATATAAAAATAACTCGCATTCATTAAGATTCGACAAAAAATATATATACACAAAGTTATAAGGTCGGGCACTCAGGTCTAATGCATAATGAAAGACCACTAAATTAATGATTGCCAAATCAAAACGTAAGTATTTTATGTCATATAAATATATGCTTGTATAAAAAATAATATACATTTAATAATTGCGTTATATTATGAAAAAGAAAAAAAAGCCATATCCAACCTTTCTTTTCAAAAAATTGTTTCGCTGCGAAGCACGGATATGGATACGGGTATTCGATACGATACAGTATCAATACAGGAATACGAAAAATCTAAAAAAAACTAGGATACAATATAGCTAGGATACGCTATTAAAATTAATATGTAGCATATTCTTATACATTAAAAGTTAGTAATTTTAAAAAAATTAAAAATACTACTGTCAATATTGGTGAAGACATTATAAATCTAAGAATAAGTTGCATATAACATGAAATTGCTATTTGACTTCGATTAGCTCCAAATATTTCACACACTCCGTCAAAAGAATTATCATTTCAAATTTCATGTCCACCCCATTATCTCAAAAGATAGCAAGTAATGTGATCAAAAAAATATATATATTACTCATGACTATCAACCTCAAGTTAATTTGTAAAGGTGCCAATATTGAATACTAGAGATTTTGCATCTATTGAAATTTGATCCGTGAATTTTTCAGTCGAGCCAATTGTTTTAAACCAAAGTAACTAATTACTTGATCATTATATTGTGGTTAAGGCAATCATTTACTAGGTTTTCAAGATTTTATTAAAAAAAATTGGTGGAGTTAATCTATTTATTATGGAGTTCATTCTTGTCAAATTTTATTCAAAAATTCAATCATTTATCATTTAAAAATGAAAAAATTATTCTTTAATTAAAAAAAATATACCAATTGCTGAAGTTTGGCTCAAATTTAACTCTGCATGGATGCATCTTAGAAAATAATTGAGGAAAGAGCTACAATAATTACTTGCGGGCAAAAATTCCTATAAACTTTTTTTATGGGACATATGTTGCAGTCTGATAGGTTTGCGTTCATGTCATCTAGTGGATCCCGTTTTAGCACCAATTATCTAACAATATAATAGTGTTAAAAAAATTTTAGCATCACAGGTGAACACATATAACTAAACTGAATGTGCTAAACAATTTTAGCACCCCATCAAATTCTACACATTAAAGTACTAAAACAGTTTTAGCACCAATTGTCTAACACTATAATTTTATTAAAAAGGTTATAGCGCCACAGGTGAACACATATAATTAAACTGAATTGTCTAACACTAGAATGATATTAAAAAGGTTTTAGCGCCACAGATGAACACATATAATTAAACTGAATATGCTAAACAATTTTAGCACCCCCCTCCCCATCCCACCCAATTCTGCACATAAAAGTGCTAAAACATATTTAACACCATTTTTGTTCAAAGTAATTAATCACACGAAACTAAAACAGTTTTAGTACCAATTGTTCAACACTAAAATGATGCTAAAAAGGTTTTAGCACAACAGTTGAACACATATATCTATTATTTTCTACTGATTTGTTTCTCATCTGGTCCACACATATTCAATCTAGTGGGCCTATTTTAAAGTAATCATTTATTTATTAGTTTTCTTTTGATATGTCCCAGAAGTGTTTCGATTAATTTTTTCATTCACCATGATTAAATTCATTTATAAAAAGTGCCAATATTGAATAACAGATATTTTGCATTTACCGAAAATCAATCTAAAAAACTTTTAATTGAACACGATTTTCAAAACTCGAAATAAGTAGTTATTGGGTCACTATATTGTTGTTAAAGCACTCTTTTACTAGGCTATCCAGGCAGCTTTAGATTTTTGTGGCACCAAAGCAAGGTCCAGCCCTTTCATTTTATCTTCTTCTTCTTCTTCTTCTTCTTCTTTTTCTGACCTCGTCTTTCCCTTCTCTCATTTTATGTTTTCTTTTCTTTTCTTTTTCTTTTTGTTGCCTTTTGTTAAAAATAAAATAAAAATTCTTATGCCATTTTTATTTTAGGTATAAATGATTAACTTTAAGTAAATATTGATCATGCTAAGTTTATATGTTGAATTCTTTTAATATTGAAATTTTTTATGGTAAAATTTGGTTTGCTACTTATTAACATATCATAATTTATTTATTTTAATAAACAGTGATCATTACTATTGACAAAACAACAATAATAAGCATTTTTGTAAGTGAACGTAGTACTAAAAAAATTAAAAATCTTACGAGTACCAAAACAATGGTGAATAAGCAATTTAGTAATGGAGTTTAAGTTATTTCTTATAAATTGCGACGGTAAAATTTTTGTTATTTATTAAGTTCAAACTCCTTCATTTAAAATTGGCCCGTGTCATTTTTAGACCAGCCCAAATTCATTCTTTCAACCTACTTTCAAACTTCTTAACAAAAAAAACTAAACCAAACAAGGACTAAGTGTTTGTTTAAAGTGACCATTAAATATTCAGGGAGATGGCACATCTTAATATTAAATGTTTAATCATTTAAAAAAAAATTAGTCGTTGACCTGACTTGTTTTTTTATAAAAAAAAATAAATTAAAACAATTTATTGCATCTTTAAATATTTAAAACTCTTTCATTAAATATTTAGATAATAAATCAAATTCCCCCTCAATATACAATTTTTCGTTTATCCGTACCATGGAACCAACATACCCTCGTTATTTTACAAGCAGGGTCATCCTGTACTTGAGAGAGTAGCTCCTAGTTATTCACGTCATGTTATGGATATTTGAGGTTGATATGGCGAAGGAACTCTAAAGCATGGAGACTCCAGATTCAATACCTATCTTGCACTAATACTTACCCGATACACTCGAATAAGTATCCGAATTTTCCATATTTATTAATTTTTGAATACTTCTTGGATACGTCTAGGACACACTACAGATACGTTTAGGATAGGACATGTAAACATGATAATATTATGTATATGTACTAAACTGGGGTTACTTTATTATATTGATTTTTTATAAAAAAAAATAAATTAAAACAATTTATTGCATCTTTAAATATTTAAAACTCTTTCATTAAATATTTAGATAATAAATCAAATTCCCCCTCAATAAACAATTTTTCGTTTATCCGTACCATGGAACCAACATACCCTCGTTATTTTACAAGCAGGGTCATCCTGTACTTGAGAGAGTAGCTCCTAGTTATTCACGTCATGTTATGGATATTTGAGGTTGATATGGCGAAGGAACTCTAAAGCATGGAGACTCTAGATTCGATACCTATCTTGCACTAATACTTACCCTATACACTCGAATAAGTATCGGAATTTTCCATATTTATTAATTTTTGAATACTTCTTGGATACGTCTAGGACACACTACGGATACGTTTAGGATAGAACATGTAAACATGATAATATTATGTATATGTACTAAACCGGGGTTTTATTATATTGAAAATGCACATGAAGGAAAAAACTATTAAATACCTTTAAATAGTTATGAATCAATACTCACTAACTTGAAGTTAATAGTCACGAGTAATATATATATTTTTATGATAACATTACTTGCTATCTTTTCAGATAATGGGATGGACATGAAATGTTAAATGATAATTCTTTTGACGGTATGTGTGAAATATTTGGAGCTAATCGAAGCCAAACAGCAATTTCATGTTGTATGCAATTTATTCTTAGATTAATGTCTTCACCAATATTGACAGTAGTATTCATAATTTTTTTAAATTACTAACTTTTAATGTATAAGAATATACTATATATTAATTTTTATAGCGTATCCTAGTTGTATCGTATCCTAGTTTGTTTTAGATTTTTTGTATTCTTGTATTGGTACTGTATCGTATCAGATACCTGTATTTATATCCGTGCTTCCTAGCTAAGGAATTTTTTGAAAAGAAAGGTTGGATGCAGCTATTTTTTTTCTTTTTCTTAATATAAGGCAATTATTAAATGTATATTAATTTTTATACAAGCATATATTTAAATGACACAAAATACTAACGTTTTGATTTGGCAATCTTTCATTTAGTGGTTTTTCATTATGCGTTAGACTTGAGTGCCTGGCCTTATAACTTTGTGTGTATATATTTTATGTCGAATCTTAATGAATGCGAGTTATTTTTATATCCATTTCTTAATTAAAATTTTGTGTTGATTTATGACATTTTTTTGCCTTCCGATTGTATAATAATGCACGTGCCATTTACCTACGTTTATTATATACGAGTCTTTTGAGTATATATTATTAATGTAAGTTATTTATTAATAATTTGATATATTGACATGTCCACAAAACTCGATCATTTAATGGTTTAGGAATAGTATCCACGCTTGATTTTTTGGGAGGTCCACGATTCAATTAAATCTTGGTTCCTCAATCTCCCATCTGTTAATCATGAATATGTTTGCTTTGCGTTATTATATTCTTATTTGCTCTCCACGCGCGAATATGGAGTCACACGTGCGGGAGGGTGTTCAACCGAGTAACATATTATCAAATTTATACTTGATCCTTCGCACTTGAGTAACATAGACTTAAGTCGGTTGTGAATGACCAAATAAAAAACGAGAGTGTTTGTGATAGACATTGAGGGTACCAATATTCTCATCTATAAATTATTACATTCTTACATAATGTTAGAGTAAAATACGTATCACAGAAGAAAAAAAAAGTGACTTTAATCAAATCAAAACTCTAAATCAAATTACAAATTTTGTTACGTCCTCAACCATCATTACAAAAATAATGCACTATCTCGAATACACTTTTATTATATGAAAAAAGCATTAAAAAAATTGATGGAGTTAATCTATTTATTATGGAGTTTATTTTTCTCAAATTTTATTCAAAAATTTAATAATTTGTCTTTTAAAAAGGAAAAAATTATTCTTTAACTTAGAAAAAAAAATTAACGTATGGAGCATGGATGCCTCTTAGAAAATAATTGAGAAGAGAGAAAAAAAAATAGTTACGGGCAAAAATTTCTCTGTTCTGTTTTATGGGACATACTTCGCACTCAAATTGCAATCATTACACTCACGTCGTCTAGTGGACCCCAGGGTTGACGGTACTATTTTTGGTCTTTGGGAACCATTTTCTACTACTTGGTGTCTTATATGGTCCACACAAATATTTAAGCTATTGGGCCAAATTTTTTTTTCACTTTTTTGTGGTATATGCTAAAATTGTTCCATTTAAATTTTATGCACATCCACAAATCTCCTTTGTAAAGGTACTAATATTGAACACTGGAGATTTTGCGTCTACTGAAATTTGATCCAAGAATTTTTTAGTTGAGCTAATTGTTTTAAACCAAAGTAACTAATGATTGAACCATTATATTGTAGTTAAGGCAATCATTTACTAGGCTTTCAAAATTTTATTAAAAAAACTAGTGGCGTTAATTTATTTATTATAAAGTTTATTATGTTCAAATTTTATTCAAAAATTCAATCATTTATATTTTTTATAAAAGAAAAATTTATTCTTTAATTAAAAAAAATATCCCACTTACTAAAGTTTGGCTCAAATTTAATGTATGCTGCATGGATGCCTCTTAGAAAATAATTGAGGAGAGCGCTAGAATATAAACTTACGGGCAAAAATTCCTATACACTTTTTTATGGGACATACGTCCTTGTCCTCCAGTTTGTCTTTCCAAACTATTTTTCTATAGGTCTTTCCAAACTATTTTTTTGCACTATTTAAAGGAGAAAGTGTAGCCAGCACGAAGCACGTCCAAAAATATTTCAAAAATAATTATTTTAATAATAATATAATTATAAAGGATAATTATAAATTAACTATTTAAAAGGAGAAAGTGTACAAAAAAGACAATAATGTCTATTCCTTAATTAACTAATAACATAATACTATTATTTAATATAACATCTCATGTTTTTAAAAGACTTATCAAAAATAATTATTTTAATAATAATATAATTATAAAGATAATTATAAATTAACAATATAAATTAAGATAAATTACAAAAAAGACAATAATGATACTAGCCAAGCAGAGCAACATTTTGTCGTTAAAAGACATTAGCACTAATCCCGCTAATAACACTACAAAAAAAATGAGAACTTGACCTCAGAGCAAACTATAAGTAGGTAGCAAATTCTACTATTTTTCTCGGCATTTGTTTAAGTACTGCCGTTATAAGTAGTATAAATGCCGTTCGTAAAAGATTTTGCGGCATTTTTTCGGCATTTGTTTAAGTACCATTAGCAAAAGCCAATAGCGGAATTTGCATTTTTACAAATGCCGTGCCACTTCTTTTGCGGCATTTATAAAGGGAAACTCCTATTTAAGGTTTTGCTTCTAATGCCGGGAAACTCTAAAACAAAAAAAATTAAATCCCACAAGGTTTTGAAATTCGTCGCCATATGTTTCGCACCTTTTATCCATAACCAGCACCTTTTATCCACTTAATAGTTATTAAATTGTGAACTTTTTCTTTTATTAACTTATTTATATATATACATACAATATATATCCACATAAAAATATGAACCATTGCACCATTATATAAAAAATCGAAATACATATTTCTTCGTTTTAAGTTTTTTAGATTTTCTTTTAATTATTTAATTGAAGATAATTTTTATTTATTTTTGTATTATTTATACTTCAATTTAATTCAAATACATATAATAAAAATCTGATTTAAATAAACAAGATTATTAATATGTTGAACTATATTTCTTTTTCGACATAACTGATTCAAAAGTTGTGCAAAGATACACGTGCACACATATATCATAATAATTTTTTTTGTTCATGGTAAAAGAATTAAAATTTATCAAATAAATTTAATTACAATGCATAATTATATCAATATTCTAATCATAAAATAAAAGGCTATGTAAAAAATATTGCATTGTAATAAATCTCGTGTATTATTTTGGTAAGTATTATCAAATTAAAAAGATCTCATAACTTAAAATTTTGGAATAACTTTGTAGTGCTTGTCCGAAGGTATCATGAACCTCTGGCATTTAGTATAATAAACCGATTTTTTCTGCATTTGATACAAAATGTTGGAAAAATAATTAACATTGCTAACATTTATTAAAAAATGCTAAGTATTTATTACATCATGTATGGATTGGCATAATCTCCAAATGTTCCGTACAAAATGCTGAGAAAAGTATTAATATTCTTTGCACTTATTGAAGAGCGCCGCAAATTTGCGACATTTGTTTTGAAATACCATAAATTATCAGCATTATGTTCCAAATGTCGAAAAAAGTATTAATATTGTCGGCACTTATTGGAGAGTGCCATAAATTCGTGGCATTTGTTATGAAATGCCATAAATTCCCGGTATTTTGTACAAAGTGCCGTAAATTCCCTGGATTTTGTTAAAAAGTGCCGGAAAAACTTTTTTCTCGGCATTTATTAATAGTGCGGCTAAATAAATGCCGTAAAAACCCAGTTTTCTCGTAGTGTAATGAATTTCTTTAAGTTTTTGTTAAATCAAAAAGAAGATTTGAAGAAGGTTGTGTAGGGAGGTTTAATATTAAGACCAATTTTTATGACTATTTGGCACAATCTTTATACAAAGTAACTAATCAGATGGTGCTAAAAAATATTTTAGCACCAATTATTCAACACTATAATAGTGATAAAATTTTTTTAGCATCACAGGTGAACACATATAACTAAACTGAATGTGTTAAACAGTTTTAGCACTCCATCAATATATACACATCAAGGTGCTAAAAAATATTTTAGCTATTTTTTAGCACCACTTGTCTAATACTAGAATGGTACTAAAAAGGTTTTAGCGCCACATGTGAACACATATAACTAAACTGAATGTGTTAAACAATTTTAACGCTCCCTCCCAATTCTACACACAAAGGTACTAAATTATATTTAACATCATTTTTGTCCAAATTAATTAATTACACGGTGCTAAAACAATTTTAGCACCAATTATTTAAGATTAAAATTGTGCTAAAAATATTTTAATACAATAAGTGAACACATATAACTATTATTTTTCACTGATTGGTTTCTCATCTGGTCCACACATATTCGATCTAGTGGGCCTATTTTAAAGCAATCATTTATTTATTAGTTTTCTTATGATATATAACAGAAGTGTTTCGATTAATTTTTTCATACACCTTGATTAAACTCATTTATAAAAAGTGCCAATATTAAATAATAGATATTTTGCATTTACCGAAAATCAATCTAAAAAACTTTTAACTGAGCACGAATTTCTAAACTCAAAATAAGTAGTTATTGGGTCACTATATTTATTTTAGGTATGAACGATTAACTTTAAGTAAATATCAATCATGCAAAGTTTACGTATTAAATTCTTTTAATATTAATTTTTTTTATAATAAAATTTAGTTTCCTACTTATTAACATATTATAACAAAAAATTATACACACTAATCATTACTATTGACAAAACAATAATGAATTAAGTATTTTTGTAAGTGAACGTAGTATAAAAAATATAAAAATCTTACAAGTGCCAGAACAATGGTGAATAAGCAATTTACTAATGGAGTGAAAGTTATTTTATAAAATTGTGACCTGTAAATTTTTTGTTATTTATTAAGTTCAATCCTCTTCATTTAAAATTGGCCCATATCATTTTAGACCGGTCCAAAATCATTCTTTAAACCTACTTTCACACTTCTTAACAAAAAAAAAATAAAAAAAATCACCAAACAAGGACTAAGTGTTTGTTTAAAGTCACCATTAAGTATTAAGGGGGATGGTATATCTTAATATTAAATGTTTAATCATTTCAAAAAAAAAAAATTTAGTCGTTGACCTGAACTTTTTTTTTCAATTAAAACAATTTATTGCATCTTTAAATACTTAAAACTCTTTCATTAAACATTTAGATAATAAATCAAATACCCCCTCAATATACAATTTTTCGTTTATTCGTACCATGGCACACTACCTCTAAAGGTCACTTAGGCGACGTACTCTGTGGTCGCCCAAGTATACAAATACGTCGCCTAAGAAGTTGGCGACGTAGGCTACGTCGCCTAAGATACGTCGCTTAAACCGCGTCGCCTAAGATAATAGGCCTAAGAAATACCTCAAGCGACGTAGGTAAATGTATATGTCGCTCAAGTAAAATACCTTAGAGGACGTAGTTAAATACCTACGTCGCCCAAGTAAGATCTTAGGGGACGTAATTAAATACATACGTCGCTCAAGTAAGTACTTTAGGGGACGTAGGTAAATACCTACATCGCCCAAGTAATAACATTAGGCGACCTAAATAAATAACTACGTTGCCCAAGTAAGTACGTATGGCGACCTAAGTAAATGCATACGTCGCCCAAGTAAGTGTTCTGAGGGGACGTGGGTAAATAACTACGTCGCTCAAGTAAGTACCTTAAGGGATGTAGGTAAGTACCTTAAGGGATGTAGGTAAATACCTACGTCGCCCAAGAAGTAACTAAGGGGACATAATTAACTACGTATGTCGCACAAGTATTATCCTAGGGGACAAATGCATTTATATACGTCGCCCAAGTAGTAACTTAAGGGACATACAATTATTTCTACGTCGCCTAAGTGTGAAAAAAATTAATTGAGAATTGCTTTCATTCTATGCAGCCCACACCTGCACATCTATACAAATAATCTGCGTTGGCAACCAATAGAACATGTCCCAATCATTCATATTTTCATTCTAACAGTTAATTATTCAATCACACAAAAAATAAATGTTCAAAAGGTATAAGATATAAAATGTCACATATATATATATAACTGTTTTAAAAACTTCACATATATTAAAATGTTCAACAATATTAAACATCAAACTAAGGAGCAGAGTTATTGGAGCCATCGGATGGTGGAGCTCCCATACACATATGCCTCGCCATTTTTTCAAATTGCGTCTGTATCCTAGCCTCCCATGCCAACCGCTCCTTTTCTCGCTCCAAACGCTCTCTTTCGCGCTCACGATCTTGCTGTTGAAGTCGCTCCTCCAAAGTCTTTGTTTTTGCCCTAAGTTCGGCCAACTCTTCCTCTACAACTTCATTTCTGGGCTCCTCCAATTGTGATGGACCCCTCCTCCTCGGTTGCTTGGAGACGCCACTGCCTAAGCCAGGAACTCTAGTCCCTCTCGAAGGACCAACCACCTTCTCCATGATGCCGATCTCAACATCAACATGGAGCCTCAGGGTTGTGACTGAGGCTGGCGAGGAACCGTCCAATGTATCCTCTATCGGAGGCATACTCTCCATCATAGAGGCAATCACCTCGTCACTAGCTTGTTGAACTTTCATCTGCAAAAAATAATAAATGTAATGAATTTATAGAACACAAATGATTTTATAAATAAATAAGCATCTATGTATATAGTAAAAATGCTAGAGTGAGAATTTCCAAGAGGACAAGGACTGTATTTGTGGTTAAAAAGAGTTGGTAAGATCCTTTTCAAAAAGGAAAAGGTGTGGTGTTGAAGTTTCCAATGTCTCTTTCCTCTACCTCTAAAGGTCACTTAGGCGACGTTCTTCACCCCGAAAACAGTGAAGATTGTGTGATAGTCCTGACGATCAATTACATTTGAAAAAATTCTTGCATTTTCACAAGATAAAGAGGGATGGGAAGATAGTCCAAAAAGGAGAGAGAGAAAGGAGCCTCCGAAAACAGGGAAAGTAGTCTTAAAATACAGTCCAAAACAGTGCAAAAATAGTCCAAAAAGCAGTCTAAAAAGCAGTCCTAAATATAGTGTAATAATTAGTATTAAAATTGAGATGACATGTTCTTAGGCGACATAGAAACTATACATACGTCGCCTAAGATTTATCTTAGGCAACATAAGTGTAAAGGATACGTCGCCTAAGAATTTCTAGGGTGACATAGGATTTACGTACATCTCCTAAGAAATTCTAAGGCAACGGAGGACATACCTACGGCGCCTAAGATTTTATAGGGCGACGGAGGATATACGTACGTCGCCTAAGAAAAAAATTTATAGGGCGACGGAATATATACCCACGTCGCCTAAGTTTTTAAAGGGCGACGGATGATATGCCTACGTCGCCCAAGAAATTTATAGGGCAACGTAAGTATTATTACGTCGCCTAAGAATTTCTTAGGCGACGTATGTATATCCTACGTCACCCAAGAAATTCTTGGGCAACGTAAGTATATCATACGTCGCCTTAAAATTTCTTGGGCAATGTAAGTATTATTACGTCGCCTAGGTTATTATTAGGCGACGTAGGCTATTGCTTACGTCGCCCAAGAGACATATTGGTGTAGTGGCACGGACATACCCTCGTTATTTTACACCCAAGGTCATCCTGTACTTTAGAGAGTAGCTCTTAGCTAGTTATTCACGTCATGTTTTGGATATTTGAGGATGATATGGCGAAGGAACTCTAATGCATGGATACTCCATATTCGATACGTATCTTGCAGTAATACTTACCGATACACTCGAATATGTATCGAAATTTCTCATATTTATTAATTTTTGAATTCTTCTTGGATACGTCTAGAATACACCAAGAATACGTTTAGGATAGGACATGTAAACATGAAAATTTTATGTATAAGTATTAAACCGGGGTTACTTCATTATATTGAAAATGCACGTGAAGGAAAAAACTATTAAATACCTTCAAATAGTTATGAATCAATACTCACTAACTTGAGGTTGATAGTTACGAGTAATATATATATTTTTATGATGACAGTACTTGCTATCTTTTGAGATAATGGGGTGGAAATGAAATGTGAAATGATACTTCTTTTGACGGGATATGTGAAATATTTGGAGCTAATCGAAGCCAAATAGTAATTTCATGTTATATGTAATTTATTATTTGATTTATAATGTCTTCACCAATATTTGCAACAATATTCATAATTTTTTTAAAATTACTGAGTTGTGATATATGAGAATATAATGCATGTGCTATTTATCTATGTTTATTATATACTAGTCTTTTGAGCATATATTAGGAATGTAAGTGATCTATTAATAATTTGATATATTGACATGTCTACAAAACTCGATCATTTAATGGTTTAGGAATAGTATCAATGCTTGATTTTTTCGGAGGTCCAAGATTCAATTAAATCTTGGTTCCTCCATCTCCTATCTGTTAATAATGAATATGTGTATTTTGCGTTATTATATTCTTATTTTCTCTCCACACGCGAACATGAGGGAGGGTGTTCAGCGGAGTTAGATATTGTCAAATTTATACTTGATCCTTCACAGTTGAGTAACATAGACTTGAGTTGGTTGTGAATGACCAAATAAAAAGAGAGATTGTTTCCGATAGATATTGAAGCTGCCAATATTCTCATCTATAAATTATTACATTCTTACATAATGTGAAAGTAAAATATATATCACAGAGAAAACAAAAGTGACTTTAATCAAATCAGAACTCTAAATCAAATCACAAACTTTGTTATGTCCTTACTATCATTACAATATAACGTGTCATTTCGAGTACACTTTTATCATATAAAAAATCATTAAAAAAATTGATGGAGTTAATCTATTTATTATGGAGTTTATTCTTGTTAAATTTTATTCAAAATTTTATTAATTTTTCTTTTAAAAATTTAACGCATGCAGCATGGATTCCTCTTAGAAAATAATTGAGAAGAGAGAAAAATATAGTTACGGGCAAAAATTTCTCTGTTCTGTTTGATGGGATAGACTTCGCACTCAAATTGCAATTATTACACTCACGTCGTCTAGTGGACCCCAGGGTTGACGGTACTATTTTAGGTCTTTGGGAACCATTTTCTACTACTTGGTTTCTTATATGGTCCACACAAATATTTAAGCTATTGGGCCAATTTTTTTTATTTTTTTATTTTTTTACTTTTTTGTGATATATACTGAAATTGTTCGATTTAAATTTTATGCATATCGACAAATCTCCTTTGTAAAGATGCTAATATTGAAAACTAGAGATTTGCATCTACTGAAATTTAAAACAAGAATTTTTGGGTCGAGTCAATTGTTTTGAACCAAAGTAACTAATTACTAGATCATTATATTGCGGTTAAGGCAATCATTTACTAGGCTTTCCTGATTTTATTAAAAAAATTGGTGGACTTAAATCTATTTATTATGGAGTTCATTCTAGTTAAATTAAAAATTCAATCATTTATCTTTTTGAAAAAGAAATAAATATTTTTCAATTAAAAAAGAGAAAATTACACTTTAACCCCTCGAACTATTGTCTTGGTTGCGCTTTGCCTTACGAATTTGATAAACGCATAATATTGTCATGTGTAAGCTCTTTCCCGGAGTTGCATGACGCGTTTGTTGCTTTAATTTTGCCTAATTACCCACTTATCTCAAGATTAGTGCCGTAGCGAGTATTGTATCTAATGTGGCCCAAGTTTATGTGAATTTTGTAGTATTCCATGTGTTTGAAGGATTGGAATACAATGGCATTGCATGGAAAGAAGAAAAGAAAGTTCAGATAGCTTGCAATAGTGTTGAGTGAAATTTCCCAGGCCCATGATCGATCATGGCCAAAGCCATGATCGATCATGGCTTCCAAAATTTCTGGCAGTGCACTCCCATGATCGATCATTGGCATAACCATGATCAATCATGGCACCAGACAGCTTTCTCAGTTCACACCCAAAATGGGCTATTTTTGTAGTTCAAGCTATTTTAGATATTTAGTTAGATATTTTGCAACCTTGTAATATATATATTGTTCTTAGCTTCTAGGCTAAGACATCTAAGCTTTTGTACAAGTTTTAGAGAGAAGTGAGAGCTAAACCCTTGTAATTTCTTCTTCTTCTTGTAAGTTTACTTTGACTTTAAGAAATGAATGTTTCTTCTATAATTCTTGCTTCGAGTATTATGGAGTAGTCTTTTACTAAGGTTACAGAGGTGAATCATGATATAATATTTGTTGATTTATGGCTCAATCCATGTTTAAAGTTTGAGAAATAATTTTAGATCCTTTTCTTCTTCATTTCCTCCATTGTTACAAGCTTTCTAGGTATACTCATACTAAATTAAGACTTTATATGCCTTGTATATTTAGTGCCTGGTTGTTTATGAACATACAACGCATTTATATGGTTCTAGAAAGCCTGTAGTCCTTTTCCCCCATCCATGGAGCTTTTTCTTCTTTATAGAAATTATGAATAGTTCTTAAAACTCCATGGATGGATTATAAATTTGTTAATCACATTTTTTGATTCATTTATTGATACATTGAGTGCTTCTTAGACTTTATGTGATACTTAGACTCTTTGTTTTCTACCATAAATTATAAAAGATGAGATGACAAATTTATCCCATAAACTTCATTCCGTTTCATTGTTTGGATTCACTTTTTAATTTTCATTCTTTAAATCATGAGATTACATACACTTGCTTTATGAAAAATCTTTTTATGATGAGTTTGTCATATCTATCTCGGATTAGCTTCATCGGGAATGGGTTGCCATGCTTCACACCCGTAGCTAAGAGGTAGGAATGATAACCTCGTCTTTGGTGGAATGTCGTTTGTCTCTCTCTCGATATAGCTTCAACTCGGGAATGAGTGGCCTAGCGTCGCACCCTTTGCTATTAAGAGATGCACCAATATTCCCCATATCTCGAGAAACCTTGTGTTGTAATCTTTGTATGAGCTAGTGATCACCATTTCTTAAATCGTAACTAACCTGCACCTACCTTAGTGATTTCTTATTAATTTTCATAACCGTTTTATATTTCTATTGTTTCACAACAAATCTGACTTACAAAATTTGAAAACCATTTAATCCATAATCCATTCAATCCTTTTTCACTTATCCCTGTGGTTCGACACTCGGACTTCCGAGATTATATTACAACTTGACAAGCTTGCACTTGGGCTATAATCACAACGCGCTATTTTGGTTGCGTCAAGGTTTTGGCGCCGTTGCCGGGGAATAAGGCAAAAAGGCGGATTCCGGGTTTTGTATAAACCCACTCTTTGTAAGTATCTCTCCATTTAATTAATTTATTTTTCTTTCTTATTCTTGTTTGATTTTGAAGAGTTCCGAGGAGTTACTCGAACAAGTTTTCTCGAGCCTATGCAAGGGCTCGTTTCTTCCTAACCACTTCTTGCATGTTTGCATCTATCCACTTGGAGGATTGGATAGATGATCTTTGCATCTAACAAGAAGTGGTTAGGAACAAGGTGTTAAAATTGTTAGATGCAAAGATCATCTATCCAATCTCGGATAGTAAATGGGTTAGTCCAACTCAAGTGGTACCGAAAAAATCGGGTCTTACGGTAGTCAAGAATGAATCAAACGAGTTAATTCTACAAAGAGCCACCACCGGGTGGCGAATGTGTATTGACTACCATAAACTCAATGAGGCAACTCGTAAAGACCATTTCCCACTCCCCTTTTTGGATCAAACTCTAGAAAGGGTAGCGGGCCATGAATATTTCTCGTTCCTCGATGGTTTTTTCGGGTACAATCAGATTGAGATTGACCTTGATGATCAAGAAAAGACCACCTTTACATGTCCTTTTGGTACCTTCGCATATCGAAGAATGCCTTTTGGTCTATGTAATGCACCGGCCACTTTCTAATGGTGTATGCTAAGTATTTTTAGCGATATGATGGAAAGGACTTTGGAAGTTTTTATGGATGACTTTACCGTCTATGGTAAGTCATTCGAAAATTGCTTGACTAACCTGGAACAGGTTTTGGAAAGATGTGTGGAAAAACAACTGGTTTTGAATTGGGAGAAATGCCATTTTATGATAACGAAGGGAATCGTATTGGGGCACATCATTTCGTCAGAGGGAATTGAAGTGGATAAGGCAAAAATTGAATTGAGTGCCAAACTTCCTACGCCTAAGAATGTCAAAGATGTCCGATCATTTCTAGGACATGCCTGGTTTTATAGGAGGTTTATCAAGAACTTCAGTTCCATTTCCAAGCTGATGTGTAATCTACTGCTAAAGGATGCACCTTTTGAGTGGGACGCCAAGTGCGAAGAAGCCTTTGTGTCTCTGAAGCATATGCTTACTATAGCGCTGATTATGCAGGCACCAAACTGGAGCTTGCCATTCGAGCTCATGTGCGACGCAAGTGACTATGCAGTGGGAGCGGTTCTTGGTCAACAGAAAGACAAGAAACCGAGTGTAATTTATTATGCAAGTAGGACTTTGAATGATGCACAAATGAATTACACCACGATAGAGAAAGAGCTTCTGGCAATCGTCTTTGCCTTGGATAAGTTTCGATCCTATTTGATAGGATCGCCCATTGTTATTTTCACGGATCACGCGGCGTTGAAGTATTTGTTCACAAAGAAAGATGCCAAGCCGCGGCTTCTTAGGTGGATACTCTTGTTGCAAGAATTCCATTTAAGTATTAAGGATAAAAAAGGGGTTGAGAATGTGGTGGCCGATCATCTGTCTCAACTCACTTTTACGAACAACATTGAAGAAGGCCCAATCCAAGATTCATTTCCAGACGAGCAGTTGTTAACAGTCTCGACACTCCCATGGTATGCAGACATTGTAAATTATCTTGTGACCGACAAGATACCAAAGTCATGGGGTGTCCAAGACAGAAAAAGATTTTTGAGTGAAGTGACGCGATTCTATTGGGATGAACCGTACCTATTTAAATATTGCGTGGATTCAGATTATTCGACAGTGCATTCCAGAGGGAGAAGTGGAAAGAGTTATGTCCTCCTGCCATTCTAAAGCTTGCGGAGGACATTTCTCGGCAAAGAAGACCACTGTGAAGATTTTGCAAAGCGGACTGTACTGGCCGTCACTTTTTAAGGATGCACAACGCTTTTGCAAGGCATGCCAAAGATGCCAAATGCTTGGAGGGATCTCCAAGAGGAATATGATGCCACTCAACCCAATCCTGACAATTGAAATTTTTGATTGCTGGGGCATCGACTTCATGGGACCATTCCTATCTTCCTACGGTAATCTTTATATTTTGGTGGCCGTAGAGTATGTTTCAAAATGGGTGGAAGCCCAAGCGTGCAAGAAAAATGATCACAAAGTGGTGATCCGATTTATGAAATAACACATTCTTGCACGTTTTGGCACCCCCAAGGCAATAATAAGCGATGGCGGTACTCACTTTTGCAATAGACCATTTCAATCGTTAATGCAAAAGTACGGTGTAAACCACAAAGTATAGCTTTCTTATCACCCTTAGAATTACGGTCAGGACGAGCTGGCAAATAGGGAGATCAAACAGATTCTAGAGAAAACGGTAAACCCAAACCGCAAGGATTGGTTGTTAAGACTGACCGATGCACTTTGGGCGTACCGTACTGCGTACAAAACAACTCTAGACATGTCTCCCTATCGTGTAGTGTACGAAAAACCATGTCATTTGCCAGTAGAGTTGGAACACAAGTCATACTGGGCAACTAAGATGGTAAACTGTGATTTCGAGAAAGCCAGGCTTGACCATAAGTTGCAAATAAATGAAATAGAGGAACTGAGAAGAGATGCATATGATAATGCGGAGATAAGCAAGGAACGTGCTAAAATCTTTCATGATAAAAACCATATTAAGGAAAGAATTCAAACTTGGGCACAAAGTCCTTATTTATGATACTCGTCTACATCTCTTCCCGGGAAAATTAAAATCTCGTTGGACCGGCCCATATATTGTCCGTCATGTGTTTCCCTTTGGGGCTGTGAATGTCGAGGATCCCAAAACTGGCTATGTTTTTAAGGTGAATGGTCAACGTCTAAAGCCATTTTTGGAATTCCCAATTCAAGAGGAGTCCACCCCTCTCGAAGACCCGACTTATGCCTAACAAGCATAGGTCAATTTTGTAAATAATGTTTTTTGTAGTATTTTTGAGTTTCAGGAAGTTGTTTCGAAAGTTTGGGTGAAATCAGATCTAAACGGACCAAGTGGGGTGGAGTGAAAAGGTGTTTCAAGTGAAGAAATTGCTTGGAAAAATTTTTTGTTGGAGGCATGATCGATCATGGTTATACCCATGATCGATCATGGGATCGATTTTGTGAGGCAGTGTACTTTCATGATCGATCATGGGCATAACCATGATCGATCATGGTAACATTTTGTTGAGGCAATGCACTTCCATGATCGATCATGGGCATAACCATGATCGATCATGGTGAACTTTTGCAGCGGCAGTACACTTCCATGATCGATCATGGGCATAACCATGATCGATCATGGTCCCAATAAAAAACAGAGCAGCCGTTTGACAGTTCCCCAAATCGTGCCCCATCTTCTTCTAAACCCCCATTTCTCTCTATTTCCCTTCCTTAAACCTTCAACAATCATCAAATCATACCCTCCCCTAGCTCTTCCATCCCTATAATCATCCAATTTCAACCCCAAATCTCACACCCATCTAAGAATCAACCACTTTCTCTCTTTTAAACCCCCCTAATTTCGAGCCCTAGCCCCTAAATTTCGAAGTTTCTCTTTATTTTTCTTCTCTCTCTCCACATCAATGGCTGCCATTGCTCCAGTTAACAAGCCAGAAGAGCTCCAAGCCGCAAGGGGTGGGAATCGCGGGTTCCGTAGCCGTCAGGAGTACGATTGGTGAAACTATGCTTTTAGGAACTGGGCTGTTATGATCGAGAGACCCGTGATTGTTGGTGCTTTAGACGATTTCCCGCATATGGGAGCATTTGAGCGACACGAGGGGTGGGTGCAATATTTGCGACAAATAAGTAACCAATGCAATCTTACTCTATGTCGTGAATTTGTTGCGAGTTTGGTGCGAGTGCCCAATGTGGCCTATACATATGTTGCCCACGTGCGTGGGAGGACGGTACCATTTAACCTCGAGGTAGTTAGTCGAGTAACGGGAATTCCGGCACTCCCGGATGGTAGCTATGATCTCCCGCATTCAGCTCGCCTTGTGTATCCTACAGATGACGAATTGGCCACATTTTTGGCCGGTCGTCCAATGACATGGATTGATTCCCAATTTGATAGGAACCATTTAGCACCACAATTTACGACACTGTGGCTTGTTGTAGCCAATGAGATAGACCCCACCTCGCACATTCAACACTTGTACACCTATCATGCCTATGTTCTTTATGTCATTGCTCGAAATAGGCCTTATTGTTTGGTTCGCTACATAATGCGAAAGATCATGATAGTATATGACACGGTAGCCCATAACGAAATAATCAAGTTTGGCGTGCTTTTGACCCGCATTTACTTGGAAGATGGTGTCCAGGAAAGGGATACCGATGTCAGAAAGATCCAGCAGGCCCTGATAAATAGGTCCACCCAAGCTAGGGCAGCCGGCCAGCTAAGAACAGGCCAAGTTCTTCGGCCGCACCGCCACCAGTTGAGTCTGAAGAAGAAGAAGAAGCACCCGAAGAGGCAGGAACCGACGCTCCGAGTCCTTCGAGGAGAAGAAGAAGAGCAAGTACAGGGCCTTGTGGATGATAATATGGAGTTATTGAGAGCACAATTTGAGCAAATGAATGCCATAATGCACGCGGGGTTTGATGCTCTCAATTCTAAGGTGGACGATATGCTGGTCCGCCAAGATCATATGGAGGCGGAGATTGCCTCTCGGGTGGATGTTCATTTGGCGGCTCAACAGGAGTTCATACGTCGTTAATTCGATGCATTCTACAGTCAATTTTCACCACCCCCACCTCCCGAAAATTGATGTTATGATAGCCTGAAAAATCTTTAATTAACTATATCTATGCTTAGTTTTACTTTATTTTCTTTTGGGTTGTATTAGAATTTAGACTTGATATTAACATTAGAAATTGGTTTTAATGGTTTAATGCTATGGTTTTTGCTTTTGAAATTCTAATTATAACCCGTTTTGTGTATAGTTGTTGTTTATCTCTTATTTTTTGTATCATGGAAAGCAAAGCCAAAGTAGCGCCCGTGCATTTTCTTGTTCTCTTTCCATTGGGGACAATGTGTGTTTCAAGTTGAGGGGGGGTACGTTATTTATTTTGTGATTATTTTTTGTTTTGGCTTGCTATTGTCTATTTCTATGAGTAGAAAAGATGCGTTTAATTTTTTTTTTTGGGAAGTTTGAGAATTGATGATTGATTGAGATTTTGTTCAAGAATGAAGACTATTGTTTCATTAGCTTTTGGCATGAATTCTTTGATCTATATAGGAATTTGAATGATAATCTAAATTTCCTTGCTTTAGTTAGTCTCATATCCCGTTATATTCTCATGTACCACATGCTAGATTGCTTTGGTTGTTTCCAATTCGATAATAACACTTAGATTTATTTTCATTAAGAGAATAGAATTTTTTGTCCAAAAATAATGGAAGCTCTTTCGAGAAGATCCTCCAATGAGAGGACAAAAGCATAGCACTTTGATAACTTGGATGACTTTTATCATAATATTGACTTAAAGCTTCACTTGACTAAATCTTAAGTCTCTTTGTCTAATATTAGGAAGGGGTATAGGTTACCATATGGGAAAGGGTGAATAGCTTCCTTCAAGCTCCAATGAATGAGAATTATTTTGTAAAATTCATAAGTGAGACCGCTGCCCCCCTTAGAGATGAAAACCGCCCTAATCTAATTTAGCAGAATTTCCAAGTAAAAGATAAAGAAAGTGCTTAGAATTGACAAATCTTTGAGCTTTTGTTTTTGAAAAAGTTCTCTTTTCCTTCTCGAATGATTATGACTTTTTGTGTTTATATTGAATTGTTTGAATCATAGTCTAGTATGTGAGCATTGAAGAATATGGGATTGTGTTCTAAAGGAGATAGGCGAATTATATGATGATTCAAAAGTCCATTATTCTGGAAAATTGATAGTAATGCCTCTTGCTCTGCAAATTGAAACTTGAATCTCCATTCTCATCATTCATCATTATCAAACTTCTAATGTTTGTAGGTATCATTTCTGAAAACCTTCACGAGATGCAACTCGACTTCTTTGGGAACTTAGAAGTTAATAATTTTTTTTGTAAACTTATTAATGTTTGTAAGTATTATAATTTTTGTCTTGCTAAGGGACTAGCAAGAGATAAGTTGAGGGGAGTTGATAAACGCATAATATTGTCATGTGTAAGCTCTTTCCTGGAGTTGCATGACGCGTTTGTTGCTTTAATTTTGCCTAATTACCCACTTATCTCAAGATTAGTGCCTTAGCGAGTGATATATCTAATGTGGCCCAAGTTGATGTGAATTTTGTAGTATTCCATGTGTTTGAAGGATTGGAATACAATGACATTGCATGGAAAGAAAAAAAGCAAGTTTATATAGCTTACAATAGTGTTGAGTGAAATTTCCCAGGCCCATGATCGATCATGGGCAAAGCCATGATCGATCATGGCTTCCAAAATTTCTGGCAGTGCACTCCCATGATCGATCATGGGAACCATGATTGATCATGGCCCCAGACAGCTTTCTCAGTTTCACACCCAAAATGGGCTATTTTTGTAGTTCAAGCTATTTTAGATATTTAGTTAGATATTTTGCAACCTTGTAATATATATATTGTTCTTAGCTTCTAGGCTAAGACATCTAAGCTTTTGTACAAGTTTTAGAGAGAAGTGAGAGCTAAACCCTTGTAATTTCTTCTTCTTCTTGTAAGTTTACTTTGATTTTAAGAAATGAATGTTTCTTCTATAATTCTTGCTTCGAGTATTATGGAGTTGTCTTTTTCTAAGGTTACAGAGGTGAATCATGATATAATATTTGTTGATTTATGGCTCAATCCATGTTTAAAGTTTGAGAAATAATTTTAGATCCTTTTCTTCTTCATTTCCTCCCTTGTTACAAGCTTTCTAGGTATACTCATACTAAATTATGACTTTATATGCCTTGTATATTTAGTGCTTGGTTGTTTATGAACATACAACGTATTTATATGGTTCTAGAAAGTTTGTAGTCCTTTTCCCCCATCCATGGAGCTTTTTCCTCTTTATAGAAATTATGAATAGTTCTTAAAACTCCATGGATGGATTATAAATTTGTTAATCTCATTTTTTGATTCATTTATTGATACATTGAGTGCTTCTTATACTTTATGTGTTACTTAGACTCTTTGTTTTCTACCATAAATTATAAAAGACGAGATGACAAATTTATCCCATAAACTTCATTCCGTTTCATTGTTTGGATTCACTTTTTAATTTTCATTCTTTAAATCAAGAGATTACATACAGTTGCTTTATGAAAAATCTTTTTATGATGAGTTTGTCATATTTATCTCGGATTAGCTTCATCGGGAATGGGTTGCCATGCTTCACACCCATAGCTAAGAGGTAGGAATGATAACCTCGTCTTTGGTGGAATGTCGTTTGTCTCTCTCTCGATATAGCTTCAACTCGGGAATGAGTGGCCTAGCGTCGCACCCTTTGCTATTGAGAGATACACCAACATTCCCTATATCTCGAGAAACCTTGTGTTGTAATCTTTGTATGAGCTAGTGATCACCATTTCTTAAATCGTAACTAACCTCCACCTACCTTAGTGCTTTCTTATTAATTTTCATAACCGTTTTATATTTCTATTGTTTCACAACAAATCTAACTTACAAAATTTGAAAACCATTTAATCCGTAATCCATTCTACCCCTTTTCACTTATCCTTGTGGTTCGATACTCGGACTTCCGAGATTATATTACAACTTGACAAGCTTGCACTTGAGCTATAACACGATGCGCTATTTCGGTTGCGTCAGAATTATTTGCACTTCACCTCAAAGCACTTGTTATTCGACATCTCTGATACATATATACATACAGCTAGCCCCACTCATGTAGATATAGATGTAGACCGTAAATTATTAATATATATATATATATATATGCTCATATGTATTTTTTGTATACCCATCACTAAAAACGGAAGGAATTATACCCATTTTTCTTTTATCACGAGGCACTGTTATAAGCCATGGTGATGGTGAGTGATAGACGAGATTGCGCAGCGCAGTGATGGTGACCAAGTGATGAGAGAAGGAAGGAGGTGAGGGATTTCTTAATAAAAGGTTTTAGAAAGAGAGAGAGTGAGTGTTACACGCCTTGCCATTACCATGCCTCTGTTGCCACCATTATCAGATCTCCATCAGTCTTCCTCAATTCACTAACACCATTTTCCTCAATTCACTAACACCATCGCTTCGGCGTTGTACCACCACCATCAGTGAACCTTTTGAAAACCCCAAGATGTAAAGCCAATAAAAATGGATAAAGAAGAAGATCTTTCATAGATAGAATGAGTGGTGTGAACTTCTCTATACAATCCTCGCCCTTCCAATTTACCTTTGATTACCTTAGACCATAAAATCAGCAAAGCAAAGCTCAAAAGGTCAATTTATGTTGCCGGAGAGAAGGCCGGAGAGGGTGGCCTGAGAAAAAAGGGTGTTTATGATATGTTAATTTCCAATTTTTCCCTTTATTTCCGTCAATTTTCTAATCATATTAGTTATTTGAGGAAAAGTGGAACAAAATCATTAGTTGATGTAAAAATTGGTGAAATTAATAGTTTGTACGGCAAATCGCAATCAAGGCAATAGTTCAAAGGGGTAAAGTACAATTTGTCCTTAAAAAAAAATATCCCACCTACTAAAGTTTGGCTCAAATTTAACGTATGCTGCCTCTTAGAAAATAATTGAGGAGAGAGCTAGAATAAATACTTACAGGCAAAAATTCTTATACATTTTTTTGTGGGACATACGTTGTAGTTTGATAGGTTTGCACTTGTGAACACCCCAATCCACGACTCTCGTGTGAACCTAACAAGCATTCTGCATCAAGTCTTGAATCGTCGTGCATATAGAAGACCATTAAGAATTCCTTATTTTTGGTGCGCGTTAGGATTCTACCCCAACCGCACAGTTGGCTCCCAACCGTACGGTTGGCTTCGAGCCGCACGCCCTAGCCGCATGCCCCAGCCGCACCCCGTGCGGCTACCCCCTACGGTTGGTCTCCTTTGGAGCGTTTTTGACGGAATTTTTGCTATAAATAGGACCCTTGGGATCCCTTTTGGAGGCATCAACACTAAATAGTGTTTTTAGTAAGTAGAAACTCTGTCAAAATTATTAGAGAGTCATTTTTAGAGAATTTCTTAGAGAGAGAATTTCTAGAGAGAGAAAATCTTAGAGAGAGAAAGCTCTAGAGAGAGAAAGGACCAATCAAGGCAAGGTTCGTATTTCTTCTTCAAAGCGCATCAGGTACGTCTTTCTACAACCTTTCTGAATTCATTTTTCTGAATTTCAATACTGCATTTAAATTCATTTTTAACATAGAAAATTAGATAACTTGCAAAAAAGTCCATTGCTTTCAAAATAAATCCTTTCTATGTTTTACAAAGAAATCTAAAATCCGTTTTGACACGTTTTTAAAACAAAACAAAAATACAAAAATAGTTTCCAAACAAGTGGAACTACGAGACTCTGATTTCATTCTACGAATGAATACGTAGGCGCTCGCAAAGCTCGAGTCTGATTTCAAAATACTGTTTTAATCTGAATTTATCCAGAAAGGACTATTCTGAAAACTATTCAAACTACTTGCAAGGTATTTAAGATAGGAATTAAATACATGATCCATTAAGAGACCGAAAGGGTGAATTGGGTGCCTAACACCTTCCCAATTCGTAACGTAGTTCTCGAACCCTAGCAAAGTAAAATTTTAAATGAATCTCTGGTTTTTAAACGTATGAACGATAGTTCATTTTCGAATTATCCTTCGTACGATCTTTTGTTTGTTTTCTTGTAAAACAAACCGGCAACTCTACAAAACACACATTTTCCTTTAAAACGATAAAAAAAACCGAGAACGAAGGATTTCTCTCTCTCTGCGGGTCGGGGGTCCGGATACTCACAGCGCTTATGTCATCTAGTGGGTCTGAGTGTTTGACGAAACTATTTTAAGTCTTTCCGAACTATTTTCTACTAGGTTTCTCATTTGTTCCCCACAAATATTCGAGCCAAAATTGGGCCTATTTAAAAGGCGAAAGTGTGGCCAGCATGAAGCATGTGCCTTATCAAAAATAATTATTCTATATACGTCCACAAAAATAATTACAATTAGGAAAAATTAGAATTTGATGCATGCGTGAAATTGTAACTACAAAAAAAATAAAAAAAATTGTAGCTGAAAGTTTGAAGTAGTAGTTAAAAACTTTCAATTTACTTTGGCAGATGCCTGAAGTACTAAAATTTGAATGTTAATTTGATAATTTCTAAGGCAGAAAAAAAGGAGTATTTACTCCTTATGGGAAGATTAATATTTCTCATAATTTTGACATCTTATAGAATTATTTTCCATTACAAGGCAATACCTTTTGAACAAATTGATTGCATTTACATATGTAATAATTGAAATTATATTTTTATTTATTTATGGTTATTGTTAATTTAATTTAGAAATGAGTTGTCACAATTACGTGTACGTACTATAACTAACTTCTTCAAATATAGTACTCAAATAAACATTATTATGGTGTGTTTATATGTTATAACTAGTCAATGCAAGCTCTTATTAAACATCTTCTAGCGATTGCAATTGTTGTCTAAGGTTTTGTTTCAATCAGAGAAATGAAAGATGAATTTACTTATGATGGTTGATAGATTGTATCCTTTTTTTTAAATAGTAATTTTCTAACAAAAAGAAAAATAGGTAACTCCTTTAAAACACGGAAAAAAAATCTATTTGCCTAGCTCCCACCCAGCTCGCCTAGACCCGCCCAGCTCACCTAATCAACCGCCTAGGCACTAATCGGAGTGCCCGAGCACTGCCTAGCGCCTATGCGCTGCCTTTTAGAACATCGATTAGAAGAAAGGAAGGTACACGTGGGCTTATGAAAGAAATAAAGGAGCAACTCTGAATTTTCAAAACTTATTTCTTTTTCCTTTATTTAATAAACTCATTTATTTAAAATTCTTTTATTTTAATTTTTTTTACTTTATTATTTGAACTCCGATTCGACTCAAATTTCAGAAGTAAATTTATGGAACATGTCAGACATGAAAAAATAAGTTTCCTCAATAATTTGTGTCTACTAGCCTTTTCGAATTTCGGTAGATCTCGGTAAAAATACTTTAAAATAAATTTGACTCAAAAGACTTTTAAATTCGAATTTTAAACTCAATCACCACCTATATTTTGAATCAAACTATATACTCATCTTAGCTTATGTCCTGAATTATGTACGGTGCATCCGGTAAGTTCGGCGAGCTTTTTGCTACTGTCATATCTTCAAATATTCAATTCAACTCAAACAATTACAACTTAAAGTGTTTTTGCCAACTCAATCAAGTCAACTAACAATATAAACCTAACAATCTATTTACTGTGGAGTTTATTTCCTTTCAATTTTATTTAAAAATTCAATCATTTACTTTTTTAAAAAAAGAAACTTTAATTTAAAAAAATAAATCCGTCTTTTTAAAGTTTGGCTCAAATTTAACGTATACAGTGTAGATGCCTCTTAGAAAGTAATTAAGGATAGAGAATAAAATACTTACGGGCAAAAATTCCTCTGCACCTTTTTATGGGGCATACGTTGCAATCTTATGGTTCATGCCCAAATTGCAATTATTACTCTCACGTCGTTTATGGGTCCTGGGTTGACGTGACTATTTTCTACTAAGTTTCTCATCTATTCCACACAAATATTTGAGCTATTGGACCAATTTTAAAGCGACCATTTATTTATTATTATTACTTTTTTTCAATATATATACTTAAAGTGTTTCGAGTAAGATTTTATGCATATTGAAAAATCTTTTTTATAAAGGTGTCAATGCTAAACACCGAAGATTTTGCATATATTGAAATTCGATCTAAGAATTTTTAAGTTGAGTCAGACTTTTCGAAACCAGAGTAACTAGTCAGTGGACTATTATATTGTGATTATAATTGATGTTTAGAGAGAGAAATGAGAATATGAATTGTATTTCTAATAATAATGAATTGATACAAGAGGACTTTATTTATAAGGTTAAGCATAAGGGGAAAGAACAAGGAAATATAATACTATAAGGAAACTTAATTAATTGTAATATATATTCTAACACTCTCCTTCAAGTTGGTGCAAAGATATTGAGCATGCACAACTTGCTAATTAACGTGAAAAATATCTTGTTAGAGACAGCCTTAGTAAGTAAATTGACCAACTAATCTTCCGAGCGTATATGAGGCACTACAGCTATGTTTTCCCTTAATTTCTCTTTAATGAAGAATCTATCCACTTCCACATGCTTTGTTCTATCATGTTGAGCCGGATTTTGAGCAATATCGCATGTTGTCTTATTATTATAGTATAACATCATAGGTTCTCTCGACAGATAAACTAACTATATTAGTCAATAGCAACTTTGGCCACAATATATAGTTCCTAGACTCCCAATGACATTCCCCGATATTCTGCTTCGGCGCTCAAACGAGAAACAACATTTTGTTTCTTACTTCGCCATGTGACAAGATTCCTACCAATAAATGTGAAATATCATGATGTAGATCGCTTGTCACCGACATTTCTGGCCTAATCAACATCAGTGTACCCCTCAATTTTCTAGAAATCACTATTATTTGAAAAAAAAAATTCCCTTTTCTAGGAGTTGCCTTCAAATAACTAAGAATCTTCATTACAGCCCGCATATGCTTCTCTCTAGGATTATGCGTGAACTTACTAACTGTACTCAATGCATAGGAAATATCGGGTCTTGTATGTGCTAAGTACATCAGCCTTCCTACCAATCTTTGATAACGCCCTTTGTCAACAGGCATTTGTTCGACTTCAATTTCCAATTTAAATCCTTTTTCCAGAGGAGTATTTTGACGGACTGGCAAGCAGACATTCCTGTTTTACTTAGTAAATTCAATGCATACTTTCTCTGAGAGGAAGATGCCTTTTCAAGATTTGGACACCTCAATCCCCAAAAATTACTTTAGATCGCTAAGATCTTTCATCTCGAACTCCCAAGATAGGTATTTTTTTCAATGCTTCTCGTTCACGAGGGTCATTCTCGGTGGAAACTATATCATCAACATAAGACAATAAGTGCTGTGATCCTCCCACGAAACTTCTTCAAGAATAACAAATGATCAGAATTGCTATGTTTGTACTGAAACTTCCTCATTGATCTAGCAAATCTCCCAAACCAAGCTTTAAGAGATTGTTTCAAGCCATAGAATGACTTTCTTAATTTGCATACTTTATTTATGTGCTCCACAGAAACATCGTACTTGTAACGCCATATGTTTGTATTAATGGTTGATTTAGTATGCTTTCTTAGTGTAGAAATGGTTGATAAATGATTTAGTATGCTTTAGATTGATTTTGCATTTTTGAATGTAACAGGCGCCTGTTGTGGGAGATAGGCGACTATTTAGGATGGCCCTGGATTTATTTTTGCCTCATTATTAAAGAGACACCTGTTGAAGGCAAACAATCGCCCCTTATGGGCCTAGCAGGCATCTATTGAGGCCAACAAGTGACTGTTGTTGAATCAGTTGCACATTTTTAAAGGCTTCCAAAACCTTTGTACACCTCCTTTTCAACCATTTTTTACCCCCGAAACTAAAGTTAAGCCTATTTCTTTTTCGAGATTCCATCTTTATTTAGTTTTTCAGAATTCGATTCGGCTTTAAAAGAGATTGTTCTACGCAGTGTGAGGATCACGGTGACGTAAATTTTTTTGGATTTCATCGGGTTTAGGTCTTCATATTCTTCTCTTCTCTTTGGCTTATTGAGTTGAGGTAGGGTTTTAATTATTTTAAAAACCTGATTATATGGTTTAATAGATAATATTCATCATGTTTTCATTTGTATTTGTTTCAAGAATTTTAACATGATGAAGGTAATGGTGTTTTATGATTTATAAAGCCATGAGCATGTGATTTAAAGCAAGTATGCTATTTATACTTGATATACATGAGTTATTTGATATACATGAGGTATCCATTGGATGTATAGATTTTGTATATTGTGAAAATTTATTAATTGATGAATTATATACATCAAGGGAGATGTATAGAGACTTGTTGCAGTTATATGACATAAGTTGTTTCAAATGTTCATTTGTTTGCAAGTTATGCATATTGTGCTTCATTATGGTGTCAACTGGATTCTTAGAGATCTTTCGGCCTTAAACTATTCTTATGGCCTATCATGTGGACATATATCTCGTATCTATGATACTGAAAGATTCTTATATTGTTGTATCATTCTGGGATGTGATATGATCCCATGATAGATCCAATTATGATTTTATTATAGTCCTTCAATGATGAAGGAAATGGGTATTGATTGGTGCTTGCCGATATGAAAATAAGTAGGGCATGGTGCCCTTGGGATGAAAATCCCTAAACCTCTTGAGGGTAGCAAAATGTTGGCTGTCTAGAGCCAGCGGTGGGTTGCCCAAAAATCTAGATAATAGTAATGCACTTGTGTTATATTATTATGATATTTATGGATGTGTGGTCAAATTATATTACGATGTAATGATGATCTTCCCTAAGCCGGAAGATGTTCATTATTATTATGTTCAGATGATTAAGTGGGGCGGTCAGGCCCATTCTTATTCTTATGATTATGTTTTGGTTTAGCCTCGGTATTCTATTGGCGATATGGTTCAATATTTAAGACACAGTAGGTAACCTGCATATGCATGCATTGGTTTATAAACTGATGATTTCTGAATCGAATTATTAATTGTAGTTTGAACTGTTATTATGTTTTAAACATGACATTTCCTGTATATCCCCTAACTGAGCTGTTAGCTCATCCCGTTTTTACGTAATACATTCAGGTATCCTGGAGATGGATAAGACTGAGGAAGCGACGGGGTCGATCGAGAATAAAATAGAAGCCTCTGATACGAACTTATATTGTTGTGTATATGTTTTTATGGCAAGCCACAACTAGCCTAAATTATGGTGTATGTTAATCTAAATGTTGATATGAATTTGTATTCCTTTTGGATAAATGTATACGTGTTGTATTTCTATTTTTTATTATCATCCATTGTACAGGTATCATGGTTGTTTATTCCATGTTATGTGGTTTACCTAGATTTATGATTTCATTATTTTTATTTGACCTAGTTTAGCTAGTCTAAGGAGGGTTAATGACACTTCAAGTCTTAATTACGAGTGTTATCCTGCTAATTAAGGCGGGGGTGCCACAATTTGGTATAAGAGGATAGGTTTACGATTACTTCGGTTATGGGACGAGTTATTTGAAGTTATGAGATATATTGTATTCTCTGTTAATGTGTTTATGAATTATTGTGACGATCTTTTTGTTTTCATATGGAAGTAATGACCCCATTAGATGATATAGAGAACAATGCCACCCATGAGAGTGTGAACACCCCAATCCACGACTCTTATGTAAACCTGATTTTCATAAAAAACAAGCATTTCTCATCAAGGCTTAAGTCATCATGCATATAGGAGACCATTAGGAAAAATTTTGACTTTCATGTGCGTCAGGAATCTACCACAACCAATCTTGCCACTTCGCTTACTAGGATGGGGATTGACCATTAGAAAAATTTAGTTTTTTAAGAGCCAGCCGCATGGTTAGCTTCAAGCCACACGCCCTAACCGCATGGTTGACTTCAAGCTGCATGCCCGAGCCACACTCCCTAGCCATATAGTCACCTTCTAGCTGCACGGTTGGCTTCGAGCGGCACGCCATTGCCGTACCCCCTGCGGCTGGCCACTTTTAAGTGTTTTTGGCAAAAAGTTTTCTATAAATAGGATCCTTGGCGTCTCATTTGAGGCATGAACACTCAATAGAGTGTTTAGAGAGGAGAAACTCTATCAAGGTTATTAAAGAATCTTTTTAGAAAGAAAGTTAAGGAGAGAAAATTCTAGATAGAGTATTTCTAGAGAGAAAAAGAAGCAAGCAAGCAGTCTTTATTTCTCCAAGTGCATCAGGTACGTCTTTCTACAACTCTCTTGAATTTCAATACTGCATTTTAAATACAAGTTTTAATGTTGGCAATTAGATAACTGGCAAAGAAGTCCACTGCTTTCAAAACAAAATAAAACAAAAATACAAAAACAGTTTCCAAATAAATGGAACTACGAGACTCTGATTTCATCCTCTGAATGAATACATAGGACCTTGCAAAGCTCGATTCTGATTTCGAAGGATTGCTTTAAAACTGAATTTGTAAGGAAAGGACTATTTTGAAAACCATTCGAACTACTTGAAAGATATCTAAAATAGGAATTAAATACATGATCCATTAAGAGACTGAAAGGGCAAATTAGGTGCCTAACACCTTCCTAATTCGGAACGTATTTTCCGAACCCTAGCAAAATAAGTTATCAAGATAAATCTCTGATTTCAAACGTATGAATTTTCATATGACCTTTTGTTTGTTTTTTTTTCGTAAAACAAACTGGCGACTCTACAAAACACATTTTCCTCCAACACAAGAAACTGTTTTTTTCAAAGGAGAATCAAAGTGAATGTAAAACAAACTGGCGACTCTACAAAACACATTTTCCTCCAACACAAGAAACTGAGAGAAATATGAGTCGTGGATCCAAAGCCTTACAAAGGAGAATACAAAGTGAATGATTCATAATCATCTCCGAAAAGCCTTGGACCAGACAAGGAGTGATGCGTGAGTCCCAGAAACAAAGCCGTGAGGGTGATGTCCTGGGGCTGCTGTCTAGGACGCTACCCAGAGCGGACAAATTGTACTGAGGTGGGACTGGGTCGTTACAAATGGTTCAGAGCAGACCCCACAGAGTACGGTGTGTCGACGAGGACGTCGATCTTGGGGGGAAGGATGTGACGCCCTGAGTGATGAGTACTCCCTTGTGTGGAGGAATGGTAGCTCGAGCGATGAGTACTCCCTTGTGTGGAGGAATGGTAGCTCAAAGGGGGCATCCCACACCAGTTGGGGGATCCTTGGAGACCCATATAAGTAAGATATAGTCGCTAATTAAGTACGAGGCCTTTTGGGTAGTACTGGCTTCGATCCCATAAGACTCCGAAGAAGCGTGCTTGGACCAGAGCAATCCCAGGATGGGACCGAGGGTAGAAGATATAGTCGCTAATTAAGTACGAGGCCTTTTGGGTAGCTCAATCGGATCCCATAAGAACTCCGAAGTTAAGCGTGCTTGAGCAATCCCAGGATGGGTGACCCCCTGGGAAGCTGGTCGTGAGCTCAGAAACAAAGCCGTGAGGGTAGATGTCCTGGGGCTGAGGCCTGTCTAGGACGCTACCCAGAGCGGACAATATCGTACTGAGGTGGGACTGGGTCGTTACAGCACATGTGTTATTTTCCTATAAAAATTGGGGTATTTTAAATTGGGGGTGATATTAAAATTTGAAAACTTTACAAAAATATTTTCATAAATCAAAATTGCGCAAAAGGCCACTAGATCCACCACATTGCATGCATATCTCATGTTTTCTAGCATAAATGACATATTCACCTAATTTTCTCAAAACGAGAAATTTGAATTGAAACGTACCCATACACGTTAGAGAATCTTGTGTACCAAAGGCTCTATTATACACCACGAATGACCTTCCAGTAATGGCCACCCTACTATCTGATGATATATCAATCTTTATCAGATCCATTTGACCCTAGGGGGTCTCTCAAAATCCACACATACCCGTTCATCGTCAAGAAAGGTGCATCATACAGAAACGGCTATGGCTGATCATCACGAAATACACGACCAACGGAATTGCTAAAAAGTAAGTATGTGAGCAAGAAAAAGATATGCTAAGAAGAGAATGAAAAGTTTGAAAGTTCAAATAGAAAAAGATGAGGGTTTTTTATAAGTCGCCCAACTTACTCTGTCATTTGGGCACTTGTTGTATGATAAGTTCATTGTCGCACAACAAGTAGGGGGTAATCCCAAACGACAAAACCAACAAAGTTTTGACAAAATTTTACAAAATTGACTTCTTGTATGTCTGAAAGACTTTCTAGTTAACTTTTCTAAGATGAATAGACTGAGAATCACTAACACACGCACGATGAAGTAAGATACAAAGCCCAAAAGCTAAATTTTGAGATTTGTGGTGGAGCCGAGTTTTGAGGAATGGTCAGTCCTAGACACAATTCAAATCTGGAAAAAGAGGAATGTGTAAAAGATGAATCGGGTACAAGAAAAAATTGAAAAACTAGTAAAGGGAAAAATCCTGTTGGTCCCAGTAAGAAGCATGAAAAAACAGAAATGAAGAAAGATCAGCAGGGAGAGCCACACCAAGAGTGCTAGTTGTGCCAAAAAGGCAGATGGGTATGTCTTAGGTGACTAAGGCTCCTGTTTGGAAAAAAAATAGAAAGATCCGAAAGCCAAAACAATGGGTCAGATATTCTCAAAAATAATGCAAATGAGGAAGCAATAAGGGCATCGAAAAACATAAAATGATGCGAACCAGCACCTTCCTCTGATAAGCCATAAGGTAATTGGAGAAGGAACTGAGATTTTCAGAAGAGCTTTATCCCATGTTCAAAGAAGTAAAGCTAGAGGGTAGAGTTGAGAACTTAGTCCACCACTACGCACAAAAGTTTGAGATTCAAAGAGAACCAACCCTATTTCTTGATGACAGAAGAAGAGTCAAACTGAGGGTAAGAACAAGTTTTAAAAAAGGCAACACTTGAACTTTTCATATTCTCTCTAGTATAACTTTCTTACCACAAGATGAATAGGCGTATATGATCAACGGCCAAGAGCAGAGGCAATGCAAGGAGAAGCGTCGAAGGATAAGAGAAAATATGGACAAATATCCTCAAGAACACGTCTCGAATTATGTTATGTGATATAAAGTTGATGGAATAATATGATTCTCAAAAAGACCCTATTGACAGAGTCAAACCTAACCCTAGACTGTGACAAGAAGACAGTGCAACAGGTGCCTACCCCGCCGCTCTTGGCAGTCTTAACATCACCCATTTTGACTATGTCAGCAAGTACGAAGTCCTATCATGAAGACCTCTCACTCTTGACAGTCACTAACATGACATACTTTCTGAGGGTGGCCAGGAGCGCCATTTCTTGGAAACCTTCATAAGGGAATATCTCCCTACATTCAGCCTTAGACTATGTCAACAAGAAGGTGCGACAGGTGCCGACCTTGCAGCTCTTGGTAGTCTCTAACATAACCCCTTAGGCTGTGCCAGCAAGATGGTGCGAGAGGTGCATACCCCCCACTCTTGGCAGTCGCTAACATATCATACCTTTCTTTCCCTTTTGGATTCCTTCCATGAAAATTTATAAGTCAGCCCAGATTGTGTCAGCAAGATGACGTCCTATGGTGAGGACCAATCACTCTTGGCAATCTTAACTCAATCTTTTCAGGCTGTGCTAGTAAGATGGTGCGAGAAGTGCAGACCCCCCACTCTTGGCAGTCGCTAATATGACATTCCTTTTGAGGATGGCTGGGAGTGCCATTTCTTAAAAAAGTATCACGAAGGAAAATCTCTTAATAGACAACCTCAGTTATGCCAGCAAGATGGTGCGACAGGTGCTGACCCGACCACTCTTGGTAACCAATAACATCCTCCCAAGAATTAGGGAATTTTACCACATGTTTATGACAACAAGATAGTGCGATAGGAGCAAACCCCCACTACTCTTGGTAACCATTTCTTCCCCAGAAGAATGGGAAATTATATCATGACGAAATCAAGAAGGTGTCATTCTGAAAGAATCTGAACTCCAAGAACTTTTTCAAAGACATTTGTAAAGAACAAAGTGTTCCTGAGAATAGGCCATTCAGAGGGGAAATGGTAAGATTGGTGCATCCTATAAGCTGGGGGTAAAACATTAATAAGCTCGAAAAATCCAAAGAATGATTGGGATGGATTCCCTGAGGGTAGACGAAAGAATGTATTGATGTATCAGAGATAGCTTGGCCAAGAGGAAGGTCAACCGTGGATCACATTGCCCAAAGCACCACAAAATTCCCCTACCATGAGGGTACATTTTGATTCACAGATTTTCATGAATAAAAAAACAAGTTGAGATTCACACGAGAGTCGTGAATTATTGTCTTCTTATTATCGTTCCAAAATCCTTGCGAGCAAGAATCCCGGGACGAGAGGGTGTGTGAACACCCTAATCCACGACTCTCGTGTGAACTTGATTTTCATACAAAACAAGCATTCTGCATCAAGGCTTGAGTCATCATGCATATAGGTGATCATTAGGAAAAATCTTGACATTCAAATGCATCAGGAATCTACCACAACCAATGTTGCCACTTCGCTTACTAGGACGGGGACTGACCTTAAAAAAAATTAGTTTTTTAAGAGCCAGCTACATGCTCCGGTCCCAACCACACGGTTACCTACTAGCCGCAGAGTTGGCTTCAAGCCGCACCCCCTAGCCACATGGTTGGCTTTTAGCCGCATGCCCTAGCCATACAGTTGGCTCCCAACCGTATGGTGGGCTTCCAGTTGCACGCCCTAGCCGCAACCCCTGTGACTACCCCCTTCGGCTGGCCCCTTTCGAAGTGTTTTTGGCAGAAATTTTGCTACAAACAGAACCCATGGGGTCTCATTTGAGGCATGAACACTCAATAGAGTTTTTAGAGAGGAGAAACTCTGTCAAGGTTATTAGAGAATCTTTTTAGAGAGAAAGTTAGATAGAGAAAATTTTAGAGAGTGAAAATTCTAGAGAGAGAAAGAAGCAAGCAAGCAGTCTTTATTCTTCAAGCGCATCACGTACGTCTTTCTACAACTCTCCTGAATTTCAATACTGCATTTTAAATACAAGTTTTAATATTTAAAATTAGATAACTTGCAAAGAAGTCCACTGCTTTCAAAACAAGTCCTTTCTAAGTTTTACAAGAAGATAAAAACTTGTTTTAACATGTTTTGAAAACAAAACAAAAATACAAAAACAGTTTCCAAATATATGGAACTACGAGACTCTGATTTCATTCTTCGAATGAATACGTAGGCGCTTGCAAAGCTCGATTCTTATTTCAAAGTATTGCCTTAAAACTGAATTTATAAGGAAAGTACTATTTTGAAAACCATTTGAACTACTTGCAAGATATCTAAAATATGAATTAAACACATGATCCATTAAGAGACCGAAAAGGAGAATTGGGTGCCCAACACCTTCTCAATACGTAACGTAGTTCCCGAACCTAGCAAAATAAGTTATCAAGATAAATCTTTGGTTTCAAACATATGAAAGATCATTCATTTTTGAATTATCTTTCGTATGACCTTTTGTTTGTTTTCTCGTAAAACAAACTAGCGACTCTACAAAACATATTTTCCTCCAACACAAGAAACCAAGAGAAATATGGGCCATGGATCCGAATTCTCACAAAGAGTTCAACCTCGAGGGAGATAGGTTTAAGAAGTTATCCGATCCAACCTTCAATGGGAGGTTCGGTCTGAATGCTGCGTAGTTATGGCTCTATCAATTAGAGAGAGAGCCTTTGATGTCATTCATTTACCTACTGATCTTTAGTGGAGGAATGTGTCGAGGAGGGCGGATGCTCCTACCACCTAGGAGCAATTTACCCAGTTATTCTTAGAGCATTATTTCTTCCCAGTCCATCCTAGTATCAAAATGGATGATTTTCATTCCCTTATGCAAGAGAATATGTCAGTGATGGAGTAGAAAGAAAAATTCGAAAGTCTGGGCTATTTTGAGAAAGGTTTAGACAGGGATCTTAAGGAGAAGACACATTTGTTTTTGAAAGGGTTGAAGCCTTCTATTATTAGAGAGAAGATTTATCATTTAAACTATAGAAACATTGCCAAAGCTGTGAGAATGGCAATGAAAGTAAAACAAGAGCGGGCTAATGCTAGTAAATTCCTGGAAAGGAAGAGAAGTACCGAAGGAAAAAAATCGAGTAATCAGGGGAAGAAGTATAAAAGCGATTATGGGTCTTCAAGTGTAGTGTTGGTAGAGGTTGTTTATCGGGGAGCAGTAGTGAGAATCAGGGACCGAAGAAGAGGACTTATTTTGGATGTGGCCAACCGGGGCATATTCATAGGGATTGTCCAAGTATGAGTCAGGAGCAACATCCGTCTTAGTGTCCCTACAGTCAATCTCAAACTTAGGACACAAGCCATACAAGTTGCGTGGGCCAATTTTTCACGAATAGATAGGATCGTGGTTAGATTTAGTCTGGGTCCTGTGGAGGTGAAAATTCGTATTCTAGGGGCGAAGGTAGGACTTTGGGCCGAGTGTATACTCTGAATCAAGTGGAGTAACCCGAATCAAAAGTAATGGAAGGAACAATCCTATTATATAGCTCTTTGGTTAAAGTTTTTTTTTGATACCGGTGCTTCTAATTGGTTTATTTCATTGGCTTTAGTCAATAGATTGAGATTGAAAGTTGAGCGTTTAGAAACCCCGATATGTGTTGGTTATCCTTTGGGGAATGATGTGTGGTTGAGTTCTATTTGTAGGAATTGTTTCCTAGGTACGGGGGAATCCTTGACAGAATTTGATCTTATTGTGGTTTGTGATCTCATTCTGGGAATGGACGTGTTGGTTACCTTTCAGGTGGTCATAATCTATCCAAAACGTCGGGTGTTGATTCCGTTATCGAATAATGAAGTATTGACTTTTCACTATAAGTCCGAGTCAATCATTCCATGTATGTATCTGAGACGTAAGGAACAACTGGATTTCTTTGGGTGGTTGGCTAGTATCGTAGCACCTGAGGAGGGTAGTTCTTATCCTTTTAATCTTCTCGTGGTTAGGGAGTTTCTGATGTGTTTCTTGATGATCTTTCGGGTCTACCCCTACATTGGGAGGTGGACTTCTCTATTGACCTTGTTCTGGGCACTGCTTTGATTTCTTTAGCACCGTATCATATGGCTCCCGTCGAGCTGAGAGAACTGAAGGTTCAAATTGATGAATTTTTGCGAAGGTATTCATTAGACCTAGTGCGTCTGCTTGGGCACAAGCATAATATTTGCTAAGAAGTAGGATGGGTCGTTATGATTGTGTATAGATTATTGCCAGTTGAATCATGTTACTATTAAGATTAAGTATCCATTGCCCCAAATAGATGACTTGTTCAATCAACTGCAAGATGCTGTTAGATTTTCTAAGATAGATCTTCGATCGGGCTATCATCAGATGTTGGTCCAAGAAGAAAATGTTCTTAAGATGACATTTCGTACTCGGTATAGTCCTTACGAGTTCTTAATAATGCCATTTGGATTGATGAATGCGCCAACGACATTTATGCACTTGATGAATTATCTAAACCGTCCTTATCTCGGTCAATGTATGGTGGTATTCATAGATGATATTCTTATTTATTTCAGGTCAGATGAAAAACATGATAATCATCTATGTTTAGCTCTTCAAGTTTTTTGAGACCACAAGTTATATGCCAAGCTTCACAAAAATGACTTTTGGATGTCGGAAGTCAAATTCTTGGGACATGTCATATCTGGAAATGAGATTTCAGTAGATCTAGCAAAAATAGAAACTGTTCTTAAGTGGGAGAGGTCTCGAAATATTTCGGAGGTAAGAAGTTTTCTAGGCCTAGCAGGCTATTATCATCAGTTTGTGAAAGCTTTTTCTCGTATAGCATTGCCGTTGACTCACCTAACTCAGAAGGGTATTCAATTTGTTTGGAGTGACTCGTGCGAGGCAGCTCTCCTAGAATAGAAGGATAAGCTTACTTTGGCTCCAGTTCTTATCTTGCCTGAGTGGGAAAGGGATATACCATTTATTGTACCTACATTAAATTAGGCATTTTTTAACATGCATTTTGCATTACTAATAATTTCTGTAACGCATAAAGACCGTTACTATTTAGGCATGGTAGTTGCTCTAGTAACGGATAATAAACATTACTGAAATTATTACATAACCATTACTATAATTATATCTGTAACGGATTTTAACCGTTACAAATATCATGAAAATCATTGTTAAATTATTTTTTTGTCAAGCTTTTTATCCAATACTACAATTAAAATAGCGTTACTGTATCATATTTATTTATTAAATAAATTTTTCGTAGTAATGGGCAAAAACCGTTACGGACCTTGCAACACTTTTTAGAATATTGAATAAGGTGTTGCAAATATAGTAACGGATAAAAACCGTTACTAACACGAAATATTTAAAACAAAAATTGCTTCAATTTCGTGCACCTTGCAACTAGAATCCTAGCCTGCAACTTGAATAAAATACATAGCTAGTGAAAATTTGTTACGTAACAATTACATCAGAATAATCTAACTTATTCAAGAAATGCTAACAATTATATTCAACCATCACTGTTTTATTACCTACAAATACATACAAATGTGTATAACCAATGAGAGACCATCTAGAGCAAGAGTAGAATAACTAATAAAATCTTGTAATAGGCACATACTAGAATAATGTGGTGCATACGAGTAGAATAATTGAACAAGAGTAAAATAATTGACTGGAGTTAATTGAAATGGGTACATCGATTCATCATTGAAATTAAAGAGAAATGAAAAATACGCATGGTCCTTGATTTTTCAACACATGACCCCAGTGTCTCCCTGGTTTGATTTCATAACGGTTTGGAGCAGCATCTAGTCCTCGATTTAACCAGTTGTGACTAGGGATATCATGAAGAATTATGAAGCCTGATTCTTTCATCTTCTCACTGTCTCCCATGTCTGGCAGAATCGTCTCAGTATACTTTTTTTGAAATATTTGAGAAAGAAATTAATAATGTCAATGAATCAATATAATATCTATTTGCAATTTCAATAACTACAACAGCAAGTTAGTAAATTATCTTGACTAAATGTGTCATTGGGTCACCCCATCCTAGTCTTTCTTTTAGCATCCTATCAAGTTCCGGATCATCTCTGCAAATGAAAGATCCATTATACATTTAAGAATGTGATAAAAACAAAAGCTGTGACTTTATTAGCAAGTACACACACAATAAATTATCTGGCAGATTCCTAAAGAAAGGCTCTGTTTTCTTAAAATGTGTGGCTTACTACAATTTAGCCACGCCCACATAACTGGGATGATGTGTTCTGTAGTTGTTGAGTGTTTTGGGGGAGATGATCTCCATGAATAGGATCATCTCTACCACATTTCATCAAAAAATTCAACTGGGAAGTGAGTTAACTAAACATCTAAAATTTTAACAGTTAGAAATGTGCATATATATATATATATATATATGTATCAACGTTATAGTTAACCCATTACCTGGTTGAATTTTTTGGTGAAATTTGTTGGAGATAATATTAATCATGGAGATCATTTTCACCGAGTTTCATCAAAAAAATCCATCCATTTGCCCCTGTAGTCATCCCCATGCAGGTAAGGTGCACCATTTTTATTTGTCAAATAACTGTCGTCAAAATGCCAAAAAAATTTTGAATTTCAAATTAAAAAAATAAATATTACTAGACATACAAAAGATAACAAGTAAATAACATACTGTGTTTGTTTCTTGATTGCTGTGGATCATACATTATTACATGACCAATCAAATTGCTAACCCATATTTTGCATTTTTTTTTAAAAAAAAAGAAAAAGGAAAACAGAAGTACGTTACATTTATTTATTTATTTTTTGTTTATCAAATAAGAGAGTAAAAGCAATAGATTATTTTATGTAGGATTAAGCGAACAGGAAACCTAGCAAGATCTACAAATTTATTAGTTTATCTCCATTCTAACTTTATCTCTTGGTTAAAACATGATTAACTCTTTGAGAAAAATAATTTTAAATGTTAGTAAATAACTTATATTCAAAACCTGTTGGAAAATATAAACTGTTGAATCAAAAATAGATAAGGTAGAGAGTACACCGGGTTGAGTCGCGGATTAAGTCGCTCTCTTTAAGACGTTTCGCGGCTCTGCCCGGAATTGTGCTAGCAGTTCTGATTATGCCACGCCGTCCCTAGAATGAAACAGCCCAGAAACTCTCTGTACGATCGATTTGCACTTTTTTCGATCGCTCGACAATAACACTCTTTTAATTGCTCGGGATCGGAAAATGTTTTACTGCCGGAGGCTAAAAAAATTTTTTCTGCCGGAAAAATAAATTTTGTAGGAAGATTAATTGTCTCTCTCTCTCTCTCTCCTTTCTAGTACTTATCCTCTTTGTTAAAAAATATAGATCCGATTTAAGGGGATATCGGATGAGACCAAAAGACATCGATTAGGAAAATTCGGAAAAGTGTGGAGGAAAAAACGGAGGGAAAAAGGGAGCGTTGGAGGAAAATGTGGGAGCATGTTGGGGTAAAAAATGATGGAGCATCTCCTTGTTTTTATTTATTCATTTTAATAAATAAAATTATTTAAATGTATTTTGTATAAAAATTTAATACACTACACAAGACAAGCTCAAAGCCCGAGCCCGGGCCGGGCCGGGTCGGTCGGCGCGTGTGTGGTAAACCACATTCATTCAAGTTCTCACCCAACATCACAAAAGTGTAATGCCCAAAGGGCTCAAGCCCTTAAGCCAATTCTTCCTTATAAAAACCCATGAAAGGTTTTATATCTTTCTTATGTGGGACTTGGGATAACATCACAACAAATTAAATTACTTTGTCTTGGTTTTTATTTTTCTTTAAATACACAAAATATCCAACAATCCCCAACTTGTATTTTAGGAAAAAAAAAATTTCATCGAGCATATTCCATAGGACATTGCATAAGTAAAGGTATTTTTCAATTTGAACCTTTACGTAGTGTTTGTGTTTCAAACCATACTAGAGTAACTCGTAGTTTTGAACTCTATCTCTGACAATCACAACACACACTACCCCCAAGAGTGTTGTCCAAAAGCCAGCACGTTATGGCCATGTGCTTATATCCCGGTTAGTGAATGCTCTAGAGAATTTACCCAAAATTCCATAGGAAGCGACCTCTCTTCCACATTCACATAGGTGAGTCTATCAAGAGTACTCTTGTAGCATCGGTACCCCACTCCACATAGAGCTATAGAACTCATTAAGAGCAAATGCTCAACCTTTTCTCCGCTTCAAGATATCATGCTCCATAGGGATGAGATAATAATATATGATTTCTAAAATATCACTTGTAACTTATTGTTTACCCTTTGAACCTATTTCTTGGGATCTCTAGTCCATAGGTTGGGTTACCATTACAGTGACTCAAATCTCGTTGGGCGTTAACCCCATCCCTTTCGAGGTGTTAAGCAACTTCTCTCTCGTTAGTCCTTTCATCAAAGGATCAGCCAAATTTTTCTCAGACCGCACATAATCCACTCTTACAGCACCTTTGGAGAGTAACTCTCTAACCGTGCTGTGTTTACGACGAATCTGTCGTCTCTTACCGTTATAGTAACGGTTCTGAACTTTTTCAATAGCCGCGGTACTATCGCATTGGATAAGGACAAGCTGGTATCGGTCACTCCCATAGAGGGGTATCCGCAAGAAAGCTTCTCAGCCAGCTTGCTTCTTCACTAGCAGCAGCGAGTGCTATCATCTCTGACTCCATCGTAGACTGGGCCAAAATGGTCTGTTTCTTAGATTTCCAAGAAACCGCACCTCCAGCAATGCTGAAGATATATCCACTAGTGGCCATGGAATCTTCTGACAGGGTGTTCCAGTCAGCATCACTATATCCTTCTAGGACAGCGGGAAACTTTTGATAGTGTAACTTTAGGTCCATGGTTCTTTTTAAATAACGCATGACCTTCTCAACAGCATGCCAATGCTCCATACTAGGACTGTTATTAAACCTACATAGTACCCCCACTACATAATCAATATCGGGCCTAGTGCAATTAGTAGCATATCGAAGGCTACCAATGATGCTCACATACTCAGTTTGTCTAACATTGTCTCCAGTGTTCTTGAACAACTTCACACTAGGATCATATGGTGTACATGCTGATTTATAGTCTGAGTAATTATATTTTCTTAGAATCTTCTCAATGTAATGGGATTGATCCAAAGAAAGTCCATTTTCCGTCCTAGTAATTTTAATCCCTAAAATTACGTTGGCTTCTCCCAAATCCTTCATATCAAAATTTTCACATAGCATGGATTTCACATTATTAACAACATGGATATTAGAACAAAAAATAAGCAACTCATCAACATATAAACATATAATAGTGCAAGCATTATTCTCAGTCTTATAATAAATGCATTTATCACTTTCATTAATTCTAAATCCATTTGCAATAATAAATTCATCAAATTTCTCATGCCATTGCTTAGGAGCCTGTTCAAACCATAAAGGGATTTGTCTAATTTGCACACTTTTTGTTCTTGACCTGTAATAATGAACCCTTCAGGTTGTTCCATGTAAATTTCTTCTTCTAATTCTCCATTAAGGAAAGCGGTTTTAACATCCATTTGATGTACAACAAGATCATGCAAGGAAGCCAGGGTAATCAAAACACGTATAGACGTTATTCTAGTAACGGGAGAATAAGTATAAAAGAAATCTACATTTTCACGTTGTCTATAACCCTTGACAACTAAATGTGCTTTGTATTTGTCAACAGTGCCGTCGGGTTTTAATTTGTTTTTAAGTACACATTTACAACCTATGGTTTTACAACCAGGAGGAAGGTCTACTAGATGCCAAGTTCTATTTGATTCTAAGGAATCGATTTCATTGTTAATGGCTTTTTGCCAAAGGTCAGCATCTAAAGAAGATAACGCTTCTTGAATAGTGGATGGATCATCTTCTAAAGTGTATGCATAAAAATCAGGTCCAAAGTCTTTAGCGGTTCTAACTCTTTTACTTTTCCTAGGTTCAATTGATGTATCATGGTGCACGGTACTGGTAGGTAAAATAGAGTTAGAAGGTAATGAGCTACCCCCAATATTCTTCAATTTAAAAGGGAATTTATCTTCAAAAAAATCTACATCATAAGATTCAATAATAACATGATTTTTCAAATCATAAAATCTATAGGCCTTACTATTAATTGCATATCCGAAAAAAACACATTCATAAGTTCTACTAGCAAGCTTAGATCTTTTAGGATCAGGAATACGTACGTAAGAAAGGCACCCCCAAACGCGTAAATAAGATATATTGGGCCTTCTATTATTTAAAATCTCATAGGGGGATAAATTAGATTTAATCTTAGGCATCCTATTAAGAATGTGACAAACGGTTAATAAAATCTCTCCCCACCAATGTGAGGCAGCCCCTGAATTAAGTAGCATAGCAACAATTAATTCGGAAAAATGTTCTATTTTTTCTTTCGGCTTTTCCATTCATTTCAGGTGAATATGGAGCAGTCGTCTCATGAATAATACCTAAGTGAAGTATAAAGATTTTTAAAATCAGTTGAATTATATTCGGTTCCTCTATCACTCCGAAATCTTTTTATTTTCTTATTAAACTGATTTTCAATTTCTGTAGAAAATATTTTAAACATATCAATTGCTTCACTTTTATTTTTTCATAAGGTAAATATAGGAAAAATCCGAATTATCATCAATAAAAGTAATAAATACCTTTTTCCATTTCTCATTAAAATACCATCAAATTCACCAATATCCGAATGAATTAATTCAAAAGGTTCAGTTTCTCTTAAAACAGATTTGTGAGGTGTTTTAGTAATCTTTGCTTGGCTACAAAATTCACATTTTTTCGAAATCATTTAATGATAAGGGGGGAATAATTTCCAGTTTACTCATGTTCTTAATAAGGCGCTTATTAACATGACAAAGTCTAGCATGCCACACATTAAATGAACAAATCATATAAGCAGAACTAGAAACAACTTTATTAGCATCAACATTTAACTTAAACATCCCATCACATGCATATCCCTTCCCCACAAATACACCGTTCTTAGTAAGAGTAAACAAATCTGCCCCAATAGTTTGAACAAATCCAGCCTTATTAAGGATGTAACCCGAAACAAGATTCTTCCTAATTTCTGGAGTATGCAGAACATCCTTAAGGATGACAGTCTTTCCAGAAGTGAATTTCAACTCGACATCACCCGTCCCAGCAACATTAGTGGTGTGGGAATCACCCAACAACACTTTCTTATCAACAGCATCAGAATAGGTTTTAAATAGAGAACGATCATGGAAGACATGACGAGAGGCGCCACTATCCACCAACTAGCCTTCAGAACCCGATACCAGATTAATTTCTGTTATCATAGCCACTAAGGGCTCTTCTTCAGTAACATTCGCCTGAGGAACTCGGCGTTTGTTTCGACAATTTCTTGCCATATGACCAGGCTTTCCACAGTGATAGCAAGAGAACACACTGTTATTATTATTATTATTATTATTATTATTATTATTATTATTATTATTATTATTATTATTATTATTAGCCTGGCCATTTCTGTTTTGGTTATGAGTTTGGTTGTTCCTATTCTGGTTCCCGTACCGGTTCGCATTATTTCCATCGTTCTCATTTTTCATATTTTTCCGGTTCGGCCTTAGTGCAGGAGGGGTGTTGTTCGAGCGATTCTGATTTTGATTATGGTTCTGATTTTTGTTAAACACAACCAGAACCTCATCATTCCGATCTTGTTTGCAGTTTTCCTCCTCAATCCTGAATTTTGTAATCAAACTTTCAAAAGAAAACTCTTTAGATTTGTGACGCAAACTGTTTTTGAAATCTTTCCCCCAGGGGGTATTTATCAATCAAAACTGCCACTTGAAACTGCTCATCAAAATTCATCCCTTCAAAAATAATCTCATGTTCAATTTTCTGAAGTTCGTGAGACTGTGTAACAATAGACTTGTCGTCCGTCATCTGATATTTGAGATAACGACTGACAGCGTATTTCTTAGACCCAGCCTCTTCAGTGTCATATTTCTTTTGAAGTGAATCCCAAATTTCTTTTGCGGATTTGCACGGAAGGTAAACATCATAAAGCTCGTCATGAAGAGCATTCAAGATCAGATTTCTGCATGCATAATCATTGTCTTCTCAATTTTTGAGAGTCTTATGATCTGCCTCAGAAATCAGATCAAGGAAGGTGTGTTTTTCTAAAACACAAGCAGATTCCACCTTCTTAAGAGTTATGTAAAAAAATATTTTTTGTTTCCACCTCCTAAAGTGCAGACCCTCAAATTTAAAAGGTTGATTCAATGAGCGAGAAGCAGCAGCTTGATAATGTTCATTAGCCATGACAACAGTTATAGAAAATAGCAGATAAAAATTGTCTTAAAATTGTTAGAAAATATAAACTGCTGAATCAAAAATAGATAAGGTAGAGAGTACACCGGGTTGAGTCGCGGACTAAGTCGCTCTCTTTAAGAAGTTTCGCAGCTTTGCCCGGAATTGTGCTAGCAATTCTGATTATGCCACGCCGTCCCCAGGATGAAACAGCCTAAAAACTCTCTGTACGATCGATTTGCACGAAGATTAATTGTCTCTCTCTCTCCTTTCTAGTACATATCCTCTTTGTTAAAAAATATAGATCCGATTTAAGGGGATATCGGATGAGACCAAAAGACATCGATTAGGAAAATTCGGAAAAGTGTGGAGGAAAAAACGGAGGGAAAAAGGGAGCGTGGGAGGAAAATGTGGGAGCATGTTGGGGTAAAAAATGATGGAGCATCTCCTTGTTTTTATTTATTCATTTTAATAAATAAAATTCTTTAAATGTATTTTCTATAAAAATTTAATACACTACACAAGACAAGCCCAAAGCCCGAGTCTGAGCCGGGCCGTGTCGGCCGGCGCGCGTGTGGTAAACCACATTCATCCAAGTCCTCACCCAATTGCACAAAAGTGTAATGCCCAAAGGGCTCAAGCCCTTAAGCCAATTCTTCCTTATAAAAACCCATGAAAGGTTTTATATCTTTCCTATGTGGGACATGGGATAACATCACAACACATTAAATTACCTTGTCTTGGTTTTTATTTTTCTTTAAATACACAAAATATCCAACAAAACCATAAGAAATGGAAACTGTAGAAGAGGATTGCAACATCCTAAACCTATTAGAACATGTCATTAATCGAAAAGGGATATCTAACTAGTGGTTCTAGATCATGAATGTTCCCAATTAACAAGAAAAATGACTGAAAGAAGATAAAGTAATGCATAGCAGAAGCAGACAGAAGCATCAGCAGAAGCAGCAACAAGTAGAAAAATGACTAAATCTTGAATATTTAAACCAAATTCTAAAGTAAAACTGAAATGAGAAACAAAAAATATTTTGAAGGAAATGGAATGCTGCCTTTCCCTCACCTTCCTCTGCTCCCTCCATGTCAAGTGGATCAATGTATACTCCAAATTCTTCTCTAAAGAGGCAGTCAGTGCAGAAAAAAGGGCATTCTCTTTCTAAACAAATGAAAACCAGAAAGGCTGCCATTAGAGAGAAAAAAGCTTTAGCTAGAGGGACAAAAGCTAAATCTCACACTCAAGTCTCTAACCCTGATGATCATCAATGGCAACCGTTAATTCCAGAACAAAAAAAGAGGGAGGAAGAAACTGTTGATACACAGCAGAAGCAGGCAGAAGCATCAGATGCAACATATCACACCTATGATAATAAATGGAAAGTGTCTGTTTATCCTTAGAACAATCAGGAAGAAACTAATGCTAGAACAGATGTAATTTCATGATTTCTAACAACTTTTTCCACAATTATTTATTGCAATTTTTGTACAACAGCGTGAATATGCTAGAACACATGTAATTTCATGATTTCTAACAACTTTTTCCATATATACAACCCAAAACTATGAACCAATATCAAGAGGATTTCCTAAATTATACAATCACAATCAGTAATGAAAGATAAAGAGGGAAATGGAAGTGGAAATACCTACCTACTTTTTTATCTCGATGCAGATGGCTAGCTTAGTGATTTTCCAAAATTGACCTACTTCTTTGAATTTATGAAAATCTCCAAATGGGAGACTATAGCAAAATAATGGCTACTGTCATTAGCACTCCTATCATAAATATCAAAGCTGGCCATTAGAACAACTTTCAAGATTAACATGAGAAAAGGGGGAATTTATATGTTTGTGCACAACTACATGAATTAACTATAAAAAATTAAAGTGTCGACCTTGGTACCAATTATAAACGTTAAACTAAAGGAACTGAGACACGCATATTCATAATGGGAACTACAAAATTTTTGTAAATCTTTTAACATAGTAAATCCACTAAACGAATGTTATATCCCACAAGGTACCTTCCAATTATAAATAAATAGAGAAAAAAAAACCGAATCTGAATAAAAAACTAACATAGCCCCTACCAGCTGAAGACACTTAGTAATGGAATCCATTTTTACTTAGCAATATATTTCTCAACCTATTACGTTTAAACAAACAGTATAAAAGCCATGATGTGACTACGAAAATAGTCAACAAGGTAATCTTAATCTACCAGTAAATTAAGCAGGGAGCAGAGATATGAAATATCCGTATTAACACTCCAAAAGAGCAACCTAGAAACATGTCTTTATAGTATGACTAATTTATAAAATGTGTCATTAAAAGAAACTTGTGGTGGTAAGATTTTACCTAAGTTTTAAGCCAACTGCATAGATCTATATGTACAATTTCACTTGCCTCTTTGATGTTTATGAAATACTCGTTTTGCCAAGGATAAGCAGAGTTAGGAGGTGGCGGGGCCTAAGCACAGTTATTTCAATCAAACGAATATGAAATCAAAGAGAATGGACGGAAAAAAAAGAATATGAAATTATAAATAAAAAAATAGGATTTTAAGAAGAGAAAGAGGAAAAAAATTATAAAATGAAACCAAATTCTAATTATAAATATATGAATAAATAAAAAATGCACTTAGTAATAGAAAACACAAACCCATTACCATATGAAGATCCAAAAATTGACACAGCCCTTACAAAAATGAATATAAAATCAAGAAACCCTAGATCTAAGAATATAGGGATTTTTTAAAAGATTTAAGAAGAATGAAGTTACTAGTTGAGATTCTAATAGTGATTGTGTTATGGAAAAGTGGAGGAGGAGGAGGATGAGGAAGAAGGAGAAGAACAAGAAGATGAAAATAAGAAGAATGTAACACCCAGTTTCCTTATCTCTTGCAAATCACGACCCATATCGCGTATAAGACTGAATTAGGCTCCGGGTAGCCAAATTGGGTTCTGTAAAGGTTGGCATGGTTTAGAAACTTCCAATAAGTCATATTAACATATATAAGTGTATTATAATGACCATAAGTTGTTTCGGGTGGCTCGGACAGAAGTCGGCTCGAAAATCACATGTTCGGAACCTAGGCGATAAATTATTTTTACCCGACTTTGGATGACCATAACTTCTTCATCCGGACTCCAAATGAGTCCCCGTTTTCGACTACGTATTCATTTTAATTCCCTCTACAACTTTTGTGTTTTGGCCGAGACCCAATTCGAACTCCTTGATGCCCAAATGTGGGTGCGAAGTCGAGCTGTTGACCAAAAGCTGAAAGGGGCACCTTTAGGCATAGGGAGTCGACGCCATGGGAAAGAGGGAGTTGACTCCATTGTGCTGGACATGTTTTGTATATATTTCTTCTTCTCCTTTCATCCTCATTTCATCCCACCATTGGAGATCCCTAGAGATAGAAGTGAGGAGTGATTTGAGGGGATATTGTGAAATAAATCTATGTGTATTATTCCCCACCAAATCATCATCATCACCATCATCTCCATCATCATCTTCATTTCCTACTTCATCCAAATCCTCCATGGCTAGGGTTTTAGAAGCTCAAATTGGGGATTTTCGCATCTACGCGGTTTCGGCTCGATTCTTCCACAATGCTTCGAGGGATTGACCCTCTTAAGGTGGGAACAATAGTATTTTAACAATTTTTCTTACGATTACAAGTTATTCATCTCAAATCAATCCAAACCTAGGGTTTTTACTCAAAGTTGCATATGCATGGGGTTTGGGTCAATTTCTTTGGATAACTTTGATAGATTTGCATCATATATGACATCAATAACAATTTTATACAAAAAGCCCCAATTAAAAATGATTTATAAGAAAGTTTTGTATATGACCTTCAAGTACATATACGATTATGTATGCTAGACTTTGAGATACTTGTATATGATGTCATTTATGGGATTTAAAGTATGTTTTGGACAAAGTTACATATATTGGTGGTATTGTTGTTGTATTTTAAGCTATGGACAACATTTATGAGATTTTCTACTTACCTAGCCAGTCCGTAAGTACGCTGGTCAAATACATATATATGTTTTGAATAAATTAAGTCTTTAAATCATATTGGGAGGCTAATTGGGAACTAGTATACATTGTATTTACATATCTGTACATGTTGGATTCTGTATTCTTATGATTTCATGGATTTGATGAGTTTATTATTATTTGGTATTGATTATCAGATGGCCACACCATTCGTACTAGATAGATGGTGATTATCGGTAGCGTATAGCCTTGGTGGCTACATGAGTATTATTGTAGCGTGCGCCTTTATGGCGGCGTGAGGTAGCGTATGCCTGTATGGTTGCGTAAGGTAGCGTCTAGGTGGACCTGGTAGGTGGTTCCTGCCTTGGGCAGAAGAAACCGAGTTGCCGGCTATCTCTATGCACAGTAGATTTATGAAAATCCTAGACGTGAGTATGATATGTCATTGATGTGATAGATCTAGTCATGGTGTTGTGGCATATACTGTACAATGACGTATATGTATACTTACATTGCTTTTCTCGTACTTTGGGTTGGGGACATCATACATATATTTCACGAAAGGTTTTTTCTGCATTGGCTGCTTCTTAATTGTATTATATACATATATGTGTTTATATTTGTATATACACATTTCTACCCAGATATGGTTTATTACAGAGAAGCAACACATAAACTATTTTCATTATAATACATGGCATGGCATGCTTGATTTCCAACTTATTTTCCTATACAAACTCTTATAGTTCCCACTGAGCCCGTTTGGCTCACTCCCATTTTCCAAACCAGGTTTTGCAGGTATTACCCGTGGAATGGTGCGCCATCGAGTCTAGATAGCTCTGAAGACTGGATTACCAAAGTCGTTTGGAAATGACTTGTTTGCCATTTCTTTAAACAATAGTTATTTATGTATTGTGGTATTGTGTATAATGATGGTATATAGCTAATTAAGATTGGGACCTCATTGGAGGCATTGTATAAATGACTTTTCTTAAATGTGGAGTATCTATTGGAAATGGATTAAATGTACATTTCAACAGGTTTTGGTTTATCTATATGAATAAACTCCACATGCCAGAATTTCTTTTAAAATGATTTTATTACTTGAGCATATTTGAGGTATAAAATTTTAAATTTGACACCTGATCACCCGTCGTCGCGTACGACTCCGTGGCTAATCGGGTCCCGGAGGTACAAACCTCTAAACGGGATTTCGGGGCGTCATAAAGAATACCTTCAAAACTCCACCAGTGATTCCAAACAAATGACCAGAGAAATATTAGAGAACTAATGAACAAAGAGGGGGGAGAGTACGAGCCGATTTGATTCCGAAGATCTAATTCCAATGAGAGTGGTGAAGATGTAGGGGTTTTGTCGAGTGGCAGAGTGATCTGTGAAAGAGGGAATGGAATTTTGGATGGATTTTTTTAGGTGTTCAATTTTTTCTCAATAAAAATAAATAAGTTATTGATTTTGAATAATAATTTTTTTTTTCAACAACAGATATATAACATTAATACATCTTTTAGGTCCGTTACAGGTTTATAAAGATAAAGCCAATTTTATTTATTAAATTCAGTTATGGTTTTATTAGATTCAATAATGGACTTTATATGTTGCAGGCTAGAAACGGACTTTGACTGTAACAGATGAAAGAAAAGGGGTCATTACTAATTTGCTGTTTTGGTGTAGTGTGTGATGCTTCTAAATCCAATTTGGGTTGTGTACTTATGCAAAAGGAGCATGTTATGGCTTATGCTTCCCATCAACTTAAGCAACACAAGAAAACTATCCTACCCATGATCTAGAGCTAGCTGAAGTTATGTTTGCTTTTAAGATTTAGCATCACTATCTATATGGTGAAAGATATAAAGTCTATTCCGATCACAAGAGCCTGAGATATATCATTACCCAGAAAGATTTGAACCTGAGGCAGCCTCGGTGGATAGAATATTTGGAAGATTATGATTTTTCTTTATTATATCACCTAGGCAAGGCTAATGTTGTAGTTGTGTGAGAATCCGCAAATGCGACCCCCGGGTCTCGTCCCCGTTTGTTGGGCGTCTTGAAACGTCGAAAAGGATCCCGTCATTCCATTTGCTTGGAGTTGTTTTGATAATTCATATCGGGTGTCCCTCTATCCTGTTTCTAGGTTCAAGAGGGTTCATTCAGAGTCGCCAGAACGTTTTACGAGAAAACAGACAAAAAGGGTTATGTAAGGAAAGGCTACAGATAAGCCTTTCTTTACACGTTTGTCTACGAAACCATGATTCTATAGGGTTCGGGAACTATATTACGGTTTGGGAAGGTGTTAAGCACCCATTCCGCCCTTTCGGTCTCTAGTGGACTTATATGTTTATTCTATGTTGAAAAACTTGGATGCTTTTACTGACAGTCTACTAGTTTTCGAATAAAAACCCTAATTTTAAGAAAAAGCGGGAAAGGGATAAAAACCTTTGTGTTCCGAGATCCGATGTTTTTATTATTGAAAGATGTAAATACAAACGACAAAACCTTTTATTTTGAAAGAGTATCCCGCATTATTTTCTCAGATAATGACGATTTTCTCGGGTTGTGATTATTTTTGTAAAAGCTCGGATCTTGTATCGGGACTAATTTAATGTGGAATCAGAACTCTCGAGAAGAGTTGGGTTAGACACGTCGCAGTCTATAGAGAAGACATGATATGTTGATTTTAATTCCTAGGTAAGTCTCATCAGTCCGGGTTTTGAAAATAGAATTTTATCCGGATGATAAGATACTTACTCTTCTGGTCTTGCAAATGATTTTATCAGGATCTTTTGTTTTGAAAACGGTAGACTGCTTAATAACTTGGCAGTAAGTTTATTCAAATAAAACGTGGACAAAACAACAGAAATAAAACAAGTACACAGATAAACCCGAATTTCAAGCGCGTTAGGAATCTAGCACAATTAGAAGAGACTTTATTTACCTTCCCGACGAGAATAATAATAAGAAAGAAAATATAATACGGCAGAGATGTCTCTGGCGATAATAATCTTCTCCTTCTTCAGATATTTCCGAGAGTTCGATTCCCGAGACTGGACACGTCGAGTGTCGAGAATAGATTCGACTCTTCAGAAATAAGACGATAACCGAAAATGCTTGTTGCTATTTTCTGCACTGTTTTCAGCTCCGAAATTGCTATTTTATGCTCTGAAGTTGGTGTCTAGAACCCATGGGGGTGCTAGCCTATTTATAGTGACGCAAGGGCATATGTCACGTGACATTTGGCAGTATGTCGCACGACATGTTCCTGGAAAGTGGGTATGTCGCGCGACATTCTTGACTGTCGCGCGACATTTACTTTAATGATGATTCTGAGTCACTGCTGAGTCAGAAAGTGGAGTGGTGGGGTGTTTGTCGCGCGACATGTTCCTGGAGGGGGGAAATGTCGCACGACATACTGCTTTTAATGATGATTCTGACTCACTGCTGAGTCAGAAAGTGGAGTGGTGGGGTAAATGTCGCGTGACATGTTCTTGGAAAGGGGATTGTCGCGCGACATACTGGACTGTCGCGCGACATTTCACCTTAAAACGCGTTTGTTTGGCCAACAAACTCTTTCGGGGCAGTTTCGGGTGTTCGGGTGAGTTCCGGACTCAAAAAATAGTACTTTTGAAGGTCGTTAGGGCTCTTGCGGGGGTCACGGATCGCGGTGTCTACAGACCCTCTCGACTCAAGCTCCTTGCTTGCAAGGAATTGAGGCGACTGGAAGAGACCGTGATCGATGGCTCCCGCAAGAACTCTAAAGAAGTGCATATATAGAAAAGAGCGTTCGTAGATGCCTCCAGGGAGGGCTTTTATTACCTTACTGCCTCTTTCGAGGGCTTTTATTTGTTCCATTCGTCTCAGATGCAAATACTACTATTGCTCCAATGTGCCTCCTCACGAGGGCTTTTGACCAGTAAAAAGAAAAAAGAAAGAAAAGAACAAATTGCCTCCGAAGAGGGTTTGTGCCTGCGTTAAGGACTTGATGAGGGTTTGCCTGTAGAAAGGGCTTTGGTGAATGGATTGCCTCCGGAGAGGGCTTGTGCCTGTAGAAAGGACTTGTGGATGATGTTTTGCCTGTAGAAAGGGCTTATGTGAATGGATTGCCTCCGAAGAGGGCTTCGAATCAGGTAGGAGGACTACCATCTGCGCCTCAGGTGGGAGGACTACCATGCTCCACTGTGCCTCCTCATGAGGGCTTTTAATCTGTAAAACAAAAAAATAAAAAAAGAAAGAAAAGAACAAATTGCCTCCGAAGAGGGTTTGTGCCTGTGTTAAGGACTTGATGAGCGGTTTGCCTGTAGAAAGGGCTTTGGTGAATGGATTGCCTCCGGAGAGGGCTTGTAGCTGTAGAAAGGACTTGTGGATGATGTTTTCGCTGTAGAAAGGGCTTATGTGAATGGATTGCCTCCAAAGAGGGCTTCGCCTCAGGTGGGAGGACTACCATCTGCACCTCAGGTGGGAGGACTACCATTTGCGCCTCGGGTGGGAGGACTACCATGCTCCTCTTTGCCTCCTCATGAGGGCTTTTGATCTGTAAAACAAAGAAAAAAAGAAAGAAAAGAACAAATTGCCTCCGAAGAGGGTTTGTGGCTGTGTTAAGGACTTGATGACCGGTTTGCCTGTAGAAAGGGCTTTGGTGAATGGATTGCCTCCGGAGAGGGCTTGTGCCTGTAGAAAGGACTTGTGGATGATGTTTTACCTGTAGAAAGGGCTTATGTGAATCGATTGCCTCCGAAGAGGGCTTCGCCTCAGGTGGGAGGACTACCATCTGCACCTCAGGTGGGAGGACTAGCATTTGCGCCTCGGGTGGGAGGACTACCATGCTCCACTGTGCCTCCTCATGAGGGCTTTTGATCTGTAAAACAAAGAGAAAAAAGAAAGAATAGAACAAATTGCCTCTGAAGAGGGTTTGTGCCTGTGTTAAGGACTTGATGAGCGATTTGCCTGTAGAAAGGGCTTTGGTGAATGGATTGCCTCCGGAGAGGGCTTGTTCCTGTAGAAAGGACTTGTGGATATGATGTTTTGCCTATAGAAAGGGCTTATGTGAATGGATTGCCTCTAAAGAGGGCTTCGCCTCAGGTGGGAGGACTACCATCTGCGCCTCAGGTGGGAGGACTACCATTTGCGCCTCGGGTGGGAGGACTACCATGCTCCACTGTGCCTCTTCATGAGGGCTTTTGATCTGTAAAACAAAGAAAAAAAGAAAGAAAAGAACAAATTGCCTCCGAAGAGGGTTTATGCCTGTGTTAAAGACTTGATGATCGGTTTGCCTGTAGAAAGGGCTTTGGTGAATGGATTGCCTCCGGAGAGGGCTTGTGCCTGTAGAAAGGACTTGTGGATGATGTTTTGCATGTAGAAAGGGCTTATGTGAATGGATTGCCTCTGAAGAAGGCTTCTCCTCAGGTGGGAGGACTACCATCTGCGCCTCAGGTGGGAGGATTACCATTTGCGCCTCGGGTGGGAGGACTACCATGCTCCACTGTGCCTCCTCATGAGGGCTTTTGATCTGTAAAACAAAGAAAAAAAGAAAGAAAAGAACAAATTGCCTCCGAAGAGGGTTTATGCCTGTGTTAAGGACTTGATGACCGTTTTGGCTGTAGAAAGGGCTTTGGTGAATGGATTGCCTCCGAAGAGGGCTTGTGTCTGTAGAAAGGACTTGTGGATGATGTTTTTCCTGTAGAAAGGGCTTATGTGAATGGATTGCCTCCGAAGAGGGCTTCGCCTCAGGTGGGAGGACTACCATGCTCCACTGTGCCTCCTCATGAGAGCTTTTGATCTGTAAAACAAAGAAAAAAAGAAAGAAAAGAACAAATTGCCTCCGAAGAGGGTTTGTGCCTGTGTTAAGGACTTGACGACCGGTTTGCCTGTAGAAAGGGCTTTGGTGAATGGATTGCCTCCGGAGAGGGCTTGTGCCTGTAGAAAGGACTTTTGGATGATGTTTTGCCTGTAGAAAGGCTTATGTGAATGGATTGCCTCCAGAGAGGGCTTCGTTATTTTTTTTTTTTAACTATCTCTCTCTTTGATTGCTAGAGTGAGAGAGGGAAATTTCTGATGAGGGTGGAGAGAGCTCTTCAAGGTCTAAACCCAGGTGCTTTTCTGAATCTGTACCCTCATTTTCTCTTGACTGAAAATACTTCTCTCAGAAAGCAGTTTTCGAATCTTTCTTGCTCTTCACCGAGTGATGATTCGAGGTTTTTTTCCAAACCATCTCTTCTGTATCGTGTTGAAAGGTCAATCTCTGATCTCTTGTCTCTTTTTGATTCTCTTTTTTGGTGGGCCCACATCGTTTTCTATTTTTCGATGTCCTTATTTCTCCCTCTTTTGGGAAAGATTTTTCCTGGCCTTCTCTGTTTTTGACCGAGAATCTTTTTATCCTTTTGTCGTGATCAGGGGCCTTACTCACCCAAAACGAAGCCCTGAGCCGATTTTGGCCTAGCTGTCACTTTTGGTGTGGCTCTCCCTGTCACTATCATTTCTGTTTCTCTTACTCGCTTTCGGGCGCTCATGCGGGTTCTTTCTCTTTTCTACTTTTTCAATTTTTTCTATTCCCGTCTTATTATGATATCTTGCTTTCTCTCATTGATGATCTTGTTCCTTCTTGGGAGATCAGAGATTACTTTGTTTGTGTTTCATTCTCGGATTTTTCGAAGAGATGATTTGGAAATCTTTCCTTGATTTTTCATCATTGGGGTGTGGTTTTCAGGAAGATTTTCGAAAACTGTTCCTCCGAAGCAATCCCTGCAGGAGAAAAAATGAGACAAAGGTCAGAAAATCAGCGGAGGGGGGCAAATGTCGCGCGACACCTCGGTGGTGGGGTCCTTTGTCGCACGACAAAGAGGCCATATGTCGCGTGACATTCTCATTCCCTATATATGTCTCTTGCTAAGCTCATCCCAGCTCATTCCTCCCTTTCGCTTTCTCTCTCTAGCTTCTCTTCCTCTCTCTAGTTTTCTTCGTACGCGCGAAAGCTCTGCTGCTTTTTCGTTTTTTCCGACTTTTCTCGCTTATTTCACCCATATATATACAGATGGATCCTCCTCAGCCCGATAGATTGGAGGGTGACCAGGAGGAGGTCACTTTCACCGATGCTCAGGGCGCTCTTCGGTGCAGTCCTCATCATGATGATTGGGAGGACCTAGAGTGGTATGCTGAGGATGGGGTAGACCGTGGTCGGGCGGTGGTCTATCGAGATGCTACCCGGGCTGCTCCAGTCCCGGATATTCCATGGCTCTTGATGGAACCTGCTTCCCACGAGATTCGTCGACGATCTCTGGTATGTTTTCTTGAAATTCTTTCTTCGGTTGATTTATTTCTGCCGTTTCCTGCACGTATTTCAAACAATTCATATTTAGTACGCATGTCTGCCTAGAAATAGCGTCCGATTTTGTGAGTTCGTACTTTTACTTGTGATACCTTTTAGGTTTTTAGAAAATTACAAAATACACCCTCATAACTCTATAACTCTTATATTTACACCAAAATACCCTCAGGTTTTGAAAATTACATAATTTTACCGTATAACTCTATATCTCTCATAATTACACCAAAGTACCCTCAGGTTTGGAAAATTACATAATTTTACCCTATCACCCTATAACTCTCATAATTACAGCAAAGTACCCTCACGTTTGGAAAATTACATAATTTTACCCTATAACTCTATATCTCTCATAATTACACCAAAGTACCCTCAGGTTTGGAAAATTACATAATTTTACCCTATAACTCTATATCTCTCATAATTACACCAAAGTACCCTCAGGTTTGGAAAATTACATAATTTTACCCTATAACTCTATATCTCTCATAATTACACCAAAGTACCCTCAGGTTTTGGAAAATTACATAATTTTACCCTATCACCCTATATCGCTCATAATTACACTAAAGTACCCTCAGGTTTGGAAAATTACATGATTTTACCCTATCACCCTATATCTCTCATAACTACGCCAAAATACCCTATGATCCCATATTCATATATATATATATATATATCTTTGTTGTCTACAGTGGGTTGGTCGAGGTTGGGGTTCTCCCAATACTATCTCCTTAGAGAGGCGACGGGCACCGGCCCCTGTCCAGGAGTTGCTCCTTGCGACTCCGTTCGGTTCTCTCTTTGACGCCCTTTCGGAGCGGGTTTCCAGGGCGACAGTTCTGGTGTCAGCTCTTGCCTCCCACTGGTTGGATACCACTCATACCTTTCATTGGAGTTGGGGTGAGATGACGATGACCCCCCTCGATCTTTTTGCTTTGACTGGGATTCCTTCAGGGGGGATCTCTATCCGGATCGACGTCCCTTTGCGTCTGACAGCCGAGGGCATAGTTAGTGCGCTTGGATGGTTCCCAGAGCGACGGAGTTCCGGTGATACGATTCCTCGTGGTGTTTTGGTTACACGGCTAGCCATTGAGAGAGCTCGGTTAGCTACTTCGGGTGTCCCGTTTACCCATCAGGAGGCGCGTCAGTATGCTCGTGTTTTTCTTTTACTGACGCTCCATGACTTGTTTGAGGCCCGTGGGGGGGACACGGCCCATCTCTGGTGGCTGCCTTATCTTCGGGATTTCAGCATCCTGTTTGATTACGACTGGGGAGGCTTTATTCTCGCCGTTCTATATGATGCTATGGACCAGGTCTCTCGCCATCTAGCCCTGAACCTCAAGGGATTCTCTTTACTATGGGAGGTACTTACTTTTATCCCTTTATCCTTGCTTGAGTCCTTTATACATTACCTGTTTGATAATTACTGAAATCCTTTACATTTCTCTTTCAGAGCTGGTTCGTGGCATATACATGTCTGGGCCTGGCCCAGGTGGATCTCCTCGTCGAGAAGGAGGATCAGTTTCCCCTTCTCCGCCGATTGGTCGCAGGGAACTATAGGGCTCCTTACGTATACCGGATTCGGGAGACCGGAGCTGCTGCCGTCTATGACCTGTTGGAGGAGCAGGTAAATATCTTAGCATTTTTTTCAATAAATAGTAAAAAATAAAATAAAATACGAATTACTAAAACAAAATCTTATTCTCTTTTCAGATTGAGTGGGCCCCCATTTTGGATATGGCCCAGCTTTGGTTGCTTCGAGGACCAGGCGGCTCATTAGAGACGAGTACGACCTTCACTTTTACTTAGGCGAGAGAGTTATTCGTCAGCATTCGCCTGCCCAGTGGCCTCGGGTTCCTTTATTCCCGCCAGTTCTGATGAGGCGGACGGGCTAGATCGACTCCGTGATGGTGCAGGCTCTTGTGGGTGGGCTCGGCTTTCAGTGGTTCACCGAGGAGGGGGATTACGCCGCTTTTGCTGCCCGTTATCTGATGAAGGAGCCGAAGGGGACTCGGGGACAGGTCTTCTACGAGAGGTACCGGGCGTTGGGAGGTGATCCCAACTATATACGAGGACAGACTCATTTATCCCGGACGGTCCCAGGTTATTTACCACCTGTCCCTGATCAGAGGGACAACATTTTAGATTCCGACAATGATGATCCTGATGGAGAGAGAGACGTCCCTGCTGGTGCCGAGGGAGGCGGTGATAGACCCGAGGGTGTTGATGATAGGCCCGAGGGTGCTGAGGGAGGTGGGACGATGGCGGTTCCAGAGCAGCCGCCTCCGACTGTACCGACAGAGGGGCAGCAGGCCAAGAGAGAGAGAGGTGATTTCTTTGAGCGGTCCTGGGAGCCTGTAGAACTTGGATTTGATTACGAGCATTTTGGGCGGACTTCTTCTACTGCTGCTGCTACTTCTAGTGGGGTCCCACCTCTGAGGGAGACGGCTGTTGTGGACCCTCCTGGTGTTCGTACTTTCGCCACACTGACTCCTCTCCCTTCTGCTGCCATGGCTCCTCCGGTCAGATCCACAGGTCCTGGTGGCTCATTTCTCCGTCCTCCTTTCTTCCCTATTTGCGAGGAGGGTAGGTCTACTTCTGCGGTCAGGCCGATGGGTTCATTGATTCCTCCGGTAGATCTGCCGGTACTTCTCCGAGACATCTCTTATGTCGGAGTTGGTCTACGTTGGTACACGGTGCCTGAGTATTCTCTTCCGGAGGATATGTTCGACTACTTGGGCAGTCGTTCTGAGGATGAGGTATATGCTTTTCTTTCCTTAATATTTCTTCATATCCATGCTTATTTATTTTAGCTGTGCTGATTCTTCTTTCTTTCCTTTTCAGCGGGTGAGTGTGCGTGTGGCGGACTTGAGAGCTTGGCATTCTCAGTACTTCTACAGCTGGAACCTGCTCCAGTACGTTGGTCGAGATCCTACGACATACATGCGGGACTACCAGAGAGCGATTGATGTGTCCTTGCGAGTAGATGACCTTCTATCTTCATCTCGCATTCGGACGGAGTCTCGGAGGAGCAGTAGTCGGACCTCCAGGAGATCTCGGTCTTCAGTGATTCGCCCCACGGCACCGGTTCAGTCGACGGGGCCTTCTCAGGCAGCAGCTCCTTCTACTCAGGGTGTCCCAGAGGTCGACCCCACTCCCGAGGAGGGTTCGGGTGATAGTGGGAGTGTGTCCAAACGCTCCCGATTAGATTAGTTTTCTTTCCTGCATTTAGTTAGTCATGACAAATATGTGTATTTTATTTTTTAGGCTTTTTAGACAGGATTTTTTGTAAAAAAACTATTCTTTTATTATGTATAAAGAAAAATCTTCATTTGTTTATGATGTTATGCATTTATTTATCTGATGATGAAAAATAATTTACGTGGACCGATAAAGTAGGAATCGTACCTTTGTGATGTTACTAAAAAAAAATATCTGCAAAAGAACAAAGTGAGCACAAATGCATATAAATCTGGATCTTTTGGCAAAACTGACTCTGACGTGTAAGAAAAACTCAAAACAGAGCGCACCAAGGGGATTTGTCGCGCGACAATCCCTCCTAGACATGGGTTTGTCGAGCGACAAACAGGTACATGGGTCTCATTTTCTGCTATAAATACACCCATCTTCCTTCCTTCATCTTTGCACCTTTCTCACCATGTCTTCTTATCACACAAATTCTGATTTTTCTTTTGTCGAAGCCCGAGATGCTCTGATATCTTCTGATAATGGTTTAAACTTTGGTGTATTCAGTTCCTTAGCGAGCTGGTCCCATCGTCCCGTAGATTTTTCCTTTCTACTTGGCGCTCTGTACTTCTGGAGTCCTACAGATCATCTTTTCCGTTTCGGACTAGACGAGCTCTGCCCGACTTATGAAGAATTTTCTTGGCTGTTGCATTCTGACGTTTGTCTTCCGATGGCTGTTCCCATGGAAGAAATCGGTCCTCGAGACATGCAGATCGCTTTGCTAGCCATTCCCCAAGCGGCTTGTGATGGCTTTATTATCGATGGGCTTCTGGACCTCCATAAAATGGTGAGGTTCTTTCATCGTTATGAGGAGAGAACTTCTTATAATGCGGGGCGTACTGTGGCGGCCCTGATTTGTCTTGTTTCTGATATGCTACTGGTGACGGGCTCTATTCGTGTTGATCCGACTATTCTGAGTTTGATTTATCAGGCAAGAAATAGGGAATCCATAGTGCCCATAGTCTTGGTAGATACCCTGAAAGGCCTAGATGATCTCAAAAGGGGAGCTTCAACCTTCCTTAGGGGGAGTCCGCGCTTGCTATACATGTGGCTATTAGAGCGCTTCCGATCAGTGGGTTGTAATAGGGTTCGACTTGACAACCCAACATACTTCTTTCGTCGTCCCCTCTTTGGTGCCTCGACCATGTCTTCCTCTGATTGGACGGTATGGTTTTCAGAGAATTCTCGGGCCATTCGGTGGAACATTCCTTGGTGGAAGCTAAGGGCGATAGTGCTTAGTACCGGGGGGCAGCATTACATTCGGCTCCGTGGACTTTGGTTCACTTCTTTTTATCTCCCAAGACGTCTTCTTCGGCAATTCAACATTCCCCAGGGCATTCCCCTTGGTGTGCACAACTTTTCTTCTGAGTCTAAATACTTGACCCAGCATGTTTCTTCATCGATGGAGAGAATGTGGCGTGCTCGACTGACCCGTCAGTTCAACCCTGCCTGTTTCGGTATTTCCAGGCCCCTCCGGGCTGACATCATCCGTTCTCTTTGGGGGTCTCTTGAAGAGGAGCTGATCGATGACCCCTTTCAGATGGAGTGGTTTCGATTCATGGATTCTGAGCCTACAGAAGAAAGCATTGTCTCTGCGTACCAGATTCTGGATGAGGCTCGAATTGATTGGCTCTTGAAGACCCTGCTTGGCCAACCCCTAGGGATTAGGTCTTTCTGTATGATGTATTTCCTTTGTAAGTTTCGGTGTTCTGAACCACCTCAATAATAAACAAGGGACTTTTATTGCTTTATAATGTTTAAACCGGGCCTGAAGTCACTTCTCAGGTTGCCTACGTTCCCCTTTTGATTTTTCCAAAAGCATAATTTTGAGTTGGGGCTCAGGTTTACGTAGTTCTAAATCATACATGTTATATCTATTCATAGTATTTCTTCAGTCGATCCATGTTGACTGGGGAATGTAACAACTGTCCATCCAAATCAGCGAGTATAGCGGCACCTCCTGTATCAATCTCTTTGACGATGTATGGTCCTGTCCACTTTTGCCCGAACTTCCCTCTTGGGTCTCTAGCTGGTTCTCGAATTTCCTTCAACACGATGTCGCTCTCATTGATACCCCGAGTCTTTACCTTTCGATTAAATGCCCGAGCGATTCTCCTCTGATACCCTTGGTGGTGATATGCGGCTTTCAATCTTTTCTCATCTAACAATGCCAACTCGTCGTAACGTGCCTGGACCGATTCCAGCTCATTAACTTGATTTTCTAGCATTACTCTGAGAGAGGGAACCTTTAATTCAACAGGGAGGACTGCTTCCATCCCATATGTAAGTGAAAATGGTGTTGCCCCGGTAGAGACTCTCTCAGTGGTGCGGTACCCCCACAATGCATATGGTAATTTTTTTGGCCAGTCTCGACAGGTGTCGGTCATCTTGCTCAGGATATTCTTCAGATTCTTGTTGGCAACATGAACTGCCCCATTAGTTTGTGGTCTGTATGGTGAAGATCTGTGTCGGGTAATACCATATTCCTCCATGATTATATTAGCCTCTCCTTCGAAGTGGGTGCCATTGTCCAAGATGATCTCGTGTGGGATCCCATACCGACAGACGATATTTCGATTGATAAACCGGGCAACTTTCTTGGCGTCTAGGGTCTGGAAAGACTCGGCCTCTACCCATTTGGTGAAGTAGTCGATGGGCACTAGTATGAATTCGTGGCCGTTGCTTGCTTTGGGCGAAATTTTCCCAATGATGTATATTCCCCAGGTAGCGAAAGGCCAGGGAGCAGTCATGTTGTACAACTCTTTCGGAGGAAGTTTCTGAGACTTAGCGTAGATTTGACACTTGTGGCAACGGCGTACATGATTAACGCAGTCGTTTTGCAAGGTAGACTAGAAATAACCTTGTCTGATGATCTTGCGGGCAAGTGTGTGGCCGCTCATATGAGGTCCGCAATCGCCCCCATGTATCTGATCCATCATTTTGACAAACTCTTCTTCAGTGAGACATTGAAGATGGGTTCCGTCGTAGTTCCTCTTATACAGCTCGGGATACAGATGATTTTTCAATAGGTTCCAAATGTCATAAAACCAAGCGGTTGAGTCTACTTTTTCTCCATTCTCTACTTCAAGGACCATGCAGTGTGCTGGTCCTGGTTTTCTTTGTACCGTAAGAGTTATTTCTTCCATCCCCTCCGGGATATCGATCATTGATGCCAAGGTTGCTAGTGCGTCAGCAAAATTGTTCTGTGATCTGGGGACGTAGTAAAACTCCGAATGCTCAAATCTCCATGCGATATCTTCCAGTCGGGCGAGGTACGGTACCAACTTCTCATCTCTGACCTTCCATTCTTGTAGCACTTGGTGAACCACTAATGCCGAATCTCCGTATACTTGTATTCTTCGTATACCCCTTTGGAGTGCAATTTCTAATCCAATTATACAGGCTTCATACTCGGCCATATTATTGGTGCAGAAGAAATCCAGACGATATGATATCGGAGAGTGAGCTTGGTTTGGAGAGACTAACAAGATGCCTACTCCGTTCCCATTTTGGTTGGCGGCCCCATCGAAGTACAATTTCTAGTCTTCGTCGATCTTGACATTCATGATAACCTCATCTGGGAATTCCGCTTCTTCTAATATGTCCCCCAATATCGGATTGTGGGCCAGGTAATCAGCTATGATCTTACCTTTGACTGCCTTTTGGGTCATGTATGTGATATCGAATTCAGAGAGTAAGAATAGCCATTTTGCCATACGGTTTGAGAGAGCTGGTTTCTCAAAGAGGTACTTCAACGGATCAATTCGTGATGCCAGGATGACTGGGAAAACCAGCATGTAGTGCCGTAATTTCTGTGTTACCCAGACAAGAGCAGTGCATGACTTCTCTAACGGCGTGTAGTTTATCTCGAATGGGGACAACTTTTTGCTGACATAGTAGATGGCTTGTTCTTTTCGAGTGTCAATCACATGTTGGGCTAGCATAGCTCCTGCGGCTGAATCCATAACCGTCAGGTATAAGATTAGTGGCAGTCCGATCTGTGGCGGGGCCAATACCGGGGGGTTGGAGAGATAGTCTTTGATTCTGTCAAAAGCCTCCTGGCACTGACTGTCCCATTCTCCTGGCGAAGATTTCCTCAAGAGCTTGAAGATAGGCTCGCAAGTCTGAGTGAGCTGAGAGATGAACCTACTGATGTACTGCAAATTACCCAAATATCCCCGGACTTCTTTCTCGGTACGAGGCTCGGGCATTTCTTGAATAGCACGAACTTTGGCAGGGTCTACCTCAATTCCCTTCTTACTGACGACATAGCCTAGGAGTTTTCCTTTGGTTACCCCGAATACACATTTCTACGGATTGAGTCTCATCCGGTACTGGCGGAGGCGATCGAAAAAGGCTCGTAAAGCTGGTACATGGCCTTCTCTCTCCTTTGACTTGATTATCATGTCGTCCACATACAGTTCTACCTCTTTGTGAATCTTGTCGTGGAACATAGTGGTAGCTGCCCTCTGATATGTTGCCCCAGCGTTCTTTAACCCGAATGGCATAACGGTGTAGCAGTAGGTTCCCCGCGGAGTGATAAATGCTGTTTTCTCTTGGTGATCTGGGTGCATCTTGATCTGATTATACCCGGCAAAACCATCTACAAATAACTTCAAGGCATGGTTGGCAGTATTATCTATTATCAAATCAATGTTAGGCAGTGGGAAATCATCTTTCGGGTAGGCTTTGTTGAGGTCCCGGTAATCTACACACATGCGGACTTTCCCATTTGCCTTTGGAACATGCACAATATTGGCTAGCCATGATGGGTATTCGATAACTCGTAAAAAACCCACACTCAGTTGTTTCATCACTTCTTCCTTTACTTTCAGGGACCATTCTGGCGTAAGCTTTCTCAACTTCTGCTTGACGGGCCTGAATTCTGGCTTAGTGTGTATCTCATGCATGACTATCTGGATGTTCAAACCCGGCATATCAGCATAGGACCAGGCGAAGACATCCACGTACTCATTTAGAGTTTGTGTGAATTCCTCTCTTTCTGCTTCATTTAGGCTTGCCCCAATACGTACTTCTTTTCTTTCCTCTTCCGACCCGAGATTGATCACAAGAGTATCTCCTTCTTCGCTTCGTATGTGCTGTTCCTCCCGTTCAGGGTGTTCATTTAGTTTTTCCAGTTCCATATAAGCAATTACAGAATTGGAATTAACAGGATACCGCAAAATAAAGTCTTCTTCATTAATAACAGTGCTTACAGGCACAAGTTCGAAAAGTAAATCTAGAAGAGACTTTCTTTTAACCCTACCCTCGGTCTTATCTTTTACCCTTACAATTTCACTCTTTCCCCCCTTTTCTTGATAGTCTGGGTCAGCGTGTATTAAGTGTACAGGGTCGCCTCCCGGCTCATCATCCCCTAGAGCCATGATGTTGAAGAGATTTCCCATCATTTCTTCTTCTTCCTTGTCTTCACTTTATTTTCCTGGTCCGATCGTTACCTTGGTAGAGAAGCTGTGCATAATACTTTCTTTGAGATAGAGGTCCTCTTCGTAGAAGATTTCCCATCCTGGAAGGCTATCTCCGTCGCTATTTCTCCAAGGCTCTTGAAAACCACAAAAGGGGAAGTCCTCTCCTTCTTTGACGAAAAACCCGTTCAGAGAGCTAAAACTTGGGTATTGATGTCCTCGACCCCTTTTCTCTTGGTTGTCTTCTTTGGTGTGCTGGTACCCCAATCCTTCTCCTTCATGCCTAGTCACTGGTTCTAAGGCTTGAAGTAATCCTGGCTGTCCAATTCCCAGGCTAGCTCCTGGTAAGTATTTCATATATCTCAGCATCTTTGTGACTTTGGTGCTGAGACCGGGGATATTATCAGGGGGTATGTACTCGATCCTCTGGGTAGTGAGAGCTTGTACTTGAGGCTCGTATGAAAAGCCTCCCAACTGTATGCTTTGACTCCCGATGCCCAAAATAGGTAACTCCAAATCTGCCAAGGTCCTCTCAGGATCTCCTTGGAAGGTGATCACATTCCCTTCAAAAGGTATCTTGATCTTCTGATGTAAGGAGGAGGGGAGTGCCCCTATGTCGTGTAGCCATGCTCTTCCCAACAGTAGGTTGAAATTGGAGGGAATGTCTATGATTTGGAACTCGGCCGGAAAGTTTCCGGGACCAACCATGAGATCTAGCTTCAGAGAACCCAGGACAGCTCGCCTAGTATTGTCATAGGCTCTAATGGTCATGGCTGACGGAGAAAGCTCTGAGTCTAAAATACCCAGACACCTGGCGGTCTTCAGGGGGCAGACGTTTATGGTTGACCCATTGTCGATGAGGACCTGCGGCAAGAATTTTTCCTCGGGTTCTGACAGTAATGTGGAGGGCCAGACTGTGTTTTCTTCCCAAAGGAGATAAGTCTTCATCTGAAAACGACAGACTTTTCTGAACTGTAAGTGACCCGATCATGTTTGGCAGTTGTTCGGGCGTGGATTCCGGTGATATGACAGCCTCATCTAGGAGTTTGATGAAAGTGGTCCTGTGGGGTTTGGTGGCAACCAAAAGGCCCCAAATGGTGATATGTGATTGGGTCTTTTTTAGTTGTTCCAGTACCCGATCCTCTCCTGCTTCCTTAAGAGGTAAGGATTTCTTCAGTATCCATTGATGGTGGTTGGTATACCCTTCCCGAGCGGGTGATTTGCTGTATCCAGAGGGATGATGCGTCTGATCCCTCCGAGGTTTTTGATGATTCTGGCTCTGTAGTCCAACTAAAAGCTTTGGGGGAGGTTTCTGTCATACAGATTGTCTCCTTGTGAAGGCTTTGAGGCATCCCTGCCTGTTTCTTCTTGTCCTGGGTCCATCCTATCCCAGCTTTCCCAGGATTGGTCTTGATTGTGAGTGGCTGTGAGATCCCTTGGTTGGCTTTTCCTAAACCCTGCCCGGGTAGGAATTTCATCTAAGCCATCCACTGGTCGATTATTGGATTAAGGCCTAGGGCCACTTGAGCCTTTGCTGGTAGCACAACCGATGTTTTGTAAGCTGGATCATCTCGGATAAGTCCTACGGGATCAAAGCCTTCTTCATCAGTGGTCAAGGTATTAATTCCCGCAGGTGGAGCATGATTAGGAAGGGGGTTATTGGTAACATTGGGCCCGCCGGGTGCGGGGATGGTTCCAGCTTCAATAAGATCCTGAATACGGTGACGAAGAGCCAGGCAGCGTTCCGTGTCATGGCCTGCTGCTTGGTGGTATGCACAGTTTCCATTCATTCTCCAAGTAAGGGGAATAGGACTTGGTGGAGGACGTGCGTTGAGGGGAGTGATTAGTCGAGCCTTCTGAAGTAATTCCATACTTTTGACCAGGGTAGTGGGAAGAGTACAGAAGTTCCTTTTTCTCTTCATTTTGATACCCGAGGATTCACCCTGTGTGGGCCAGTTCATCGGGGATGCTCGTGGTGGTTGTTGAAAAGAGCTCTGCTGATACGGGTATGAGCCTATTTGGTTAACGGTTGGAGCGGCCATCTTTCTCCCTACGTATGAGGCTTTCTTAGTATCATTCTCGGCTTTCTTAGCCAATTCTTCCTCTACTTACGACCCTATGCTTAATAGGGCCCTGAAATGTGGGAATACGTGCTTTCCCATACAACTTAATACAGCTGGAATAAAATTTCTCTGTATGATTTCCAGCTGTTCCTCTTCATCTGGACGTTTGGACATTTGGGTGGCCATCTCCCTCTAGCGTGTGACGAAAACGCTGAAACTTTCTTTCTCTCCTTGCTTGGTCATTTCTAGGTGTTTACGGGTGATTTCCAAATCTTCGTTGGACCCGTATTTAGCCATGAATTCCTTGACGATATCCCCCCAAGTTTTCGTGTGATGCCTCTCTAAATCAAAGAACCATCTCAGGGCTGCCCCCGTGAGAGTCATATGAAATGCTTGGGCCAACTCCGGTTCTCCACAGCCAGATACTTGCATGGATCGGATATACGACTGCAGATGTGTCTTCGGAGGGGTAGTCCCAGTGAATTTGGTGATGGAAGGGAGCTTGAATCCCTGAGGTAATCTTGCTTCCGGGTAGAGGGAGAAGGCATTCATATCAGTAATCTCATCTGCCCCTTTTATCAAAGAGACCCCCTTTGTAGAACCTTCATCTGCTCTTTCAGTTTCTTCATTTCTTCACTTTCTCTCGACACCTCGTCAGGCTGTTCCCGAGCTATAACCGATTCAGCATACACTGCCCGAAGTCGATTGATGTCTGGGTATTCATGAGGAAGGGCTACTGGGGCTGGAGATGGAACAGGCCTTGCGGAAACTTGTGGCCAGACGATGGGTGGCTTTGGTTGTTGATGGGTAGGGCCTGAATCCGGGGCCCATTAATTCTGATTATTGGGATCTGCCTGAACGGGACCTGTGGTGACAGGACTCGTTTGAGGTGGATTGGTTCCTTGAACTGGGGGAAGTACTTGCGATGACTGCCCTTGATCTCAATTCGGTGGTAGTCGTTCAAACCCCGGTGGCGCAACTCGCCCAGCTGACAACTCTTCTACTCGAACTCGAGTACTCTGTTGTTCATTTGTGAGGTTTGCTAGACTTATGCTGACGGTCCTCAGTAAACGATACATTTCAACTAAATCTGGCTGTGGTGCAGATGCCTCGGCCAGGCTCTGATCTGTCTCTGGATTCTCGCGTCTATCAGCCTTTTTGGGTATGCTCGGTCTTATTAATCTCCCGGTATGATCTCGACCAGCCCAACCTTCCAGACTGTTGCCGTATGATGACTGTGGACGGAACCATAGGACAGAGATGAAGGAAGACTATGACGTGACTCCAGTTTTGCCAAAAGAAATCCACGGAAAAAGAAAAATAGCGAAATCCAAGTTTCGGGTGTTTAATAAAGACACGTCAACAACAACTTGAGCGAATTCCCGGTGGGAGTTTAGGATAGGCAGCGAAGTGCTCCTTGGGTTATCCTACTCGTCCCGAATTTTGAAAAACTCATTTTTTTATTTTATGAAAATTGGGAATATCTCTCCTCTTGAGTTGCTTTTCATGGGAGATGTATCTGGGAAAGTCACAACGAGTTTAACCTCGATGTAAATTTCTACGACGGAGGTTGGTCAGCCTCCGGCCGTACTTGCCAATATCTGGGGGAGATATATATGACAAGGCCCTATGTGGTACAAAACTCCTCACGGTTGATAAAAAATACAAGAGAGTGTTCTACCTTGACTCTTCCTATATGCAGCGCAGGTGTAATGCAAGGTGAAGGTTTTCAGGCTCCCTCCTATTTGGCAAGACTTCGCGATATACCCCAGGGGCAGGTACGTGCAAGAATCTTTTGATATACTTCCCGGGTACGTGAGTGTTCTTGTCACTCGATATACCTCGAGGGCGTACTTGGCCAAGGAGAGTGGAAGTAAATGCTTTCGGTTTATGTTGGCCCAAGCGAGCCAACTCCCTACTCACTTATAATACTTCCGAGGGTTCGGGGTAAATTCACACTCGTAGAACCAATGCATGATTTGTGATGTGCGTGCAAAACAAGAATTTTTTCAAAGATTCAATTGCAAATATCTTATCTTTGAGGTGTATTTTGAAAACGCTATTTTTATTTTGAAAAGATATTTCTTTACAATCAAATACAATAATATAAAGGGGAGATCCTAAACATATGTCTATGTCAATGAATTGACTATACTGCGCGTCTAGGTCAAGTCAACAATAAAATCCATGCACCACGTCAGGGGGGAAGTAGCGAAAGTAGTAAAAGCATGCATATCAACATATTATAAATAAAAGTCCACATATAAGAGGCTAGTTCTCATTTTTTCCCCAACAGAGTCGCCACTGTGAGAATCCGCAAATGCGACCCCCGGGTCTCGTCCCCGTTCGTTGGGCGTCTTGAAACGTCGGAAAGGATCCTGTCGTTCCATTTGCTTGGAGTTGTTCTGATAATTCATATCGGGTGTCCCTCTATCCTGTTTCTAGGTTCAAGAGGGTTAATTCAGAGTCGCCAGTACGTTTTACGAGAAAACGGACAAAAAGGGTTATGTAAGGAAAGGCTACAGATAAGCCTTTCTTTACACGTTTGTCTACGAAACGATGATTCTATAGGGTTCGGGAACTATATTACGGTTTGGGAAGGTGTTAAGCACCCATTCCGCCCTTTCGGTCTCTAGTGGACTTATATGTTTATTCTATGTTGAAAAACTTGGATGCTTTTACTGACAGTCTACTACTTTTCGAATAAAAACCCTAATTTTAAGGAAAAGCGGGAAAGGGATAAAAACCTTTGTGTTCCGAGATCCGATGTTTTTATTATTGAAAGATGTAAATACAAACGACAAAACCTTTTATTTTGAAAGAGTATCCCGCATTATTTTCTCAGATAATGACGATTTTCTCGGGTTGTGATTACTTTTGTAAAAGCTCGAATCTTGTATCGGGACTAATTTAATGTGGAATCAAAACTCTCGAGAAGAGTTGGGTTAGACACATTGCAGTCTATAGAGAAGACAGGATATGTTGATTTTAATTCCTAGGTAAGTCTCATCAGTCCGGGTTTTGAAAATAGAATTTTATCCGGATGATAAGATACTTACTCTTCTGGTTTTGCAAATGATTTTATCAGGGTCTTTTGTTTTGAAAACGGTAGACTGCTTTATAACTTGGCAATAAGTTTATTCAAATAAAACGTGGACAAAACAACAGAAATAAAACAAGTACACAGATAAACCCGAATTTCGAGCGCGTTAGGAATCTATCACAACTAGAAGAGACTTTATTTACCTTCCCGACGAGAATAATAATAAGAAAGAAAATATAATACGGCAGAGATGTCTCTGGCGATAATAATCTTCTCCTTCTTCAGATATTTCTGAGAGTTCGATTCCCGAGACTGGACACGTCGAGTGTCGAGAATAGATTCGACTCTTCAAAAATAAGACGATAATCGAAAATGCTTGTTGCTATTTTCGGCACTGTTTTCAGCTCCGAAATTGCTGTTTTATGCTCTGAAGTTGGTGTCTAGAACCCATGGGGGTGCTGGCCTATTTATAGTGACGAAAGGGCATATGTCGCGCGACATTTGGCAGTATGTCGCACGACATGTTCCTGGAAAATGGGTATGTCGCGCGACATTTGGGTATATGTCGCGCGACATTCTTGACTGTCGCGCGACATTTACTTTAATGATGATTCTGAGTCACTGCTGAGTCAGAAAGTGGAGTGGTGGGGTGTTTGTCGCGCGACATGTTCGTGGAGGGGGAAATGTCGCGCGACATACTGCTTTTAATGATGATTCTGACTCACTGCTGAGTCAGAAAGTGGAGTGGTGGGGCAAATGTCGCGCGACATGTTCCTGGAAAGGGGATTGTCGGGCGACATACTGGACTGTCGCGCGACATTTCACCTTAAAACGCGTTTGTTTGGCCAACAAACTCTTTCAGGGCAGTTCCGGGTGTTCGGGTGAGTTCCGGACTCAAAAAATAGTACTTTCGAAGGTCGTTAGGGTTCTTACGGGGGTCACGGATCGGGGTGTCTACAAGTTGATACTTTGAGCCAAAAATTCCAATGGTCCTTAGCTGCTATACGATGTCAAGAGTGGAATCTAAGGCAAGAATTGCAACGGTATAATCTCATGGTGAGTCAAGTTGATAACCAAGATTACCTTTGTAATATGATTGTCCAACCAGTGATTCAACAGAGGGTCATTGATGCCCAACACGTAGATGAAGAACTTTGGGAGAGAGGTGACCATTTGGCTACAGAGGCTGAATATAGTGAATACAAACTTGGGGTCAATGGTGGAATTCAGGTTCAGGATAGATCAGTGGTACCCAAAGATTCGAAACATAGAATTGAGATTCTAAGTGAAGCTCATTATTCTAAATTTTCTATTCATCAAGGATGTATGAAAATGTATCAGGACTAGTGTCGAAATTATTGTTGGAGTGGTATAAAACGTGATGTTGTAAACTATGTGAGTAAGTACATGACATGTCAGTTAGTAAAGGTCGAGCATCAAAGGCCCGCGGGGCAAGTACAACCACTACTCATTCTTGAGTGGAAGTGGGAATATGTTACTATGGATTTTGTTTCATGGTTACCTAAAGCTTTGTGTGGAGAAGACACCATTTGGGTAATTGTCAACAAGTTGATGAAGTCAGTGCATTTCTTTCCCATTCGTAACAACCAAAATGTAGAAGTCCTCGGCAAGTTATATGTTCGAGAGATAGTGAAACTTCATGGGGTTCATTTTCCTATTGTATCTAATCAAGATCCTCGTTTTACATCTCGATTTTCGAAAAGTTTGCAAAACGCTTTGGACACTCGGTTGAATTTTAACACGGCATTCCACCCACAGATAAACGGGCAATTTAAACTTGTAATTGAAATACTTGAGGATATGTCGAGGGCGCGTGTCCTTAATTTTTGAGGGAATTGGATAGAGCATTTGCCTTTAGTGGAGTTTGCCTACAACAACAGTTTTTAGGCTATTATAGGCGTGGCACCTTACGAAACCCTATATAGTCGCACTTATAGATCTCCAATTTATTGGTACGAAGTCGAAGAGTGAACATTGTTGGGTCTGAAATTGGTGGAATAAGCCATCGAGAAAGTTAAGATTATCTAGCAACACCTTCTTACAGCTCAGAGTCGGCAAAAGAGTTATACCAAAACATGTTGTTGTCCTTTAGAGTTTGAGGTTGGTGGTCATGTGTTTTTGAAAATCAAGCCTCGTTTTGTCATTACACGGTTTGGTAGCAAAGGGAAATTAACCTTTCATTATATTGGGCCGTTTAAAATCTCGGAGTGTATCAAGAACGTCTCATATTGTTTAGCTTTGTCTCTACAGATGTCTAATCTTCATGACGTCTTCATGTGTTAATACTTCGTCGGTATGTTCATGATCACTCTCATATTGTTCAACGGGAGAATTTGGAGGTTTTAAATGACCGGACGTATAAAACCCATCCGATCCAAATTCTAGATTGCCGAGACTAAATCCTTATGAACAAAGTGATTTCTTTAGTTTAGGTCTTATGGTTGCATCATGGAGCCGAGGAGGCAACGTGGGAGTTAATGTAACACCCCGTGCTCTTTTTCCCGTGTTAATCTTCTCTTAAGCCCGGTAAGGCTTAAACTCCATTAGAGTGTGAGCTTTAGGCTCCGAGCGCTTCACACCCAACCCAATACTTCTAACATGTCAAGTTAGGTATATTTATTTTGAGGGAGCAATCGTTACGCTATTCGAGTGGTTTGGATTGAAATCGAGGCGACAATCGCGTGTTTCGTCTTTTCGTGATTCATCAATTTTTGGTCAAATTTGAGAGGCCATAACTTCTTCATCCGATATCCAAATAACTCTTTGTTTTCGGCCACGTCTTCATTTCTTTTCCCTCTACAACGTTTTTGTTTGGGCCAAGTCGAGATTCGGCCTTTTCGAGGTTCGTTTCGAGCTCAGAAAGTCATTTGCTATTGTAGTGACTTCCATGATCGATCATGGATGGGCCATGATCGATCATGGTCCTCCAGAGGAGTTCTAGAAGGGTTCATGATTGATCATGGGGGACCTCATGTTTCACCAGTAAGTCGGTTTTAAGCGTATTTGACCCATTTTTAAGCCATTTAACACCCCAAACTCTCCATTTTCGAACACAAAACATCAAGGGGAGTAAGGGAGAGACTTGAGAGAGATCTAGAGAGAGAGACAAGATATTCCATACATCTCTCATTCTTTCCGAGATTTGGGTTTCAAAACACCTCATATGTCACTATTCATCATCTTCCACCTTCGTCTTCGCACGTGAAGCTAAAAGGCGGGCTTGGGTTTCTGTGATAAGATGTCTACGGATCTTCAACACCTCAATTAAGCTTCAATCAGGTGGGAACACTAGTATAAAACTTCTTTTACAAACCTTTACTTGTTGTAATAGCGATTTGTATCCAAATTGGGAAATTTCTACAAAAACCCTAGGTTGTATGCATGTTCGTGGGGTTGGGCTAGATTAATCTTCGATTGGCGTTAGATATTGATGGGTTCTTGCAACTATTACATATTTTGAGCATTTAATCCATGTTTTGACTTATATATGATATGATTCATTAAGACCCGTGTCATACATACATGTTAAGCCTAGGAATTTTGGGGTTTTGGGAATTGAGTGTGTTTGATGGTTGATTACGGGTATTAACGTTAGAAATATTTACTTCTGCTAATAGAAGAGATTGTAGGACACCATTTAAGATGTTTACCCCAGGAACCCGTTAGGGCGTAAAGTAACTGTAGACACCCCGATCCGTGACCCCCGCAAGAACCCTAACGACATTCGAAAGTACTATTTTTTGAGTCCGGGACTCGCCCGAACACCCGGAACTGTCCCGAAAGAGTTTGTTGGCCAAACAAACATGTTTTAAAAGTGAAAAGTCGCACGACAATACAGTATGTCGAGCGACAATCCCCTTTCAAGGGACATGTCGCGCGACAATCACCCCACCACTCCACTTTCTGACTCAGCAGTGAGTCAGAATCATCATTAAAAGCAGTATGTCACGCGACAATCACCCCTTTCCAGGGACATGTCGCGCGACAAATGGCCCAGCACTCCACTTTTTGACTCATCAGTGAGTCAGAATCATCATTAAAGTAAAATGTCGCACGACAGTCAAGATTGTCGCGTGACATACACTTTTCAGCACTATAAATAGGCCAGCACCCCCTAAGGATTAAAGACACCAATATCACAGCTAAAAACAGCAAGAAAAATCGCCAGAGCAGAGCAGAAAACAGCAACCAGCATCTTCGATTATCGTCTTATTTCTGAAGAGATCGAATCTATTGTCGACACTCGACGTGTATGGTCTCGGGAATCGAATTCTCAGAAATATCTGAAGAAGGAGAAGATTATTATCGCCGTCCTAGTAAGCGAAGTGGAAACATGGTTGTGTTAGATTCCTAATGCGCTCGAAAATCAGGTTTATCTATGTACTTGTTTTATTTCTGTTGTTTTGTCCACGTTTTATTTGAATAAACTTATTGCCAAGTTATAAATAGTCCACCGTTTTCAAAACAAAAGACCCTGATAAAATCATTTGCAAAACCAGAAGAGTAAGTATATTATCATTCGGATAAAATTCTGTTTTCAAAACCCAGACGGATGAGACTTACCTAGGAATTAAAATCAACATATCCTGTCTTCTCTATAGACTGCGACATGTCTGACCCGACTCTTCTCAAAAGTTCTGATTCCATATTGAATTAGTCCCGATACAAGATCCGAGCTTTTACAAAAGTAATCACAACCCGAGAAAATCGTCATAATCTTTATAAATAATGCGGGATAGTCTTTCAAAATAAAAGGTTTTGTCGTTTGTATTTACATCTTTCAATAATAAAAATATCGGATCTCGGAACACAAAGGTTTTTATCCCTTTCCCGCTTTTCCTTAAAATTAGGGTTTTTATTCGAAAAGTAGTAGACTGTCAGTAAAAGCATCCAAGTTTTTCAACATAGAATAAACATATAAGTCCACTAGAGACCGAAAGGGCGGAATGGGTGCTTAACACCTTCCCAAACCGTAATATAGTTCCCGAACCCTATAGAATCCTGGTTTCGTAGACAAACGTGTAAAGAAAGGCTTATCTGTAGCCTTTCCTCTTACATGATCTTTTTGTCCGTTTTCTCGTAAAATGTACTAGCGACTCTGAACGAACCCTCTTGCATCTAGAAATAGAATAGAGGGACACCCGATATGAATTGTTTATACCATAGAAGCAAAATGGAATGACAGAATCGCGTCGGGAACGAGAATGAGGCCCGGGGGTCGCATTTGCGGGTTCTCACAGTAACGCAACAACTCTTGAGTTTAGAGCCTAGTACAATACATGGCAGGCACTAGTAACACGAATATGATATAGATACCATATAATAATGTAGCAAACAGGCATTGGCGGGGCATGGATTGCCATAGCCATAAATGCACACTTAGTCTAGTATACCATATGAACACCGGTTGAACTAGAACCACAATAATTAATGCTTGGCTAGCTAGAATGACACGAGAACCCACATAAGTGGTATACAATCTTGGTTTTATACACTCGATACGTTAGACATTGGGAAATATCGAATATAACCTAATTGGCTATAAGGCCATGGAATACAAACGTGATAGTGATGTTATTGATAACGATGATTATGTAATGATGACAATTGTGTGATTATATATATACATATTATTAGCAATACGTGTGATAGATGATTGATGATTGTATACACTGCTACGTGAGGAATCGAGATATTCCTGTTGTTACGATCACACGTATGGGCTGGATATGATGACTTACCGAGCACCGAGTAGCTCCCTGTGACTCAAAGGAGGGCCGCCTATTGTCGCCCGTGGGTGAAAAGGCCCTAAATCGTGCACGGGAAAAATGAAGTCGGTGACTTTGTCGGTGGTTGTGTGTCACAAAGGAGAGCCCACTCTAGGTATCTTGCCTTCTGACAGGACTAAGTGTTCTCGATTAGATGAATTTCCCTGGCAGCGGAGCAGGTCCCGTGTGCCATTACTTTCCTAATGGCTAGTTTCCCGGGAAGTAGTTGGGCTACTAATGGTCATTACCCTGCTAGGGTATCGCCTGGTGTAGTTCTTTCCAGAGTGTCGAGATGGCTTGTATGAGGTGTTCTCCTCGTTAACTATTCGGAGTGTCATTCCCGAGAAAATGTCTTGAGGGTTATCTCCGAATGACCTACTTGGAGAACCAAGTCCCTGAGCCACTCCCCACTAGGAAAAGACATGGACAAGAGCCTCGGAGTCTTCGGGATCCGTTGTTCTAGGCCTGGACTGACCGCGGGGTGAAACTGAGGCATTATGCTGGAGACGTGATACGAGAGCTACTGTGAGATTGTTGATTATGTTATTATTATTGTATCGTATCATGTCATGTCTCGTATAAATTATGTATGTTACCTTGGCTATGATATAAATGATGTAGAGACATAGGCGAACAATATTAGGCAGACAGGGTACACACAGATAATTATTGAGCCTTTCATAATGTATTATATATATAAAGTGGAAACTGATGATAATTGTGAGCCTTGGATATAGAATATAGGCGTGGGAGTAAATGTGATTCACGAGACTTGATAGCCAGATCATAATGAACCTAAAGCACTAATAATTAAAGGGGAAATCAGAACTAATGAAATAGCCTACTGAGAGAACGCCATAATATGATGCTTAGATGAATGAACTTGAGCTAAAAGCCTATTAGCTAGCCAAGTATATGATTCATAATAAATTATAATTAAAGTGGAAACAACCAATACTTGGCCTATAGCTATTAACTTTTAATGTAGGCACGGGTAGCCGATACAAGTTGTAGAACTAATCCACTAAGGCGTGATGAACCTTAGAAAGCTAGCGTTAGAACGAAATGACCTTGGATTAGCGATTTCTTAGTAATGTGGGAACATGTGAGAGGTACACCTACAGGATATTTACTGCTGTGATCGGTTAGTTGGGTAGTTAGTATCTAGTGGCTAGGATGGGAATCCTAGTGGGTCCGTATGCATGCGAATGTAGGCTGCATTGCACTACACGGTTTTCAAACCATTGCACATGGGTAAAACAAATATTTTCTATATATATATATAGTTCCCACTGAGCTCGGATTTGGCTCATTCCCTCATTTCCCCAGTTTTGCAGGTCGGGCTTCGAGATTGGCGCATGGTAATCATCTATAGAGCCTCTGGTGTCCATTACCTTTTGTAATCCTTGAGTTAAGGACTAAGTTATATATATAATCCTTAAAGTTTGTCATATAGACTTTGATTTGATAAACGATTGGCATTGTAAACTTGTATTGATGGTTTTCATATGTGGAGTTAATTTAAATGTGGTTTGATGTGATTCTACTTACATGAAATGTGGTTTTAAATGTTATAGGAAGGTTTATTAATGAAATGAACTCCACATGCCAAGTTTTCTAAATCGGGACTTCTAAAGATCATGTTTTTATTAAAGTAAAGTTTTTTTAAAAGTTGTGAATTTTATATTTTAAACCCGCCGTTGCGCACGACATCCGTGATTAACCGAGTCCCTGAGGTGAAAATCTCAGAACGGAATTCTGGGCGTCACAGTTAAAGGAATATCTAGAGTTGTCTAATTAGTGTGTAATAGTTAAATTTTGAAGACAAAATTTTGTTTACTGGGAGATATTGTAAAACCCTTTGTTTGTATTAATGTAAATTATGTTTGGTTCAGTGCGTTTATTGTGGAAATGGTTGATAAATGATTTTAATATGCTTTTGATTGATTTTGCAGTTTTGAATGTAACAGGTGCTTGTTGTCGGAGACAGGCGACTGTTCGGGATGGTCCTAGATTTATTTTTGCCTCGTTGTTAGAGAGGCACCTGTTGAGGGAAAATAGGCGCCTATTGTGGGCCTAACATGCACCTATTGTGGACATAACAGGTGCCTGTTGGGGCCAACAGGAGACTGTTGTTGAGTAGGTTGCACATTTTTAAAGGCTTCCAGAGCCCCCTTTCACCACTTTTCCTCCATTTTTCACTCTTGAAACCAGAGCTAAGCTGATTTCTTCTTTCTCTTTCTAGATTTCATCTTTATTTAGTTTCTAGAATTCGATTCAACTTTAGAATAAGTTTTTCCATACGATGTGAGGATCGTGGTGACGTAGGAATTTTAGGATTTCATCTAACGGGGTTTCGGTCTTCATCTTCTTCTATTCTCTTTAGCTTATTGATTTGAGGTAGGGGTTTAATTGTTTTAAAAACCTAATTATATGGTTTATTCAATGATAATCATCATATTTTAATTTTTATTTGTTTCAAGAATTTTAACCAGATGATGATAATGGCGTTTTATGATTTATAAAGCCATAAGCATGTGATTTGAAGTAAGATATGCCATTTATATTTGATATACATGAGGTATCCCTTGAATGTATAGATGTTGTATATTGAGAAAATTGATTAATAGATGAATTATATACATCAATGGACATGTATAGAGACTTGTTGCAGTTATATGGCATAGGTTGTTTGAAATGTTCATTTGTTTGTGTGTTATGCATATTGTGCATTATTATTGTGTCAACCAGATTCTCGGAGATTTTTCAGCAAGCTTCGACTATTCTTATGGCCTTTCATGTGGGCATATATCTCATATCTTTGATGCCGAAAGCTTCTTATATTGTTGCATCATTCTGGGATGTTATAGATAGCCCGATCCGTGACCCCTGCAAGAACCCTAACGACCTTCGAGAGGTACTGTTCTTGGTGTCCGGGACCCACCCGTGCACCCAAAACTGCCCCGAAAGAATTTATTGGCCAAAAAACCTATTTTTTAAGTGAAATGTCGCATGACAGAATAGTATGTCACGTGACATACTCCACAGTGTCGCGCGACAAAACCCCCTGACACCAGACCATCCATTCTCTGACATATCTGAAGAAGGAAAAGATTATCATCGCCAGAGATCTCTCTGCCGTATTATATTTTCTTTCTTATTATTATTCTCGTCGGGAAGGTAAAGAAAACCTCTTCTAGTATTTAAATTAGAAATCTGTTTACTTGTTTTACTTCTGTTGTTTTGTCCATGTTTTATTTGAATGAACTTATTGCCAAGTTACAAATAGTCTACTGTTTTCAAAACAAAAAGACCCTAATAAAATCATTTACAAAACTAGAAGAGTAAAGTATATTACCATCTGGATAAAATTATGTTTTTAAACCCGGACCGGTAAAACTTACATAGGAATTAAAAACTCGGTATGTCCTATCTCCTCCATAGACTGAGATATGCTTGGTAGAACTCTCCTCAAGAGTTATAATTCCATATTGAATTAGTCCGGATAAAAGATCTGAACTTTTCCAAAAGAAGTTAAAAAACCGAGAAAGCCGTCATTATCTAAGAAATAGTACGGGAAACTCTCTTTGAAATAAAAACATCTTTTGTCACTTGTATTTACATCTTTCAAAACAAAACATTGGATCTCGGAACACAAAGGTTTTTCATACCCTTTCCCATTTTTTCCGAAAATTAGGATTTTTCATTTAGAAAGTAGTAGACTGTCACTAAAGCATCCAAGTTTTTCAACATAAAATAAACATATAAGACCACTAGAGACTGAAAGGGCAGAATAGGTGCTTAACACCTTCCCAATCTGTAACATAGTTTCCGAACCCTATAGAATCCTAGTTTCGTAGACAAAGCGTGTAAATAAGGGCTTATCTGTAGCCTTTCCTCTTACACGCCCCTCTTTTGTCCGTTTTTCCATAAAACATACCGGCGACTCTGAACGAACCCTCTTGCATCTAGAAATATAAATAGGGACACCCGATATTGAATTATCAACACCCATAGAAGCAAATGGAACGACGGAATCCTTTCCGACGTTTCAGACGCCAAAGGATGGGAACGAGTCCCGGGGGTCGCATTGCAGATTCTCACAATGGCGACTCTGCTGGGGATATAGAAAACTAGACTCTTATATGTGGATTTTTGTTTATTTGTTGAATATTGGCTTTTACTGCTTTCCCTACTTTTGTTAATTGATTAAGAATAAACCTTTTTCTAAAAATAGATGTTTTCAACGTAATAAAGATAATGTAAACCCAATCTTTCGAACTTTGCACGCACTTCCACAAATCATGAATTAGTTCTACGAGTGTGAATTGTACCCCAAACCTTCGAAAGTATTATAAATGAGTAGGGAGTTGGCTTGCTTGGGCCAACATAAATTGAAATCATTTACTTCTACTCTCCTTGGCCAAGTACGCCCCCGAGGTATATCGAGTGACGAGAACACTCACGTACCCGGGAAGTATATTAAAAGACTCTTGTACATACCCGCCCTTGGGGTATATCGCAAGGTCTTGCCAAAAAGGAGGGAGCCTGAAGCCTTTACCGTTCGTACACCTGCGCTGCATATAAGATCGAGTCAGCTAAAATACTTGTTAAATAGCCGTAGTGGATGTACCACCTTACGGCTTACTTTGCAACACTTTTTAAAACCCGAGTCTTTTCTCGGTGATTTTTAGTAGTTATTTTGGCAAAAATTGAGTCGTATCATAGTCTTCCTTCATCTTCGCCACGTGGTTTCATCTACAGCCGTAAACAACGACAGTCTGAAAGGTTGGGTCGGTCTAGATCATACCAGAAGATTAGTAAGACCAAGCACACCCGCAATGGCTGATGGATGAGAGAAGTAATAGACAAATCAGAGCCTAGCCGAGGCGTCTGCACCTCAGCCAACTTTAGCTGAGATGCATCGTTTGCTAATGACAGTCAGCATGAATCTAGCAAACCTCACAAACAAGTAACAGGGTACCCAAATCCGAGTAGAAGAGTTGTCATCCAAACGAACTGCACCACCGGGGTTTGAACGACTACTACCGAATCAGGATCCAAATCAAGGGCAGTCATCACAAGTACTTCCCCCAGTCCAAGGAACCAATCCACCACAAATGGGTCCTGTCACAACCGGTCCCATTTAGACCGATCCCAACAATCTGAATCAATGGGCCCCAAATTCAGGCTCCACTTATCAGTAACAAAAGCAACCTATCATGTGGCCGCAACCTCAACCGAGCCTTGATCCCTAATATCAGCCATGGCCACAAGTCCCTGCAAGACCTATCCCACCACCGACCCGAATAGCCCCTCCTAATGAGTACCCAGACATTAACCGACTTTGGGCAGTGTATGCAGAATCGGTTATAGCTCCGGAACAGCCCGACGAGGTGTCAAGAGAGAGCAAATAAATGAAGAAACTGAAAGAGCAGATGATGGTTTTGCAAAGAGGTATTTCTCTAATAAAAGGAGAAGACGAGATTACAGATATGAATGCTTTCTCCCTCTACCCAGAAGCGAGATTACCTCAGGGATTCAAGCTCCCTTCCATCAACAAGTTCACAGGAACCACACCCCCGAAAACTCACCTCCAATCCTACATCAGATCCATGCAAGTGTGCGGTTGTGGAGAACCAGAATTAGCCCAGGCCTTTCACATGACTCTCACGGGAGCCACCTTGAGATGGTTTTTTGATCTGGAGAGACACCACACAAAGACTTGGGGAGATATCGTCAAGGAGTTAATGAATAAACACGGATCCAACGAAGAATTGGAAATTACACGCAAACACCTGAAAATGGCCAAGCAAGGCGAGAAGAAAAGCTTCATTGATTTCGTCACACGCTGGAGAGAGATGGCCTCCCAAATGTCCAAACGGCCCAATGAAGAAGAGCAGTTAGAGATCATACAGAAGAATTTTACTCCAGCTATATTGAGTTGCATGGGAAAGCATGTATTCCCACACTTCAGAGCCCTATTAAGCATGGGGTCACAAGTAGAAGAAAAGTTGGCCAAGAAAGCAGAGATTGACACCAAGAAAGCCTCATACACAGGGAGAAAAAAGGCCACTTCAGCCGTACACCAACTAAGCTCATACCCCTATCAATAAAACCCGTTTCAGCAGCCACAACAAGCACCTCCAATGAGTTGGCCCGCACAAGGAGACTCTTCGAACACCGAGGTTAAGAAAAGGAGGAACTTTTGCACCCTTCCCACTACCCTGGTCAAAAGCCTGGAACTACTCCGAAAGGCCGGACTAATCATTCCACTCAACCCCACGACCCCCACTAAACCCTATTCCCAGCATCTAGAGGATGAATGAGAATTGTGCATACCATCACGCCGCGAGCCATGACACGAAACGCTGTTTGGCTCTCTGCCATCGTATACAAGACTTAATCGAAGATGGTACCATTCCCGCACCCGGCGGGCCCAATGTTACTAATAATCCCCTTCCCAACCGTGCTCCACCTATGGGAATTAACGCCTGACCACTGATGAAGAAGGCTTTGATCCCGTGGGGCTCATTCGAGATGACCCAGCCTACAAGTCACCCGCTGTGCTGCCAGAAAAGACTCAAGTTGCACCAGGCCTCAATCCCATAATTGACCAATGGATGACAAAGATGAACTTCCTACTCGGGCAGGGTTTAGGAAAGGCCAACTAGGGGATCTCACAACCTCTTACAATCAAAACCAATCCCAAAAAATCTGGGATATGATGGACCCAGGATTAGAAGAAACAACCATGGAAGCCCCGAAGCCATCCCGAGGAGACAATCTGTATGACAGAGACCTCCCCCAAAACCTTCAGTTGGTCGGTGAAACCAGAATCATCGAAAATCTTAAAGGGATTAGACCCAGCATCCCTTTGGATACAGTAAATTACCCGTTCAGGAAGGGTATATCAGCCACCACGAGTGGATGTCGAGAAAGCACCTCTTTCTAAAGAAATAGGAGAGGATCGAGTACTGGAATAGTTGAAGAAAACTCAGGCACACATCACCATTTGGGGCCTCCTGGTTGCCTCCAAACCTCACAGGACCGCCTTCATCAAGCTCCTAGATGAGGCTGTCATATCACCAGACTCTATGCCATAACAACTGCCTAACATGATAGGGTCGCTTACAGTCCAAAGAAGTCTGTCATTCTTAGATGAAGACTTATCTCCATTAGGAAAGAAACATAGCCTGGCCCTCTATATCACTGTCCGGACCCAAGGAAAAATCCTGCCATAGGTCCTCATCGACAACGGGTCGACTATAAATGTTTGCCCTCTAAAAATTGCTAGATGTCTTGGAATCTTAGATTCGGAACTTTCTCTGTCAGAGGTAACTGTTAGAGCCTATGACAACACTAGACGGGCCGTTCTGGGTTCTCTGAAGCTTGATCTCATGGTCGGTCCGAAAACTTTTCGGTCGATTTTCAAATCATAGACATTTCCTCTAGTTTAACCTCCTGTTGGGAAGAGCATGGCTACAATGCATAGGAGTACTCCCCTCCTCCTTACATTAGAAGATCAAGATAATTACCATCCAAGGAGATCCTAAAAGGACCTTGGCGGATCTTGAATTACCTGTCTTGGGCATCGGGAGTCAAAGCATACAATTAGGAGGCTTTTCTTGTGAGCCTCAAGTGCAAGCCCTCACCACCCAGAGAATCGAGTACCTTCCCCCTGGTAATATCCCCGATCTCAGCACCAAGATCACAAATATGCCAAGAATGATGAAATACTTACCTGGAGCCAGTCTGGGAATGGGGCAGTCGGGATTACTTCAGGCATTAGAACCAATAACAAGGCATGAAAGAGAAGGTTTGGGGTACCAACGCACTGAAGAGGAAAACCAAGAGAAAAGGGGTCAAAGGCATCAGTATCTGAGTTTTAGCTCTCTTAATGGGTTTTTTGTCAAAGAATGAGAGGATTTCCCTTTTTGATGCTTTCAGGAGCCTTGCAAAAATAGCGACGGAGATAACCTTCCAGGATGGGAAATCTTCTATCAAGAGGACCTTTATCTCAAGGAAAACGTTATACACAGCTTCTCTACCAAGTTAACGATCGGGCAGAGAGAAGAAAATGAAGACGAGGAAGAGGAAGAAATGATCGGAGATCTCTTCAACGTCATGGCTCTAGAGGATAATGAGTCAAGAGACGACCTTGTACACTTAATACATGCTGATCCACATTATCAGGGAAAGGGGGAAGGAGTGAAATTGTAAGGGTAAGAAATAAGAGCGAGGGTAGGGCTAAAGTGGAGTCACTCCTAGATTTACTTTTCAAACTTGTACCTTTAAGCACTATTATTAATAAAGAAGATCCTATTTTGGGTACCCTGTTAGTTCTAATTCTGTAATTGCTTATATGGAAATAGAAAGATTAAATGAACTCCCTGAACGGGAGGAACAACATATACAAAGTGAGGAAGGAGATACTCTCGTGATTAACGTCGGGACGGAAGAGGAAAGGAAAGACGTCCTGTATTGGGGCAAGTCTAAGTGAGACACAAAGAGAGGAATTCACACAAACTCTGAATGAGTACGTGGATATCTTTGCCTGGGTCCTATGCTGATATGCCGGGTTTGAACAGCCAGATAGTCATGCATGGGATACACACCAAATCGGAGTTTTGACCAGTCAAACATAAATTAAGAAAGCTTACGCCTGAGTGGTCCCTGAAAGTGAAAGAAGAAGTGATGAAACAACTAAGTGTAGGGTTCTTGCGGGTGATCGAGTACCCTTCATGGTTAGCCAACATTGTGCCCGTTCCAAAGGAAAATAGGAAGGTCTGCATGTGTGTAGGTTACTGAGATCTCAATAAAGCTTGCCCAAAAGATGATTTCCCATTACCCAACATTAATTTAATAGTAGATAATACCGCTAACCATGCCTTGAAGTCATTCGTAGATGGTTTCACCGGGTATAACCAGATCAAGATGCACCCGGATCACCAGGAGAAAACATCATTTATCACTCCAGGGGGAACATATTGCTACACCGTTATGCCATTCGGGCTGAAGAATGCCGGGGCAACATATCAGAGGGCAGCTACAGCTATCTTCCATGACATGATTCACAAAGAAGTAGAAGTACATGTAGACGATATGATAATCAAATCAAAGGAGAGGGAAGGCCATGTACCAGTATTACGGGCCATTTTTGAATGACTCCGCTAGTACTAGATGAGACTCAATCCACATAAATGTGTGTTCGGGATAACCAAGGGAAAACTCCTGGGTTATGTCATCAGCAAGAAAGAAATCGAGGTAGACCCTACCAAGGTTCAAGCTTTCCGAGATATACCCGAACCTCGTACTCAGAAAAAAGTCCGGGAATTTTTGGGTAATTTACAGTACATCAGTAGATTCATCTCTCAACTTACTCAGACTCTCGAACCCATCTTCAAGCTCCTAATGAAATCTTCACCAGGAATGTGGGACGATCAGTGCCAATAAGGCATTTGATAGAATCAAAGACTACCTCTCCAAACCACCAGTATTAGCCCCACCAAAGATCGGACTGCCACTGATTCTATACCTGACCGTGATCGATTCGGCTGCAGGGGCCACCTTATTTTAAATACTTAATAATATTTTAAATGCTTCACAATTTTCATGTTTGCTAGTTTTCATTTTTATTTAATTTTTATTTATATATGCAATTTTTTGTCAAAAATCTTGTGGATATTATAACACACACTTAGCGCCAGGTATAATAAACTGAATTAATTTATTAACAATAAAAGCTAATGGTGTAGAGGTACACTTTATATGTGTGCAATAATAAGATTCTTAGTAGTTCTTCACATAAAAAATTTATATTGACGTACAACCTTGTGTAATCAAATGTGTTATTAATGTTTAAGGTCATGGGTACCTAAACGTTCTTTTAATATAATAGATATATGGCTTATTAATTTTATATTTTAATAACTATCAAGAGTGGCTTGGTGGTAACGCATTAAATTCAGCTCTAAGTTCAACCGAGAACTCCCTAGGTCGAGTCCTTGTATCTACAAAAGCACCATGGTAGCCAGTAGTTAGTCTGCAAGCAGTATTATTCGAGGTGCCCGAAACCTAACCCAGACACCCCGTGGCAAAAGACCAATTTTGTTATTTTTTTTAAATTTAATAACTGAATAAATTATTGCTTTTACCATGCCTAGCGTTGGCCCTAAACATTTTTCTCCATTGAAGCAAAAAAATTATAAACAAACACGATAGTCAAGGACGTTATTCATTTATAATTATGAGATTTGATAAATTAATTATATGAAAAAATAATAATTAAATCATCAACTAAATAGGAAAAAAAAACAAATGTCACATCATCGTTTCAGTGGTAGGCTTTCAAAAAAATAAAACAAGAAAAGAAAAGAAAGAGTATGCTCACTTTTCTAAACATTGCACCTAATTCTCTTATTGGTTCCTAATTTCCCAACTTCAACTCAAATTTCCTAAATTCCCTATTAAATTTTACCCTAGTTCGATACTTTTATCCAAATTTTTTGACTTCCATCCTCTATTTTAGTTTTGCCACGAAGTTTTCTTCTGTCATTGCGCTCAATTGATTTTTCATCGTGCTCAATTGATATACACTGAAGCTCTCTTGCACCAATACAATGAACATATCATCACCCCTTGTTGTCTCTGATCTCCCTCTAAGGTAATCTAGTACAAATACATATGGAAAACTATATTTATACACACTCACATATATTCTTTATTATATATTTGAATTAGGACAGTTTTTGATATTTGAATTAGGACAGTTTTTGGCTTTTGAGCCATCGCCAATAGAGCATTTTATCCCTTCTTCCATTCTTACTTCCATTTTTCTCACTTATTCATGTCTTTTGCTAGTCAAATTATAAGACTCAAACTTTCGACAAATACCATTACATTTTATTGTAGACAAATTAATACTCATTGAGAAACAGGGTTTTTTAGTTTAGGAAACCACATCAAAGTCTTTGTCCAAAGCTATTAACTTATGGCCATCAGGTTACCAGAATCTTAGCATCTGTGCCTCTATGATAAGTTTTGGTTAGGTGCAAAAGCCATAAATTTAGAAAGGAACATTTATCGTGGTCGAGGGGAAAAACCCAATTAGAAAGAAAGACCATAAAAATACTCATTTGATTAAGTAAAGGAGGGGGGAAAAAATGCCCAGCGCACCACTTAAAACTCTAAAGCTAGTCTATGCCACTAACTCTCCCTGGGCCAATTCCCCTTCCAGCATTTAAAACCATATCCCAAAGTAATTTTTTCCCCACAATCAGGAAATCTTTTTTCAACTTCCTGGCAAAGTTGGCGTTCATGGAGTTTGATGTTGAAACAAAACCCAACTAACACCCATATAACTGATAACCACAATAGCATGCTGAAATGCATGGAGTTTTCTCTATTTTGGTTTTGGGCAATATGCAACAATACACTGGTAGAGAGCAAAAATAAAATTTAGTGGCATTCCAAAGTTTCTAGAAAGTAGGGCACATTAGATGGACCAGCAGATAAACGAAATTATATCATAAACTTTATCCTCCATACTGTTATTTGATAACAGATGCAGATCTAGATGGCACTTTGGTGGGGCAAGTGCCCAAAATTGGATCTTTGTTACTTTTATCCTATGTATATTTATTCTGATAGCTCATGTTATAGTGTTAAAATATAGTACAAGAAGCATCCCACCTAATTTCTTTTTTACAACAGTTTAGGAGAAATGCGCCCAGTTTGGTTTTCTACTAAGCAGATAGAATATACTTTCTTTATTCAAATTAAGCGTTCAAATGATTCGAATTAAGAGTCTCGTTCTAGTGTACCACACCAGCACACTACGACCTCGTTTGATTCGGGTATTAAGATCAATGGGATTAATAATACTAGTATTGATAATGCTGGATTATTAATCATAGTATTAATTTAATACCAATACTCTGTTTGATTCATGCAGTATTGATACTGGGATATCTCATGCTGATGTTAATACCATATTTGGTTCTGTAACTTGTATATGGGATTATATTTTGGACTAACAAAAAAAAAATTAAAAAAAAGTTTGCAAATAATATAATTTTTTTTTTAAAAAAAATTTAAAATAATTAAAATAATTTATATATATTTATATTTTTAAATAATAATAATAATATAGTAGTAGTAGTAGTAGTAGTGCCATTTTTTAAAATATATGGTTCATTTTTTTTAATCCTGAATAAACAATATCACCTCCCCCTGGTATTAAATTATACCACAAAGAGTAGTATTAAATTAGTACCGGTATTAATAATCCCAGCACATTTGTGCGGATCAAACAAGTTATTATAAAAAAAGTGATATTAATAATTCCATCTCACTTTTTAATACCCGAATCAAACGACTCCTACATGGTACAATAAGGATTGAATATTTTCTAAGCTCCACTAAGAGAGGCTAAAAAAATTTGGGCTTTCCATCCTGGCCTCAAAATACTACTTTATACCCAGCTATCCCCTCTTTCAATCAGATAATGTCCCAAAGAAATGGATAATTATTCATTCCCTTCATTAATTACTGTACTTCATCTCAATAGCCTATCTAGAGTGCATTTTGAGAGTTTTTTTTAGGCTAAATAGAAAGATCAAACACTCTAAGCTTTTTGTGAGAAATCCATCACCACCTAGGGTTTGTTTACATGTCATAGAGATCCTATATTGTTTTTCATTTCAAAGAATTAGGGTTTCATTGTTCAAGAGATCCGGCTGGAAGGTTTCAATTGCGATCAAAGTGGGTGGAGCAAAAGCGGCTAACTTGTGATAACGGAGATTGCTGGACAGGAGGTGAAGGACTATATCAAGATCGTCAAGGTTTGCTTCCTCTTTCTCAAATCTTAAATAGTTTTTGATAAAAACCCTAAAAATGACCTAAGCATATGATCCATATTAAATTTCTAGTTGTGTGGGGATTGACTCCTCATGGTATATTATTTATTGTTAGGTGTACCTACAATGTAATCACTGTGAGGCAACCTATTATGGCGTGGTATAGCTAGGTTGGTTTAGCACAAGGGCTGTGTTCTTCGGTGCAGCCTAATTTTGCGGATGTTATATATGTTAAGGGTAGGATAAGAGCTCTGGATAGGTTGTTGAGATGGTGTAGAATAACTAATAACAAGTGTATGTTGTGTGGGCTGCTGTTGAATGCACAAAGAAATTTGCAGTAACTGCACTGGAGCGTCGGTGAGGTCGATTTTGGCACTCCAATAAAGGTTACCAAAGTGAGGGATGGCGCAAAATCTGATGGTGATTAAAGAAAATTATAAATAAAGGGAAGAGGGATATTTTAGGTAAAGAAAAATGATTATCATTATTTTGTAAATGTAATGTGTTATTCTATTAAATTAATTTTGGAAGAAATTCTTTTAACCCATTGCCCATTTTAATTATGTTTGTTTTGAAACTATAAGATAGATTAGTAAATAAAAAGTGCGTCAATAAATATCCACTAATTCTAACATGCGTTAAGTACAGTCCACCCTTAAAAAACATGTTGCAATCAACTATAAAACCTTCCAGTTGTCATATGTATATGATTCAAAAACCCTTCCAGTTGTCATATGGGCTGTCATAATGACACCCCGTTTTTTTGTAACTCTCCATTTATGACTAATACCGGCCCCACTAAGACAATTTTTTTATTGGCAATACTGTAAGTCATCACTCCCTTTAATTTATATTATTTAGCATTAAAACATAATAAAGTACAATATCTCTCATCTTTCTCCGTCTCAAAGCATATGCTGTTTTCCGCTATCTATATCTCTCTCTATCTCCATCTCCATTTCCATTTCGTGATAACTTCAATTTCTTCTCTGGCGCCTCTTTGGCGGCTGCTATCATGTCCTTGTATGTGTGCACACTTTTTATTTCAAAACATCTCGCTTAGATATGTAAGAATCTTTACTTGGCCAATGTAAAATGAGCAAGTGTACATTTACTAGGCCGTTGTCAAGCCAGTAAGTATAAACTTACTCGACCCATGTTAAGCAAGTAAGCAATAGCTTAAAATCCTCGAGTACACTTTTAATATAACACATCTCACCTAAGTGTGCACTTATTGTGTGAGATGTGTTGTGTTTAAAAAAAGAAGTTTTACTCACCTAACACGAGACTAGTAGAATTTCTTAACAAAAATTTGAGTATATATTTTTGTGGTTCTGCGTGCACGCGTGTTAATATTGCTTGTCAATTTAATCTCAACTGAAGTCCTCAAAATGGTTCCACAATGCCTCTACACTGAAGTCCTCAAAATGGTTCCACAGTGCATCTCAACCTCAGTATCCTCTGGATCATCATCATCTTCAAGCATGGCCAAAATGGTGTTGGCTTGATTATGATAAGGGTTTAAAGGGTTGATGCCGATGGCTTCATGCTAAAAAGGGTTTAAAGTTGTTTGTAATACCCCATATTTCGTTTTTGTGTCAATCCTCTTTGTGAACTTAATTAAGGCCTAATTTTCGCGAGAGGTCTTAATTTTCATTCTAGAACCTTTGTCGTAGATCCAACCCTTCTAGCAAGTTATTTTTATGATATTAAGTATGGGTGCATTGTTGGAACGTGTAGACACCCTAATTTGTGACCACATTCAAACTTCATGATACACTTTCCACACATTCACGTTCATGGCACAAACTAGAGCTTTTGGGATTTTTGGGAAAGTTTTAAGGCCAGTGCAGCCCGCCTAGAGCAGTACCGCACCCCCATGCCATATGTACCTGCTGCAACCCCAGTGCCACTGCTCCCTACCATGTGGCACTATATGTTTTGCTGCAGCGTGTTTTTTAGTATAAATAGGACTCTTGGGATGACATTTGGGGATATGCAATTTTGGGGCGAGATTTGAGAGAGAATGTTCTCTATAGGAAATTTTAAGGAGAAGTTTAGAGAGATAAATTTTTAGAGAGAAAGAACTCTAGAGAGAAGGAACCAAATATAGAAGGAAGCAGCAAGCAAAAAGAAAACTTTCTTTTTTTCAAGTGCATCGGGTACGCATTTTTATGACTCTTTTGAATTTCAATTTTGAGCTTTAATCAAGAAAATTAGATATTTTGCAAAAAAGTTCATTGCTTTCAAACAAGTCCTTTCCAAGTTTTACTAGAAAATTAAAATCTGTTTTGACAATTTTTCAAAACGAAACCCCCCACAAAAATGATTTCCAAAAAAGTGGAACTACGAGGCACTTATTCCATTTTATGAATGAATACCTTGGCGCTCACAAAGCTCGAGTCTGATTTTATAAATACTGTTTTAAACTAAATTTATCCGAAAGGACTATTTTTGAAAACAATTCAAACTACTTACAAGTTATCTAAATAGGAATTAAATACATGATCCATTAATAGATCGAAAGTGCGGATTGGGTGCCTAACACCTTCCCAATTTGTAACATAGTTCCCGAACCCTAACAAAACAAGTTGTTAAATGATCTTTGGTTTCTCATGTATAATAGATAGTCCATCTTCGGGTTATCTTTTATACAATCTTTTGTTTGTTTTCTTGTAAAACAAACTGGCGACTCCTAAAACATGTTTTTCTTACGAAACAAGTTTAAAAACCAAAATCAAGAATCCCTCCTCGGGAGGTCGGGGTCCCGGATTCTCGCATAATACATTTCGGAAAGTTGTAGTTTATTTGTTCGACTAATGGGGAAAATTGATTTTTCAACATAATGAGTTTTTGGACAACTTTGAGATGCCATAACTTTTTCATACAAAATTCAAATGACTCCCCATTTGAGCCAAAGTTTCAAATCTTTCTCCACTACAAGTTTCGTGTAAACATGATTTAAGATAACATCATTTCAGAGGCTAACGAAGCACAACAAAGTGGGATTTTATGCAAAATTTTCTCTGATCAATTAGAATCGGGCAACGAGGTTTAACTAGTTATTTTGACCAGATATTGAGAGACTTAGAGAGAGGTGAGAGCTCATCTTTATAGTGAAGTTGAGACATCTTTAGCTACCCTCATATTGCCACAAGATCATTCTCAAATCATCATTATCTTCTTTATATCTTCCATGTTAGGGTTTAAAGCTTTTGGGATAAAACCCTTGATTAGCTTGATTCGGCAAAATCTAACACTCATTCTTCAAAGGTAAACTTCAATAAGGTGGGAGCACTATTACTTAAACTCCTTTTCAAATTATTATGTGTTGAATCTTTCAAATTAAATCACATTGGAAGTTTTGGGTATAATTTAAAATACGGCTCATGTGTTAGGTTTATAGTTTTGGTTGGCTTAATTTCGATGCCAAAACCATTTTTTCATTCCAATTGTTTTAGTTGAATTGAAGATTTGAATATGCTTCGATCAACGGAAGCTTTCCGAACTTACTTGATGTAGCGTACATAATTCTGGATCTGGTTTGATTCAAAATATATGTGGTGGTTGATCGTTAAATTCAAAATCAAAAGTTTTTTGAGTCAAATCTATCTTCAATTATTTTTACCGAATTTTGCTGATGGCTAAAAAGTCCTGTTAACACAAATTATTAAGGAAACTCATCTTTTTTTCATGTCTAACATGTTCTATAAAGTTCGCTCTAAAATTTGAGTTGAATTGAAGAACAAACGAATTTTATATAGCAAAATAAAGTAAAATTAAAAAGAAAAAAAAGATTTTATTTAAAAAAAAAAAAATGGTTGAAAAGTCAAAGCACCATTTTTGTTTTAGAAACCCATGTGTGCTTCATTAATATTATCATAATGGGATTGGCCCACTTTAAGCCTTACCACATGATCTTTACTTAGAAAAAAGAAGGCATCATAATTTATATTGTGGACCTAATGCTAATGTGTACTCGTCTGGCAGTAAAGATTTCTTACTGGTACAAATGAATTTTTTTGTATCGGTCCGACTTATAATTTTTGGGCACCTATTTTTATCGCAAAAATTACTTTTTTAATGTTTTTAACCTATTTCAAAAAAATACATTGACTTATTACTTTTCTTATAAATATAACCATTGTTTAGGTTTAAAAAGACATGATTCTAGAGAGTTTTTTTAGGCAAAAAAATATCAAAAGCCTAGAATCAATTTTTGAGAGTTTTAAAATACCCTTAAATTTTGTTAACATGCCATAATTGTTCTTCAATTTAAGAACTAGGGTTTGAACTGTTCACGGTCCTGCGAGAGTATCTTTAGTAGCAATTAGAGACGGGTTGAGCAAAGTGACTAACTTGCAATAAGGGAGATTGCAGAAGGGGGTAAAAGATTGTGATCATGTGTGTAGAAGGACGTGACGGGTAAGCCAAAAAAGGGGGAGGCACTGCACCAAGCCAGCTGCGGTTGGATTATACGTTCAAGAGATGGACGTGATTGTTGCGTAAATTGTGGAAAAGCAATTTTCGTAAGTCATAGAGTCTGTAATTTCATTTTGATCTTAGTGAAGCACTATCGGTTAGTCCCGAAAATTAATCCTATGCATGTCGGGATACCTCATAGCTTCCTTATGTTGTGGATTGCTTATGTGTGATCCCTTGATTGATATAATTGCTAGAAAATACAACACAGGATTTTGATAATACAAAAATTTGATTAAACCTAGAATTTTAGTTCCACTAATCAAGCCTAAAATTGTTTTTGATAAAAATCCTAAAATCAACCTAGGAAATACGATCCTTAATTTTTTTTTCTTCATCATGCATGAGGGTTGGGCTATTTTTTCTTGAATCTTTTAGTTAATTTATAGGTTATATGACTTCAATTTGTTAATTACATAAGGGTCCCCCATTCTATATTGATGAATACAAAGTTTGGTATAAAACTTATACGAACTTACACGATAACGGATAAGTGATAGCGAAATGTATATATGTGACGCCCCAAAATCCCGTTGAGAGGATTTCACGTCCAGGACCTGGTTAATCATAGTGTCGTACGCGACGACAGGTGATAAGCTATAAATCATGACTTAAATAAAAATAGAATTATTAATAAAGCCATATATTCTGAAAAATTTCAGCATGTGGAATTTGTATTATTAATAAAACCATTTCCTGTCAAATAACATAAGTTTAACTAAAATAATATCTCAACATCTGTCAATATCTTGTCAAATAAAAAACACAGTACAGTACAAAGTAATCCCTTTAACGGGGTTCCAATCTCACAAGAATACTTTACAAATATGGCTTCTGAGTTAACACAATATAATATGAATACCTAAACAAGGAAAACACAAGTCGTTTCCTAACGACTTTGGTAATCCAATCTTCAGAGCTATCCAAACTTTGTGAGCACACCGTTCCCTCGAAAATACCTGCAAAACCTGGTTTGGAAAATGGGAATGAGCCAAACCTACTCAGTGGGAATTATAAGGGTTTGTATAAAAAAATATATTAGAAACTATGCATGCCATGTTATGCATTATACTAAAAATAGTTTATATATATGCTCCTTCTCTGATATAAACCACCTCTGGGTAGAAATGTGTATATACAAATGTAATATATATATATATATATAGTACATTTCTGAAGCAGCCAATGCAAAGAAAATCTTTCTTGAAATATATATCTAATGTCCCCAGCCCAAAGTATAAGAAAAGCAATCTATGTATATATACATCATCATACTGTATATGCTACAACACTGCGACTAGATCTATCACCTCAATCATATATCATCCTGACGTCTAGGATTTTTATTTTTACTATGCACAGAGATAGCTGGCAACTAGGTTTCTTCTGTCCCAAGGCAGGGACCACCTACCAAGTCCACCTAGACGCTACCTCAAGCAGCCACAAAGGCATACGCTACAATAATCCTCACGTAGCCACCAAGGCATATGCTACGGTATCACCAATATCTATCTAGTTCGAACGGTGTGGCCATCCGATAATATATCCAAATAAATTCCAATGGATAATAAGCGCATCAAATCAAGGAAATCATAAGAACATATAGAATTCAATAGAGGCAGATCTGTATATACATACATTCCATATTGTGAGAATCCGGACCCATACCCCCGGGAGAGGGCGAAGTTCCCCCGTTCTCGGTTTTTAATGGTTTTAAGGGAAAACGTGTGTTTTGTAGAGTCGCCAGTTTGTTTTACGAGAAAACAAACAAAAGGTCGTACGAAAGACAATTCGAAGACGAATTATCATTCATACGTTTAAAAACCAGAGATTCATTTAAGAAAATTACTTTGCTAGGGTTCGGGAACTACGTTACGAATTGGGAAGGTGTTAGGCACCCAATTCGCCCTTTCAGTCTCTTAATGGATCATGTATTCAATTCCTATTTTAGCTATCTTGCAAGTAGTTTGAATAGTTTCTATAATAGTCCTTTCCGGGTAAATTTGGATTAAAGCGGCATTTTGAAATCAGACTCGAGCTTTGCGAGCGCCTATGTATTCATTCGTAGAATGAAATCAGAGTCTCGTAGTTCCACTTGTTTGGAAACTGTTTTTGTATTTTTATTTTGTTTTGAAAACGTATCAAAACGGATTTTAGATTTCTTGTAAAACTTAGAAAGGACTTATTTTGAAAGCAATGAACTTCTTTGCAAGTTATCTAATTTAAACGGATATTGAAATGCAGTATTGAAATTCAGAAAGGTTGTAGAAAGACGTACCTGATGCGCTTTGAAGAAGAAATAAGAACCTTGCCTTGATTGCTCCTTTCTCTCTCAAGAGCTTTCTCTCTCTAGACTTTCTCTCTCTAAGATTCTCTCTCAGAAATTCTCTAAAAATGACTCTTCTAGTAATTTTGACAGAATCTCCACTTACTAGAAACACTATTGAGTGTTGATGATCTCAAATGGGATCCCAAGGGTCCTATTTATAGCACAAATTCCGCCAAAAACGCTCCAAAGGAGACCAACCGCAGGGGGTAGCCACAGGGGGTGCGGCTAGGGCATGCGACTAGGGCGTGCGGTTAGGTGCCAGCCGTACGGTTGGGGGCCAACCGTGCGGCTAGGGGGCGTGCGGCTAGGTGCCAACCGTACGGTTGGGAGCCAACCGTGCGGTTAGGGTATGCGGCTAGGAGGCGACTGTGCGGTTGGGGCGTGCGGCTCGAAGCCAACCGTACGGTTGGGAGCCAACCGTGCGGTTGGGGGGCGTGCGGCTGGCTATAAAAAAAAACACAATTTTTCTAATGGGTCGATCCCCGTTCTAGGGCTTTGTATCTTACTTCGTCGTGCTTGTGTCAGTGCTTCTCAGTCTGTTCATCTTAGAAAACTAACCAAAAAGTCTTTCAGACGTCCAAGGAGTCAATTTTGCAAAAATTTTGTCAAAACTTTGTTGGTTTTGTCGTTTGGGCAACAAGGTCGATCCCCGTTCTAGTAAGCGAAGTGGCAACAAGGTTGTGGTAGATTCCCGGTGCGCTCGAAAAAGAAGGATTTTTCCTAATGATTTCTTGTATGCATGATGACTCAAGACTTGATGCGGAATGCTTGTTAGATTCACACGAGAGTCGTGGATTGGGGTGTTCACAGACCCTCTCGTCCCGGGATTCTTGCTTGCAAGGATTCTGGGACGATAATAAGAAGACAATAATTCACGACTCTCGCGTGAATCTCAACTGGTTGTTTTATTCATGAAAATTTGTGAATCGAAATGTACCCTCATGATAGGGGAATTTTGTGGTGCTTTAGGCAATGTGATCCACAGTTGACCTTCCTCCCGGCCAAGCTATCTCTGATACATCAATCTATTCTCCCTTCTACCCTCAGGGAATCCATCTCAATCCTTCTTCGGATTTTTCGAACTTATCGATGTTTATCCTCAGCTTAGGGGATGTACCAATCTTACCAATTACCCTCTGACTGGGTTATTCTCAGGAACACTTCTCGTTCTTTACATACGTATTTCAAAAAAGTTTTTGGAACTCAGATTCTTTCAGCATGACACCTTCTTGACTTCATCGTGACGAAACTTCCCATTCTTTTAGGGAAGAAGTGGTTACCAAGAGTAGCGGGGTTTGCTCCTATCGCACTATCTTGCTAGCATAACCATGTGGTAAAACTCCATATTTCTTGGGAGGATGTGATGAAACTCCCTAACTTTTGGGGAGGACGTTATTGGTTACCAAGAGTGGTCGGGTCGGCACCTGTCGTACCATCTTGCTGGCATAACCGAGGTTGTCTATCAGGAGATATTCCTTCGTGATAGTTTTCCAAGAAATGGCACTCCTAGCCACTCTCGGAAGGAATGTCATATTAGCGACTGCCAAGAGTGTGGGGTCTGCACCTGTCGCACCATCTTGCTGGCACAGCCTGAAAAGGTTGAGTTAAGATTGCCAAGAGTGATTGGTCCTCGCGATAGGACGTCATCTTGCTGACACAATCTGGGCTGACTTGTAAAATTCCTATGGAACGTATCCAAAAGGGAAAGAAAGGTATAATATGTTAGCGACTGCCAAGAGTGGGGGGTTTGCACCTCTCGCTCCATCTTGCTGGCACAGCCTGAAAAGGTTGTGTTAAGATTGCCAAGAGTGATTGGTCCTCGCGATAGGACGTCATCTTGCTGACACAATCTGGGCTGACTTGTAAATTCCCATGGAACGTATCCAAAAGGGAAATAAAGGTATGATATGTTAGCGACTGCCAAGAGTGGGGGGTTTGCACCTCTTACACCATCTTGCTGGCACAGCCTGAAAAGGTTGAGTTAGAGACTACCAAGAGCGGCGGGGTCGGCACCTGTCGCACCGTCTTGCTGACATAGTCTAAGGCTAAACGTCGGGAGATATTCCCTTATGACGGTTTCTAAGAAATGGCGCCCCTGGCCACCCTCAGAAGGTATGACAAGTTGGTGACTGCCAAGAGTGAGAGGTCTTCATGGTAAGACTTCGTACTTGCTGACACAGCCAAATGAGGTGATGTTAAGACTGCCAAGAACGGCGGGGTCGGCACCTGTCGTACCGTCTTGCTGTCACAGTCTAGGGTTAGGATTGATTCCGTCAATAGGGTCTTCTTTAGAATCATATTATTCCATCAACTTTATGTCACATCACATAATTCGAGACGTATTCTTGAGGATATTAGCCCATATTTTCTCTTATCCATTGACGATTCTTCTTGCATTGCCTCTGCTCTTGGCCGTTGATCATATATGCCTACTCATCTTGTGGCAAGAAAGTTATGCTAGAGAGAATGTGGAAAGTTCAAGTGTTGCCTTTTTTCAAAACCTGTTCTTACCCTCAGTTTGACTCGTCTTCTGTCATCAAGAAATTGGGTTGGTTCTCTTTGAATCTCAGACTTTCGTGCGTAGTAGTGGACTTAGTTTTCAACTCTACCCTCTGGCTTTACTTTTTTGAACATGGGAATAAAGCTCTTCCGAAAATCTCAGTTCCTTCTCCAGTTACCCTCTGGCTTATCAGAGGAAGGTGCTGGTCCGCATCATCTTCTGTTTTTTGATGCCCTTATTGCTCCCTCATTTGCATTTTTCTTGAGAATATCCGGCCCATTGTTTTGGCTTTCGGATCCCTTTTTTTTTTTTTTTTTTTTTTCAAAACAGGAGCCTTACTCACCTAAGATGTAACCCTCCGCCTTTTGGCATAGTTGTCACTCTTAGTGTGGCTCTCCCTGTCGATATTTCCTTCTTTCTGTTTTTCTCACTTTTCTCACTTGGACCAACGAGATTTTCCCCTTTTCTACTCTTTCAATTTTTTCTTGTACCCGATTCCTCTTTTACACCTTCCTCTTTTGCCAGATTTGAACTGTGTCTAGGAATGATCATTCCTCAAAGCTCGGCTCCGCCATAGATCTCAAAATTCAACTTTTGGGCTTTGTATCTTACTTCGTCGTGCTTGTGTCAGTGCTTCTCAGTCTGTTCATCTTAGAAAACTAACCAGAAAGTCTTTCAGACGTCCAAGGAGTCAATTTTGCAAAAAATTTGTCAAAACTTTGTTGGTTTTGTCGTTTGGGCAACAAGGTCGATCCCCGTTCTAGTAAGCGAAGTGGCAACAAGGTTGTGGTAGATTCCCGGTGCGCTCGAAAAAGAAGGATTTTTCCTAATGGTTTCTTGTATGCATGATGACTCAAGACTTGATGCGGAATGCTTGTTAGATTCACATGAGAGTCGTGGATTGGGGTGTTCACACATATGTATTCGTATAACTCGTATATATATATATCCATTCTAGATATGTGTACATATGCATATTGTACAACATGTAGTGGTATTGCTGTTGTACTTGAACTAGGTTTGCCAAGTCCATCAACTAATGGCTCAGTTAAAAGATCATAAATTTGGGAGGCATTATAAGCTTTCTATCAATGTGGCACCAAAGCCAAATATAATATAGTTTTCATAGCATACAAATTCTATATAGACCTCCCCTTTAGACCATAACACTTTGTTTATACATAAAGGGTTTATAATCATACCCAGCACAATTACTGACTAGCCAAATAAGTAATAAAATACATAAAGTATAAGCCAGTGGCCGAAGTACAGCAATAATATCACAGATATGAATAATCAAGGCCAAATCATACATTTAAAACCATGTATAGCCTCGTAAGTATGCGTACTATAGCGTACAGTTCACTATCATATCCGCATATAAGGGTTTTGTACTAATCTTACCAAAAACAACATAAAAATTTGGGCTTATCATAAAATCCGTAATATATAATCAAATCAAGCATAAACCAAACCAAGAATCAAAGAAGAATGTATCCCACCATAGATGATGGGTATGAATATGCATCTATAGAGAAAGCCCTATGTTTTATTTGATTTGGGATGAATAAGTTGTAATCATACGAAAACTTGTTAAAATAATATTGTTCCCACCTATTAAGGGTTAATCCCTTGAAGAATTGCAGAATAATCGAGCCGAAAAGGTGTTGACACGAAAACCCCCAAATTCTTTCCAAGCCCTAGCCATGGCTACCAAAGGAGGAAGAAGATGATGAAGATGGTGATGATGATGATGGTTTGGTTTGGGTGTGATACGAAAGGAAACGCCTTAGATGATCACGAGATTTCCCCCAAAATCGCCCCCAATCTCTCTCTAAAAGCTATCTAAGTGGTTGGGTGAAAATGAGAAGGAAAAGGGAGGAAATAAGCTTAAAAATATCACCCAAGTTGATGTAATTGACTACATTAAAACCATGTAGTCGACTTCCATTATTCACAGCACACAATTTTGCTGTTTGGTCACAGGCTCAACTTCATGTCCAAATTTGGCCATCGAGGAGTGAGAATTAGGACTCGGCCAGAACAAAAGTTGTAGATTGGATCAAATCCTAGAGATACGCGAAAACTGGAGATCATTTGGAGTTAGGATGAAGAAGATATGGTCTTCCAAAGTTGGTCCGAAACAAGGGAATCGCGAAAGACCAACTGTGAAATTTTTGATCCGATTTTCGTCCGAGCCACCCGAAATGACTTATGGTCAGTATAACACACTTTAATATGTTGATATGACTTGTTGGAAGTTTCCAAACCATGCCAACATTCCCAGAACACAATTTGGCTATCCGGAGCCCGATTATGCCTTATACGCGATACGGGTCATGATTTTGCAAGAGATGTTTAAACAGGATGTCACAATCTCCCCTCTTTATTAAATTTTGTCCTTGAAATTCTCTTAGGATAGGTTACCAACACAAAGTACAAGTGGTTCTGAATTCTGCATAGTTGCCCTTCCTTAAAAGAGAAAACTAAAATCGCCAATGAAAAAGGATTCTGAACTTAAGGATCAGAACAAGATGAATCATCTTATCAAACAATAAAGAAGAAAGATCACATGAATAAAGTTACCTAATTCATTCTCTCTCAAATTCCACAACCTCTTTAAGAGGTTTAATGGAAAGAGACATTGACTAAACATAAAGGCTTTTCATCAGCCGACATACATAAACAAAGATGTGGGAGATAGAACTTTCCTTATACACCCTCTTTCTCTCACCCACTTATTGAGCAAAGCAACAATCTTGTCTTCACAACCCAATTTCTAATCACCATGTTCCTCAATTTGATATTGGTACTCTACTCAATATCCTCCCTTCAATGGCTTTAGAAGGTTCTAACTCAAGAAAAATAGGATGATCATATTGTAATACGGGGTGATAGCAGTTCCGTAACAAGAGATTAAGTTGGCAATCCTCAAATAAGTTCTTAAGTGATACTAAGTTTCAAATACAAAAGGATTTCTAGTGTCTCATTACTCACGAAAAGGTACCACCTCCAAGGAATCATAGAGTGACTGATGGTCCCGAAACTTGATGGCTAGATGTATACACGGTATGTCGGTAACCTCTATCTCCCAATTCGATTAAGATAACTATGGTGTTATCTAGCCAGTAGAAAAATAGCCCTACTAAAGGTTAAAGGCACCGGACCAAAATCATTAACGTTTGAGTATGGAAATCAAATTACGTACCCTACTTGAAATTTTGAACTGGTTTCCAATTCCACCCAATCAACACAAGTAGACGAGTAAAAATGCATGCATCGATTTCCAAAATGAATTAGAATAACGCACATAATTTAGACTTAAAATTCTTGAGAGGTCATTTCAAAATACGAGAGGTAGTTATAATATAGAATGCATTCCCTTTCCCCAAAGGGCTTCTCTTAGCTTAGACGAATTCCTGAACTAAGAATGAAATTTCAATGAACGTCGCGTAAACTTCAGGCTAAGAGGATAGGCTCACCAAAAGTGTGTGAAGTCCTCTCATCTGTATACATGATCTCACGATCATTTCATAATCATGACTCCGGTTACTCCACTAGTAACCAAAGATGCAAAGCATCGCGATACACAGGCATGAATCGACTGACATAGTATGAACAATACATATTTGAACTGTAAGGATTTCCTAGCAATGCCTCTGTCATGCCTAGCATCTCCAATAAAATAAATTTATAGGATTTTACCTTATCTCCCCCTTAACAGGCAATGGACATACATCTCTAGAAAATCTCTTGGGAAAACCATTATACACAGAGCGAAAGTGATAGACTCACTGTACGTTCGCATGATCTTAGTAATGTTCATACTCCCCAAGGGTGAAGTTCATGCCTAATAAAATGATCTAGACAATTTTTCCCCTGAGTTAGAACAAGCTTTGACACACCCAAATATTTATATATAGGTGTAAGATGGAAAGGGAATGGTAGCGAAAATGTCAATCGAGTGTCGAGTCCCCTCCTTAAAGGATTTGCCTGTGATTGGTATCAATAAGGCATGAATCTGGAGTACTGCTTCAAATCCCAAATTAGAATCAAGAAGGGAATAGGAAGGTCTCAAGCTTGAAATGCTTACCTCATAAACATCTGAATTTTTGAAATGGAGTAGGAGAAATTCTTACCAGAACACTCATTCCAACTTAAAATATGATTTTTTGCTCCAGACTCGTCCTTTAGCGAAAACTTGCTTTACAACTAGAATACACATCACCAATTCACCTTTGATATGCCATCATGCTATCCTTTATCAATTTGAACAACTCTCCTCCATGAGGATGAACGGAAACATATTAAAGTTGAATGTGTACCCAATGCTCCACTTAAAAATAACAAAGGAAATGAAATAGAAGAGCATCGAGTTCTACTAAGGGTTTCATCCCCTTTTTGCCACGAGAGCTAGCCATTAGGAAAACACTCTTCCTCAAGATTTACCAAGGAAGTTCACTTCTGATCCTTTTATAAACCAAATTCTCAAGGTTTAGATACAATATGCTCAGTCAAATGTAGGAGGTTTACAAAAAGAGTAGTCACCCTAATCTCGAATCGACAAGCCATCAAGCTTTCACTATGATACTCTGATAGGTCCCCTTAACGAAGATGGAAAAGAATTATACTTCAGACGAATTCATTGTGGGTTCCTTATCGCAAAGGAAGGATATGATCGCAGCTAATAAAGGTGAGATGCCTTGTAGATACCGTTTAAAAGATTATCCCCCATCACTCTAGGGGACAAGGCATAATACAGATACACTGGATATAGGGGTCATTAAATGGTTCTCGTTCACAATTAAATTTACTTGACTAACCAAATGAGAATTTGAGTCCAAAATAAGCATATTCAATGCTTTTCTCTAGACAGGAGCACCTTTAACCGCCCATTCTCGAAGGAAAATATATATAAAGTATGTCTCACCACCGGTATCTACCTTCTATCACAAGGAATGCAACAACCATAACCACCTACAAGTTATTTGCACCTGGAAGAAGGCTCGGACATTATCCACATCGAATCCGGACTATTTGGATATAGTACACGGGCATATACAACTAAACTGTACTAGTCTCCATTATTCCATATTAGGTCTAGACTCACGAGATAGGATATAAGCATATGCATGACTGAACTCGGTCATTCTCATACATTCCATATGGGTTTTCAAGAAAATTTGCTCACCATACCACCATAAAATAGTCATCTTGCCCAAGAGGTCTCGCAAGCCAAATGATTTCTAGAACAATATAAAAGTTTACTCGTAACAGAGTAATTAGTATGAACATAATCCACAAATTCCCTTTCTCGTAACTAGACTTACAAATTTGAACGCGGTCGTATGGTTACAGAGGAATGATCATCCACGCACTAGGTTCACCCAATAAGAAATCGAAGAAGAAGCAATGGGGTAAACACAGGGAATAGGACCTTAGTAGCCAGTCTCCTACGAGTTTGCCACGTTCTAACCTAAGTCAGTAGTAGTAGACTGGTGGATTATCAGATAGTCAACCATTGGCCAGCGGATGACTATAACATAATCCATCAATCGCCTTTTGCTCACTTAGTAGTTGAACTAATCCCGATCATAAATCGCATATATAAAACAGGTGATATAGAAACCGATGACAGAGATAATTTACGAAAGAGACCAACAGAATTAAGGAAGAACTTTATGAATGGATGTAGCCAAGACAAGCCACATCTCCTTTCACAATTCTCCCATTTTCCAAATGTCTTGATGGTAGAATCCTATTGCACGAGAACGTATCAATCTTTCGAGAAATAATATAACTGCTCGCACCCCTAATATCGGATCTACCCTTGAATCCCCCGAGGAAAACATCAAACCTATAGTTTTGATACCAACTTGTGACGCTCTGAAATCCCGTTGAGAGGATTTCACCTCCGGGATCTGGTTAATCATGGTGTCGTATGCAACAACAGGTGATAAGCTATAAATCATGACTTAAATAAAAAGGGAATTATTAATAAAGCCATATATTCTGAAAATTTTCGGCTTGTGGAGTTGTATTATTGATAAAACCATTTCTTGTCAAATAACATAAGTTTAACTAAAATAATATCCCTATATCTGTCAATATCTTGTCAAATAAAAAACACAGTACAATACAAAGTAATCCCTTTAACGGGGTTCCAATCTCACAAGAATACTTTACAAATATGACTTAAGAGTTAACACAATATAATATGAATACTTAAACAAGGAAGACACAAGTCGTATCCCAACGACTTTGGTTATCCAATCTTCAGAGCTATTTAGACTTAGTGAGGGCATCGTTCCCCGGAAAATACCTGCAAAACCTGGTTTTAAAAAAGGGAGTGAGCCAAACCCGCTCAGTGGGAACTATAAGGGTTTGTATAAGAAAATATATTAGAAACCATGCATGCCATGTTATGCATTATACTGAAAATAGTTTATATATATGCTGCTTCTCTGATATAAACCACATCTGGGTAGAAATGTGTATATATAAATATAAATATATATAGTACATTTGTGAAGTAGGCAATGCAAAGAAAACCTTTCGTGAAATGTATATCTAATGTCCCCAACCCAAAGTATTAGAAAAGCAATATATGTATATATACATCATCATACTGTATATGCCACAACATCATGACTAGATCTATCACCTCAATCATATATCATCCTCATGTATAGGATTTTTACATCTTCTATGCACAGAGATAACCGGTAACTAGGTTTCTTCTTCCCCAAGGCAGGGACCACCTACCAGGTCCACCTAGACACTACCTCACGCAGCCACAAAGGTACACGCTACCTCACGCAGCCACCAAGGCATACGCTACGGGTATCACCAATATCTATCTAGTACGAACGGTGTGGCCATCTGATAATATATCCAAATAAACTCCAAAGGATAGTAAACGCATCAAATCAAGGAAATCATAAGAACATATAGAATTCAATAGAGGTAGATCAGTATATACATATATTCCATATGTATTCCTATAACTCGTATATATGTATCCATTCTAGATGCGTGTACATATGCATATTGTATAACATGTAGTGGTATTGTTGTTTTACTTGAACTGGGCTTGCCAGGTCCGTCAACTAATGGCTCAGTTAAAAGATCATAAATTTGGGAGGCATTATAAGCTTTCTGTCAACATGGCACCAAAGCCAAATATAATATAGTTTTCGTAGCATACAAATTCTATATAAACCTCCCTTTAAGACCATAAGACTTTGTTTATACATGAAGGGTTTATAATCATACCCAGCACAATTACGGACTGGCAATATAAGTAATAAAATATATAAAGTATAAGCGAGTGGCCGAAGTACAACAACAATATCAAGGCCAAAGCATACATTTAAAACCATGTGCAGCCTCGTAAGTACATGTGCTATAGCGTACAATTCACTATCATATCCGCATATAAGGGTTTTGTACCAATCTTACCAAAAATAACATAGAGATTGGGCTTATCATAAAATCTGTAATATATAATCAAATCAAGCATAAACCAAACCAAAAATCAAGAAGAATTGATCCCAAAACCCCATGAATATGCATTTATTGAAAAACACCAAGGTTTTTTTTTGATTTGAGATGAATAAGTTGTAATCGTACAAAAACATGTTAAAATACTATTATTCCCACCTATTGAGGATTAATCCCTCGAAGAATTATGAAAGAATTGAGTCGAAAAGGCGTAGACGTAAAAACCCCCAAACTTCCTTCCAAGCCCTAGCCATGAGTACCAAAGGAGGAAGAAGATGATGAATATGGTGATGATGATGATGATGGTTTGGGGTGTGTGTGATGCAAAAGGAAGCACCTTAGATGATCACAAGATTTTCCCCAAAATCGCCCTCAATCTCTCTCTAAAAGCTCTCCAAGTGGTTGGATGAAAATGAGAAGTAAAATGGAGGAAATACTTAAAAATCTCACCCAGGTCGATGCAGTCGACTACATTAAAACCACGTAGTCGACATCCACTATTCACAGCACACAATTTTGCTATTTGATCATAGGCTCAACTTCACGCCCATATGTGGCCATCGAGGAGTGAGAATTGGGTCTCGACCAAAACACAAAAGTTGGGGTTCGGATGAAGAAGATATAGTCTTCCAAAGTTGGTCCGAAATAAGGGAATCGCGAAAGACCAAACATGAAAGGACTTATGGTCATTGTAACACACTTAAATATGTTGATATGACTTGTTCGAAGTTTCCAAACCATGCCGACTTTCCCAGAACCAATTTGGCTATTCGAAGCCCGATTCTGCTTTATATGCGATACGGGTTGTGATTTTGCAAGAGATGTTTAAACAGGATGTCACAATATATATATTGGTAAATTAATGAGTTTAAAGTATGTTTTGATTATTTTTCCTCATGTCTATGATATTATTGTTGTACTTAAGCCATTGACTAGCTATTATGAGATTTTCTTGAATACCTACTAGTCCATACCTATATAGAACATATTTATAATGTATGATTGAATGGCTTATGTATTAAGAACATATGGGCAAGTTTATATTGAAACTAATTGTTATAAATTATGAATTTCACTTGGCTTGGTGCCAATTATATGACTTGTTATAAAAAATTCCCTAATTGGCGAATATAGTTAGTAAAATTCTTTATTGATCCACAATATGGCGAACATGACAGACTTAGTGGAATTGGCTTAAATATAACAGTGATAACACAATGTGATGACTTAATATATATATAAGTTGATATTTTTACGGTACATATGTATTCCGAGATGCATATTTGGTTAATGTCTTTGAGCCATATTTGGTTTCCTTTAAACATACACTATTGGTCCTCAAGGGGGCTTAGCCATGACGGTTACATACCCTAGTCTACATAGAGGGACCATGCTAAGTTAGCAATGTACTCTATGGTTCGTGTAGAGGGACCCTGCTTGTAATCAACATACTCTATAATCCAGTAACAGAACCCCTAGAGACAACATAATCTACACGTCTAGGTGGTTCTGTAAGGGAGACGCAGCATAGGGGGCGGCATAGCTTGCGCCATGATGTCTGTGTACTATTGAAATCCTAGATGTTGATATTCCTGTTGGATGTAATAGAAAATGTGATAGTCGGATATGAGATGAACATTTGACTAAAATTAGTCCCTACGTTTGTTTTACAACTATACTTATTTTGTAAATAAACTTGTATATGTTATTGTATCAAGAAATAAAATATTTATGGGGTAGGATAACATTTGGTGTGCATTGCATAGAATATAGTTCTAGAAATTAGGTAGAAGGTCTTATTACACATTGATTTTTACAAAAAATCCAATGAATAATATTTTTTTGAATGAAAGGCCTATTTTTAATTGGTGATTAGTGTAAAAGGCCTATTTTGTTTTATATTTTAAATGAAGGTATTTGAATAAATTTAAATATCATTTAATTAATAAAAACATGTTATATATTAACTAAATTACCCCCTCTTTATGAAATTTATACAAAAAATATGAACTGCAAAGTTCATATTGCAGTGAAATATAGACTGCAATATGAACTTTGCACTAAAAATATGGACTGCAAAGTTCCCATTGCAGTAAATGTGGACTACAATATCAACTTTGCACCAAAAATATGGACTGCAAAGTTTATATTGCAGTAAAATATAGATTGCAAAGTTCATATTGCAGTAAAATATGAAGTGCAAAGTTCATATTGCAGTGAAATATAGACTGCAAAGTTCATATTGCAGTCCATATTTTAATGCATATTGGTATTTTTTAAGTTTATTTTAAGGGGTGAGATGTCATTTTACAATGAAAAAAAAGACACATGTCATATTATCAATAAAATAAAAAATAGGCCCTTTATTTACAAAAAACATTATTCCTTGGCTTTAGGGTGAAAATCTTTCTCTAGTAAGACCTTTTTTTTAATTGTCCCAATATAGTTTTCATGACAGTTTAAATAAAGTACTTCATATATATTTATATAATAATGGTTTAAATTATTTTCATTAGTACATGTCATGTGTTTTCCAAATATAATTTTTCTTATCCAAATCCTTATAGTTCAGATTGAGCCCATGTTTGACTCACTCTCATTTTTCAAATTAGTTTTAAAGGTAATTTCTCAGGACGGCATGAATATGAAGTTTAAACACCTTTGATAACCTTAGATTACTTGTAGTCGTCCATGGATAATTTAATTTTTATGTACTTAGTATATTTGCATATTTTTTATAACTAAACTCGTATCCAATTTAACATATAAGTGTTGTAAAGCTTTTCAATTATGATTTGGGACCTCATTGGAAAATTGTATTATATGGACATTCGTGATTGTATATGGTTATTTATTCTAAAAGTTTAGTGTTTTACTTTTAAAAAATGAAAAAGAAAAAATTATTTTATTATCCACAGGTTTGAATTATTAACTTTACGAACTTCGCATGCTAAAATTTTCTTAAAATGAGGCTTTATATGTACTTTTATGGTCAAAAAGTTTTAAATTAAGTACTTTAAACCTGCTGTCTCGTATGGCACCGTGATTAACCGGGTCCTGGAGGTCTAAACTTAACGGGATTTGGGGCGGCACATGGTTAGGGTTAATGATTTATATTAATTAGTTAATCTTAATTAGTGAATAATTAATTTGGAGTGTTTCTAACAAAAAATACGGAGTGTTTATTAGTATAATGTTCATTTTTTACATTGAGTGTTACCGATGAAAAAGGAGTGTCATCATCATTAATGTCGTCATATAGAAAAAAAAATTCATTTTTTTACTAACACCAAAATAGCACACTAGAATGTGTGGTTAAGCTCGATTGGCCCAGGCTGAGCCAGGGCTGGGCTTAAACAAGTGAATATTAGCCCACATTGCCATTCTTACTATTGTTATTAATGCTAGTCCAGCCGGCCCATGGGCTCTACAAACAATAGAGACTGGTTGTTATGTACAAGGTATGAATCCTTTTATATTAGTATTAGTATTAGTAATATCTTCTTCTTCTTCTTCTTCTTCTTCTTCTTCTTCTTCTTCTTCTTCTATTTTGTCTCACTTTCAAATGGTATTCTTTATATCGTCTAAGCCATCACCCCTAACAACACAAATAAAAATAATAATAATCTCAGATAATAAATAGCATATTGTTCTAGAAATTGCGTTTCAGGCCACAAAAATTATATCGTCCTACCATGAATTCAGGGGTAAAAACAAAAGAGAAGCCTTCGGATGATATAATGAAGGTCGTCTAGGACATTAGACTCAAACAATATATAATCTATAACGTGTCTAGATAGTTTGTTGGATGGCAAGGCGTAACTTGTGCCACAAGCTATGCCTTGTGCCTCGTGATTTTATTATTATTATTATTATTATTATTATTATTATTATTATTATTATTATTATTATTATTATTATTATTATTACCCTTTGATATTAGTAGTTATTGTATATGTAAATAAATTATTGATAACATTTTATTTTCTATTCCACATCTCTATTATTAAATATTGAGATCTCTTTTATTATTTGGTACCAACGCCACTTTAGGGACTTATGTAATCTCTTCAGGGACTTGTGTCTTTTTCAAGACAATGGCCTTTTCTGGAACTTTAAAGATAGTGGATTTTTCTATGAACTCTTCTTGAGTGAAATGGGGAACCTCTTTAAGAGTGTTCTTAGGGCATGATTACTCAGACTTCCTCTTTTAGGGATCTGAATCTTTAGAACCTATAGGTCTATCACGCTTCTGGCATGGTACAGATTCATTAGTTGCCATATTTTGAATTTGTCCTTGTAGGGACACTAATTATGGCATATGCGTTTATAACTGGCAAGTTTAACTTTGTACCATTTTACTGCATCATTAAATCAAATCAATATGTAATGTATAAGAAAATTTCTTACAAAACATTATTCTATATACCTTCACACATTGTGATGTACATTGTGAGAATCCCGACGAGACCCCCCCCCCCCCCCCCCGTGCACGGGCAAAAGGTTTTTTTTAGAGTCGCCAGTACGTTTTCCAAAAAAAGGACAAAAGTGAGTTTTTGTACCTTTTTAGGGTACAATTGTCTGCGCAACCAAAATGGGATCACATCAGTTGTTAGGCACCCTCGTCGCCCTTCCAAGGTTAATGTGGATCACATCAATTTTTGAACGTGCAATAAAAATAGAGCACGCGAGAGTATTTTCAAGGTACAAAATATGGAGTAGAAATTTTAGATCAAACACCAAGATTAACCATACGGAACTCTCAAATAGAATTTTAGTCCTTCACAAATTTTCTTAAATAGAATATGGATAATAAGGCACGGTCGTGGGCAATTTTAACATGGATTCAATTCGAGTTGGATTTTAGTTGGATTTGAGTTCAACTAGTGCATTTAAATGTATATTCACATACAACCACATAAATATTAACAATATGCAAACGACATTTATAAGCATGCTAAAGTACAACACGGTATAAAAAAAAGGAGAGGATTACATAATAAAAGTAATATACCTTTTATGAAAGGTATGAGAATTTGAAATAACTTTAATTCTAGCTATGAGCGTATTTTATAAATTCTTTTACGATTCAAGCTAAAAAATTTAAATATAAATATCTTTTTCTCAATATAAGTCTCTTTTTTTTATCTATTATTTCTGTTTTTCTTCCCAATTTTTCCCTGACTAAAAAATCCTCTCTCGTTCTTGGACTATTTGCTGGCTTATACAGCAGTGAAAAGTGAATAAGAAGGCCAATTGTCTATACGATTAATCTCATTGACCATTTCAGCCTCCCATTCTCCCGTTTAGGGCAACATTATCTTTCTTTTGCCGTCGGCATCTACATTGATCGTACGATTAATTAGATAATCTGTACGGTATATTAGATTGACTGCACGATTAATCTGATTACCCATTTCAGTGATAGAGCATATCTTTAACTTTTCTCTTTTCTGCCTTCGTGCTGCGAGTTCGGCATTGCACGAATTCCTTCGGAGTGTTTTTTTTCTTGTTAAAAAGGGACTCACAAGGGTCATGAAATGATGTATCCAAATACGTGGGTCTAGATGAAACATAGTGGGATTGTTCCACTGTAATTCTCGCTGTTCTTCAAGAATGGGTAGTTCTGCAGGAACTTTCTTATCTCCCCCTAATGGCGGGAATACTTTCTCAGCAACGTGATAATGATCAAGCAATAAACACATCTCTTTTCATTGGTTTTAAATACAAGATAATTGAAAATGAATCAACCCATATATGAATAATATAACTAACTTTAGGAAAATTAGATTTAGTAGTTGTGTTTTCGAATGCACATGATAAGCTTGTAGTCAAAATAATAAAAACATTAAGACCTAAGTTAAGTTCCACAATGTTGGCTAATAAACTTGCAAAAATAATATATAGTAGAATGAAGAAAACTTACATAACAATAGGTGCCTTTAGTCTTGGAGGATCTACATAGGCATAAAAATTGTCTTGCATTCTTTGAAGAAAAAAATGTCAATTCAAAAAAAATTTAAATAAAATAATTTAGTAACAAGGTTTACGACGCCCAAAATCCCGTTCAGAGGATCCATCCTTCGAGACCTTGTTAATCATAGGTGTCGTGCGCCGACAGTGAGTAACTTAATAAAATCCTACGTGAACATTTAAAAATCCTTAGTTTGACAATAAGGCCCAATTTAAAATATCACATGCATAACCTATTCTTATGATACAGACCAAGTCCAACATATGAAAGTAAACAACGTGTACACAAGCCGCCAACGAGGTCCTAACATACAAGGTTAACAGGCTTTGAACAACTCAAAAGTTGTAGCATATGTGTAGTACTCATATCATGAACAAAACTTTTGGAACAATGGTCCTTTATTCGTGAAGGACCCTCAACTAATTGACTATGTAGAGGCAACCTAGGAAGATGCATCATTTCCTTTCCCTTGCCCTTATTTTCAAATCGTATAACACTGTGACGGGGCTTCACCTTGAGGAAGACATAATCAACCAGTTCAAACTCAAGTGGTCAACGTCTTTTATTGGCGTAGCTCTTTTATCGACTTTGGGTACTAGCCAGGCGCTGCTTATGATTTTGACCATCCCAGTGGTCTCATGTACTAACTGTGGCCAGAGCAACGAAGCTTTTCCCGCTTCAGTCCAACACATCGGTGATCTACAAGGCCTACCATACAAGGCCTCGTAAGGAGCCATTCCAATGCTAGCTTGAAAGCTATTGTTATGAGCGAACTAGGCCAGTGGTAAATAGTCATCCCAATTACCTCAAAAAACTAAAACACAAGCCCTTAGCATATCCTTGATGATTTGGATAGTTCTCTTCGACTGTCCGTTAATTTGGGGGTGAAATGCTAAACTAAAATTTAGTCTTGTACCCTTAGCTTATTGATAGGCTTCCCAAAATCGAGAAGTGAATCGAGGGTCACGATCAGAGACAATAGACGATGGCACTCCTGGAGCATAACTATCTCGTTTACATAAAGTCTCACCAGTTTCTCTAAGGAGCCAGTTTCCCAAATCGGTAAAAAATGGGACGACTTAGTAAGACGATCAACTATTACACACACTGCGTCATTTTTCCTTTGTGTCCTCGGTAATCCCATTAGGAAATCCATTATAATGTTTTCCCATTTCCACTTGGGAATAGGAAGGGGCTAAAGTTGTCCACCAAGCTTTTAATGCTCAATCTTGATAAACTGGCATGATAGGAAATGTGAAACAAAAAGTGCTTCATCACACTTTAGAATTTCCCACCAATAAGTGCGTTTAAAATCCCATTACATTTTAGTACTACCCAGATGGATGGTAAATTTGGAATTGTGGCTTTGGTCAAAATGGTTTGCTTCAATTTATTGTCAGAATGTGGTATAAACAATTTTCCTTTGTATCTGAGGCCACCATCATTTCCTAAGGAAATATTTTCCACATGCACCCCAAATAAAATCTTATTTGGACATTCCATTAATTTTTTATCATTCTTCTAATTTGTAATCACTTGATCTTGTAAAATTGGGGTAGCTACTAAATTAGACAAGTATGCTATGTTTTGACCGTGATATACCACCAAATTGTATTTTTGTAGTTCCTCATGGAGTCTCCATTCACGACACCTTAAGGCTGAAACAAAGCCTTGTCATTTACGGCTAAGCGCGTTTGCCACTACATTAGCCTTTCCAGGATGGTATTGGAGTGTAAAGTCGTAGACTTATAGGTACTCCATCCAACAATGTTGTCCTAGGTTAAGATCCTTTTGGGTAAAAATGTACTTGAGGCTCTTGTGATCGGAGAATACTTTGAACCTTTCTCCATAGAGGTAATGACACTGTATTTTTAATGCAAACACAACAATGACAAGTTCAAGATCGGGTGTAGTATAATTTTTCTTGTGAGTCTTCAACTGATGAGATGCATATAGAATTACATGTTCAAGTTGCATTAATACACAACCTAAACCCAAATGAGATGCATCACAATAAATAACATAGCCTAAGACTCTCTCTGGCAAGGCTAGAATCAGGTGGTAGTCAAACGATACTTCAATTCATTAAAATCTTCCTTGCAACTGTCATCCCACATGAAAGGTAACCTTTTTGAGTTAATCACATACAGGGAACGGCTATATGTAAAAAATTCTCAAAAAATCGTTAATAATAACCAACCAGCCCAAGAAAACTACAAATTTCAGAGACATTCTTTGGTCGGCTCCAACTTGATACTGCCTTGACCTTGTCTGGATCAACAGAGAATCCCCCTCGAGATACAATGTACCCTTAAAATTTCACTTCATCTCTCCAGAAGTCACACTTAGAGAATTTTGCATAAAGGTAATGATCTCTAAGTAATTGAAGTGCGATACGAATGTGCCTCTTATGATCAGCCTAAGTGCGGGAGTAGATAAGGATGTCATCAATGAAAACCACCATAAATTTATCAAGAAAAGGCCAAAAGATGCGATTCATAAGATCATAAATGCTGCAGGAGCATTAGTTAGCCCAAAGGGCATAACCAAGAACTCAAAGTGACCATAATGAGTGCGAAAGGCAATTTTTGCAATGTCCATCTAACGGACATGCAATTGGTGATAGCCCCTGAACACGAGTTGATTTTAAAGAAGAAATAAGCACCCTGAATTTGATCAAATAAATCATCTATCCGTGGAAAAGGGTATTTGTTCTTGATGGTGACTCGGTTCAATTAATGGTAATCAACGCAGAGACAAAGGAAACCATCCGCCTTCTTGGCAAAAAGAACGGGTGCTCCCCATGGCGAAGAACTAGGTCGGATAAAACCTTTAGTTAAAAGTCTTCTAATTGAGATTTTAGTTCATCAAGCTCCATTGGTGCTAACCGATATGGCACAATGGAGATAGGTGCAGTTCCCCTAACCAAATCAATGCCAAACTCAATTTCTTGATGTGGAGGTAAACCGGGAAAATCATTAGGGAACACTTCTATGAATTTATTGACAACTGGAACATCATGTGGAATTAATGGTATGGTTCCAATACTCACAATGCTAGCTAGCAAACCCACATAATTTCGTTATTCCTTTTTAGCTGTATAGGTTATAGGATACATATTGTATTCCTTCCCGAAGAAAATAACTTTATCTCCTTATGGATGGGAGATAGTAACGTTTTGGCATAGCAATCAATCATGGCTTTGTACTTAGCTAACCAATGATAAAGTCACAGGGGCTCATTTCCATAATGATAAAGTCATCCTCCATATGGCAATCGGAGTGAATCGTTATGATGGCAGTGCAATAACGGCTCAATTGAACACTTGCTCTTGTGGTTGTTCCAATGTTAATGGGAAATTCTAGTTTCTTTGGTTTTAAACCCAAACTCATAACACAAGAAGCAGATATAAATGAATGAGATGCACCCGTATCAAACAAAATTCTAACACCGGTGTTAAAGAGAGTAAGACTACCTTCCATCACCGAATGATCTTCTTGATTTGTTATTGGAGTTAGATTGATGACCCGACCACCTTGATTCCCTTGACTTTATGGCTGACTTGAACGATAGGCAGATTGTTGTTGAGGTGATTGATAGCTTCCTTGATACTGACTTTGACTCGGTGTTTGATTTTGATATGATGACTAAGATGATTGGGCTCTAAACCAACCGGATAATGGTCACTATCACCATAGATAAAGAATCTGGTGCGAGGTCCACTACTACCACCACTACTGGCATTGGTTCCTCCAGATGATTTCGAACTTGAACTGTATTTCTTCTTCCTATCCCACGTGTTTCTTAAATCATTTTCCCTCTTTTTACCATGCAATCCCATGAGATGTGCAATTGGCTCATATTGACAGCCAAGCTTTAGGGCAGCTTCCACATAAACCTTGTAAGAGGGAAAATCTATAAAACCCATTGTTTGGTAAAACTAGACTCGTAGGCCATTAAGAAACCTTTATTGCTTCAATTGATCGAACATACCTCTTATGACCATGCTTAGTTCCTCAAATTTGAGACAATACTCCTTAATAGACATCCTGCCTTGAGCTAGATTATAGAACTCATCTCTTTTGGCCCTGCAATATGCATTCGACATGTACTTGTCGCGAAAAATCATATCAAATTAAGAACATACGACCCACTAATAGACCTCCAACACCGTAAAGAGCTCCCTTCAAGCTTTAAGGAGGCAAATCCAACCCACAGGTGCTCTGGAGCATTTAGAATTCAGAGTTGGGAGTGAACATGGTAGAGCCACCCTTCAGCGGCCTTTGGTCTGGACGACCCATCAAACTTGGGTGGTTATAATCTGTTGAACTCTTTGAGGTAGTAGACCTCATCTCCCTTCCCTCCTTGGGGATCACGTTCGACATCCCCAATATTATCGTCATCATTCGAAGGGTTTCTTGGAGCTCCGGTACGGCTGGGATCAACACCGCTAGTAGTTCCATGACTGTTTTTCAGGACTGTGAGTATCCGCAAATGCGAGCCCCGGGTCCCGCTCCCTTCCTCGGGCGTTTAAAACGTCAGAGAGGTTTTCGTCGTTCCGTTTGCTTATTTTCGTGTTTGATAATCTCTATATTGGGTGTCTCCCTATCCTATTTCCAGATGCAAAAGGGTTCGTTCAAAGTTGCCAGTACGTTTTACGAGAAAACGGACAAAAGGGGTCGTGTAAGAGGAAAGGCTACAGATAAGCCTTTCTTTACATGTTCGTCTACGAAATTAGGATTCTATAAGGATCGAAAACTATGTTACGGATTGGGAAGGTGTTAAGCACCCATTCTGCCCTTTCGGTCTCTAGTGGTCTTATATGTTTATTTTATATTGAAATACTTGGATGCTTTTACTGACAGTTTCGAATGAGAAACCCTGATTTCCAGGAAAAATGGGAATGGCTATAAAAAAACCCTTGTGTTTCTAGATCCAATGTTTTGTTTTGAAAAAGCGTAAATACAAATGACAAATATTGTTGTATTTTAGAGAGTCTCCCGTATGATTTCTCAGATAACGACAATTTTCTCGGGTTTTGACTTCTTTTTGGAAAAGTTTGGATTTTACATCGGGACTAATTTAATATGGAATTAGCACTCTTGAGGGGAGTTCTACCAAACATATCACAGTCTATGAAAGAGATAGGATATACCGGGCTTTTAATTCCTGAGTAAGTTTTACTGGTCCGGGTTTTGAAAATAGAATTTTATCCGAATGATAACGTACTTACTCTTCTGGTTTTGCAAATTATTTTATCAGGGTCCTTTGTTTTGAAAATAATAGACTATTCGTAACTTGGCAATAAGTTTATTCAAATAAAACGTGGACAAAACAACAAAAGTAAAACAAGTATACAAATATCTAATGTTTAAATACTAGAAGAGACTTTCTTTATCTTCCCAACAAGAATAATAATAAGAAAGAAAATATAATACGTCAAGTGTTGAGAATAGATTCGATGATTCTTCAGAAATAAGACGATATTCAAGAGTGCTTGATGAAAGACTAGAAAATCAGATATAAGCCAATAATCCTTCAATACTAAGTTTCCGTCCTTAATCCTTGGGGGTGTTGGCCTATTTATAGTGGTTAGGGATAGTATGTCGCGCGACATGTCACCAAAAAAGGCATGTGTCGCGCGGCAATGTGTATCATGTCGCGCGACAAACGGCTAAAGTGATGTTTCCGACAGACTGATGTGTCAGAGAGTGGATGGTCTAGTGTGCGGGGTGATTGTCACGCGACATGTCCCCAACAAGGGCATGTGTCGCGCGACATACTATTTTGTCGTGCGACATTTCACTTCAAAAATAGGTTTGTTTGGCCAATAAACCTTTTTGGGGCAATTTTGAGAGCTCGGGTGGGTTCCGGACTCCAAAAATAGTACTTTTTAAAAGTCGTTAGGGTTCTTGCGGGAGTCAAGGATCGGGGTGTCTACAGAGCCTCTCGACTCCTGCTCCTTATTTGCAAGGAATTGAGGTGACTGGAAGAAACCGTGGTCCATGGCTCCCGCGAAAACTCTAAGGAAGTGTGGGTGTGCAAAAAGTGTTCGTGAATGCCTCTGGAGAGGGCTTTATGTTTGGTTTTGCCTTTGGAGAGGGTTTTTCTTACCTCATTGCCTCTTTCGAGGGATTTTATTTGCTCCATTTGCCTCAGTTGGGGGGACTACCTTTGCTCCACTAGCCTCAAATGGGAGGACTACCATTATTACACTGTGCCTCTGTAACGACCCGGTCCCACCTCAGTACGATATTGTCCGCTCTGGGTAGCGTCCTAGACAGGCCTCAACCCCAGGACATCTACCCTCACGGCTTTGTTTTTGGGAGCTCACAACCAGCTTCCCAGGGGGTCACCCATCCTGGGATTTCTCTGGTCCAAGCACGCTTAACTTCGGAGTTCTCATGGGATCCGAAGCCAGTGAGCTACCCAAAAGGCCTCGTACTTAATTAGCGACCATTTCTTACTTATATGGGTCTCCAAGGATCCCCCAACTTCCGGTGTGGGATGCCCCCTTTGAGCTACCATTCCTCCACACAAGGGAGTACTCATCGCTCGAGCTACCATTCCTCCACACAAGGGAGTAATCATCACTCAGGGCGTCACATCCTTCCCCCCAAGGGAATCGACGTCCTCGTCGACACACCGTACTCTATGGGGTCTGCTCTGATACCATTTGTAACGACCCGGTCCCACCTCAGTACGATATTGTCCGCTCTGGGTAGCGTCCTAGACAGGCCTCAACCCTAGGACATCTACCCTCACGGCTTTGTTTTTGGGAGCTCACAACCAGCTTCCCAGGGGGTCACCCATCCTGGGATTTCTCTGGTCCAAGCACGCTTAACTTCGGAGTTCTCATGGGATTCGAAGCCAGTGAGCTACCCAAAAGGCCTCGTACTTAATTAGCGACCATTTCTTACTTATATGGGTCTCCAAGGATCCCCCAACTTCCGGTGTGGGATGCCCCCTTTGAGCTACCATTCCTCCACACAAGGGAGTAATCATCACTCAGGGCGTCACAGCCTCTCTCGGAGGGCTTTTGATCTTCTTGCCTCATGTGGGAGGACTACCATTGCTACATTGTGCCTCTCTGGGAGGGCTTTCGGTATTTTCACCTCAGGTGGGAGGACTACCATTGCTACACTGTGCCTTTCTGCGAGGGCTTTCGATCTTCTCGCCTCAGGTGGGAGGACTACCGTTGCTACACTGTGCCTCTCTGGGAGGGCTTTTGATCTTCTCCCCCCAGGTGGGAGGACTACCTTTGGTACACTGTGCCTCTCTAGGAGGGCTTTTGATCTTCTCGCCTCAGGTGGGAGGACTAACATGGCTACACTGTGCTTCTCTGGGAGGGCTTATGATCTTCTCGCCTCAAGTGGGTGGACCACCATTGCTACACTGTGCCTCTCTGGGACGGCTTTTGATCTTCTCGCCTTAGGTGGAAGGACTACCATGGCTACACTGTGCCTTTCTGGGAGGGCTTTTGATCTTCTCGCCTCAGGTGGGAAGACTACGATTGCTACACTGTGCCTCTCTAGGAGAGCTTTTGATGTTCTCGCCTCAGGTGGGAGGACTACCATTGCTACAATGTGCCTCTCTGGGAGGGCTTTTGATCTTTTCACCTCAGGTGGGAGGACTACAATTGCTACACTGTGCCTCTCTTGGAGGGCTTTTGATCTTCTCGCCTCAGGTGGGTGGACTACCATTGCTACACTATGCCTCTCTGGGAGGGCTTTTGATCTTCTCGCCTCAGGTGGGAGGACTACCATTGCTACACTGTGCCTCTCTGGGAGGGCTTTTGATCTTCTCGCCTTAGGTGGGAGGACTACCATTGCTACACTGTGCCTCTATAGGAGGGCTTTTGATCTGTAAAAAAAAAGAAAGTTTCCTCTAGGAGGGCTTTTTTGTGAGTATTTTTGCCTCTGGCAAGGGCTTGTGTTCAGGATTTGACTCGAGGAGGGCTTGTGTTGTATTCTGGTGAATTTTTTATTGTCTCTTTCTTAGACTGCTAGAGTGAGAGAGAAAATTTATGAGCATGAAAAGTCTGAAGTTTTACTCTCATGTTTTCCTCGAGTGAAGATACTTCTTTCAGAAAGCAGTTTTCGGATTTCTTTGTAGAGTGATGATTCGAGGTTTTCCAAACCATCTCTTCTGTATCGTGCTGAAAAGAAAATTTTGTATGAAAGGTCAATCTCTAATCTCTGGTCTCTTTTTAGTTCTTCCTTTTGGTGGGCCCACATCATTTTCTGTTTTTCGATGCCTTATTTCTCCCTCTTTTGGGAAAGACTATTCCTGGCCTTCTCTGTTTTTGACCAAGAGTCTTTATTATCCCTTTTTTGTGATCAGGAGCCTTACTCACCCAAAACGAAGCCCTGAGCCGGTTTTGGCCTACCTATCACTTTTGGTGTGGCTCTCCCTCCCACTTTACATTTCTATTTCTCTTGCTCTCTTTGGGCGCTCATGCGGGTTCTTTCTCTTTTCTACTCTTTCATTTTTTTTCTATTCCCGTCTTATTCTGATATTTTGCCTTTTCTCATCGATGGTCTTGGTCCTTCTTGGGAGATTAGAGACTACTTTAACCGTTTGTATTTTTCTCTCACATTTTTGGAGAGATGATTTGGAAGTCTCTTCCTCGAATTTTCATCATGGGCGTGTGGTTTTCAGAAAGGTTTTCAAAAACTATTTCTCTGGAGCATTCCCGCAGGAGACAAAATGAACCAAAGGTCAAAAAATTAGGGGAGTGGACCAAGATGTCACGCGACATTTCGGTGGAGATCTCTTTGTCCCGCGACAAAGAGACCATTTGTCGCGCGACAAACTGGTTTATTATATAAGCCCCTTGCTGAGCTCATTCCACCTTATTCTCTCCTTTCTCTTTCTCTCTCTAGCCTTCTTTCTCTCTTCTCTTAAGCGCAGAAGCCCTGTCGCTTTTTTGACTTTTTTGACTTTTCTTATATCTTACTCACACATAGATGGATCCTACACAGCCAAATAGATTAGAGGGTGACCAGGAAGAGGTCACCTTTACCGATGCTCAGGGCATTCTCCGGTGCAGCCCTCACCATGACGACTGGGAGGACCTCGATTGGTTCTTGATGGAGCCTGTTTCTCAAGACATCCGTCAACGGTCTCTGTTATGTTTTACCTGAAATTCTTTCTTTGTTCGATTATTTATGTCGTTTCCTGCATGAATTTAAACAATTTTGTATTTAGTATGCATGTCTGCCTAAAAATAACGTCCGATTTAGTGAACACATACTTTTACTTGTGATACCTTTTAGGTTCTTTTTAGAAAATTTCATAATTATACCCCTATAACTCTATAACTATCATAATTACACCAATGTACCCTTAGGTTTGGAAAATTTACATAATTTACCCTTATAACCCTAAAATTCTCATAATTACACCAAAGTACCCTCAGGTTTGGAAAATTACATAATTTACCCTTATAACCCCATAGCTCTCATAATTACACCAAAGTACCCTCCGGTTTGATAAATTACATAATTTACCCTTATAACCCCATAACTCTCATAATTACACCAAAGTACCCTCAAGTTTGGAAAATTACATAATTTTCCCCTATGACCCTATAACTCTCATAATTACACCAAAGTACCCTAAGGTTTGGAAAATTACATAATTTACCTTTATAACCCTATAACTCTCATAATTACACCAAAATACCCTCAAGTTTTGAAAATTTACATAATTTTCCCCTATAACCCCATAACTGTAACACCTGGTTTCCTTATCTCTTGCAAACCGCGACCTATATCACGTATAAGACAGAATATGGCTTCGGAGGGCCAAATTGGGTTCTGTAAAGGTTAGCATGGTTTGGAAACCTCCAACAAGTCATATTAATATATTTTAGTGTGTTATAATGACCATAAGTTGTTTCGGGTGGCTCGGACGAAAATTGACTCAAAAATCACAAATTTCGATCCTACGCGATGAATGATTTTTACCCGACTTTGGATGACCATAACTTCTTCATCCGAACTCCAAATGAGTCCCCAATTTTGGCCACGTCTTTATTTCAATTACCTCTATAATGTTCATGTTTTGTTCGAGACCCAATTCCAACTCCTTAATGCCCGAAAATGGGTGCAAAGTTGAACTATTAACCAAAAGCTGAAAGGGGCACCTTCAGGCCTAGGGAGTCGACTCCATGGAAAGGATGGAGTCGACTCCATCGTGCTGGAGAGGTTTTTTATATATTTCTTCTTCTCCTTTCATCCTCATTTCACCCCACCATTGGATAGCTCTTAGAGAGAGATTGAGGGGCTATCCTTGGGGATATTGTCAGAATACTCTATGCTTATTATCCCCCACCAAATCATCAACATCATCATCATCTCCATCATCATCTTCATCCTCTCCCTCCTTTGGTTCACCATTTATAGGGTTTTAGAAGCTCAAATTGGGGATTTTCGTACTCGTGCTTCTTCGGCTCAATTCTTCGGCGATTCTTCGAGGGATTGACCCTCCTAAGGTGGGAACACTAGTATTTTAACAAGCTTTCTTACGATTACAAATTATCCACTTCAAATCAAACAAAAACCTAGCATTTTTCTATATAAGCATGTTCATGGGGTTTTGGGAACAATCCTTCTTGATGTTTGGTTTGTCTTATGCTTGGTTTGATTATGTATTACGGATTTTATGATAAGCCCCAATACTTATGTTGTTTTTGGTTAGATGGGTACAAAACCTCTACATACGGACATGGTTATGAATTATATATTATGATACGCATACACACAAAGTGATACATGATTTTAAAAGTATGTTTTGGACAAAGTTATACATATTGGTGGTATTGTTGTTGTATTATAAGCTATGAGCAATATTTCTGAGATTTTCTACCTACTTAGCCAGTCCGTAAGTATGCTGGTCAAATGCATATATATGTTTTGAATAAATTAAATCTTTAAATCATATTGGGAGGCGAATTGGGAACTCGTATACATTATTTTATTGTATTAGACTTGGCTTGAGGCCAAATTGATGAAAACACGTGAAACCTCCCAAATTAAGGATTTTTTTGTTTTCCTTTTTAAATTGATGGACTTGGCTGATCTTGTACAACCTCAACAACAATACTACTACATGTTTTACAATATGTATATTTACACATATCTTGTACGGATATATATATCTATATGAGTTATACGAATACACCTGGAGTGTATTTATGTTCATATCTACATCGGTTGGATTATATATTATTGTGATTTTGTGGATTTGATGAGTTTATTGTGGTTTGGATATATTATTGGATGGCCACACCGTTCGTACTAGATAGATGGTGATTACCGGTAGCGTATAGCCTTGGTAGCTACGTGAGTATTATTGTAGCGTGCGCCTTTATGGCGGCTTAAGGTAGCGTATGCCTGTGTGGCTGCATGAGGTAGCGTATGCCTGTGTGGCTGCATGAGGTAGCGTCTAGGTGGACCTGGTAGGTGGTCCCTGCCTTGAGCAGAAGAAACTGAGTTGCCGGCTGTGGGAACCCGCGAATGCGACCCCCGGGCCTCATTCCTAAATGTTCCTGTGCGTCTGATGGCGTATTTGATAATCTCTATATTGGGTGTCTCCTCTATCCTATTTCCAGATGCAAAAGGGTTCGTTCAAAGTTCGCCAGTACGTTTTACGAGAAAACGGACAAAAGGGGTTCGTGTAAGAGGAAAGGCTACAGATAAGCCTTTCTTTACATGTGTCGTCTACGAAATTAGGATTCTATAAGGATCGAAAACTATGTTACGGATTGGGAAGGTGTTAAGCACCCATTCTGCCCTTTCGGTCTCTAGTGGTCTTATATGTTTATTTTATATTGAAATACTTGGATGCTTTTACTGACAGTTTTCGAATGAGAAACCCTGATTTCCAGGAAAAAAGAAATGGGAATGGCTATAAAAAAACCCTTGTGTTTCCTAGATCCAATGTTTTGTTTTGAAAAAGCGTAAATACAAATGACAAATATTGTTGTATTTTAGAGAGTCTCCCGTATGATTTCTCAGATAACGACAATTTTCTCGGGTTTTGACTTCTTTTTGGTAAAAGTTTGGATTTTACATCGGGACTAATTTAATATGGAATTAGCACTCTTGAGGGGAGTTCTACCAAACATATCACAGTCTATGAAAGAGATAGGATATACCGGGCTTTTAATTCCTGAGTAAGTTTTACTGGTCCGGGTTTTGAAAATAGAATTTTATCCGAATGATAACGTACTTACTCTTCTGGTTTTGCAAATTATTTTATCAGGGTCCTTTGTTTTGAAAATAATAGACTATTCGTAACTTGGCAATAAGTTTATTCAAATAAAACGTGGACAAAACAACAAAAGTAAAACAAGTATACAAATATCTAATGTTTAAATACTAGAAGAGACTTTCTTTATCTTCCCAACAAGAATAATAATAAGAAAGAAAATATAATACGTCAAGTGTTGAGAATAGATTCGATGATTCTTCAGAAATAAGACGATATTCAAGAGTGCTTGATGAAAGACTAGAAAATCAGATATAAGCCAATAATCCTTCAATACTAAGTTTCCGTCCTTAATCCTTGGGGGTGTTGGCCTATTTATAGTGGTTGAAAGGGATAGTATGTCGCGATATTTTGGTGTATATTGCGACATGTCACTGAGTCAAAAAGTGGAGTGGCATGTGTCGCACGGCAATGTACAGGGGGTATCATGTCGCGCGACAAACGGCTAAAGTGATGTTTCCGACAGACTGATGTGTCAGAGAGTGGATGGTCTAGTGTGCGGGGTGATTGTCACGCGACATGTCCCCAACAAGGGCATGTGTCGCGCGACATACTATTATTGTCGTGCGACATTTCACTTCAAAACATAGGTTTGTTTGGCCAATAAACCTTTTTGGGGCAAGTTTTTGAGAGCTCGGGTGGGTTCCGGACTCCAAAAATAGTACTTTTTAAAAGTCGTTAGGGTTCTTGCGGGAGTCAACGGATCGGGGTGTCTACAGAGCCTCTCGACTCCTGCTCCTTATTTGCAAGGAATTGAGGCGACTGGAAGAAACCGTGGTCCATGGCTCCCGCGAAAACTCTAAGGAAGTGCGGGTGTGCAAAAAGTGTTCGTGAATGCCTCTGGAGAGGGCTTTATGTTTGGTTTTGCCTTTGGAGAGGGTTTTTCTTACCTCATTGCCTCTTTCGAGGGATTTTATTTGCTCCATTTGCCTCAGTTGGGGGGACTACCTTTGCTCCACTAGCCTCAAATGGGAGGACTACCATTATTACACTGTGCCTCTCTCGGAGGGCTTTTGATCTTCTTGCCTCAGGTGGGAGGACTACCATTGCTACATTGTGCCTCTCTGGGAGGGCTTTCGGTATTTTCACCTCAGGTGGGAGGACTACCATTGCTACACTGTGCCTTTCTGCGAGGGCTTTCGATCTTCTCGCCTCAGGTGGGAGGACTACCGTTGCTACACTGTGCCTCTCTGGGAGGGCTTTTGATCTTCTCCCCCCAGGTGGGAGGACTACCTTTGCTACACTGTGCCTCTCTAGGAGGGCTTTTGATCTTCTCGCCTCAGGTGGGAGGACTAACATGGCTACACTGTGCTTCTCTGGGAGGTCTTATGATCTTCTCGCCTCAAGTGGGTGGACCACCATTGCTACACTGTGCCTCTCTGGGACGGCTTTTGATCTTCTCGCCTTAGGTGGGAGGACTACCATGGCTACACTGTGCCTTTCTGGGAGGGCTTTTGATCTTCTCGCCTCAGGTGGGAAGACTACCATTGCTACACTGTGCCTCTCTAGGAGAGCTTTTGATGTTCTCGCCTCAGGTGGGAGGACTACCATTGCTACAATGTGCCTCTCTGGGAGGGCTTTTGATCTTTTCACCTCAGGTGGGAGGACTACAATTGCTACACTGTGCCTCTCTTGGAGGGCTTTTGATCTTCTCGCCTCAGGTGGGTGGACTACCATTGCTACACTATGCCTCTCTGGGAAAGGGCTTTTGATCTTCTCGCCTCAGGTGGGAGGACTACCATTGCTACACTGTGCCTCTCTGGGAGGGCTTTTGATTGCCTCTCGCAGAGGGCTTAGGTGGGAGGACTACCATTGCTACACTGTGCCTCTATAGGAGGGCTTTTGATCTGTAAAAAAAAAGAAAGTTTCCTCTAGGAGGGCTTTTTTGTGAGTATTTTTGCCTCTGGCAAGGGCTTATGTGTTCATGGATTTGACTCGAGGAGGGCTTGTGTTGTATTCTGGTGAATTTTTTATTGTCTCTTTCTTAGACTGACTAGAGCTGAGCGAGAGAAAATTTATGAGGCATGAAAAGTCATTTGGAAGTTTTACTCTCATGTTTTCCTCTGAAAAGTGAAGATACTTCTTTCAGAAAGCAGTTTTCGGATTTCTTTGTAGAGTGATGATTCGAGGTTTTCCAAACCATCTCTTCTGTATCGTGCTGAAAAGAAAATTTTGTATGAAAGGTCAATCTATAATCTCTGGTCTCTTTTTAGTTCTTCCTTTTGGTGGGCCCACATCATTTTCTGTTTTTCGATGCCTTATTTCTCCCTCTTTTGGGAAAGACTATTCCTGGCCTTCTCTGTTTTTGACCAAGAGTCTTTATTATCCCTTTTTTGTGATCAGGAGCCTTACTCACCCAAAACGAAGCCCTGAGCCGGTTTTGGCCTACCTATCACTTTTGGTGTGGCTCTCCCTCCCACTTTACATTTCTATTTCTCTTGCTCTCTTTGGGCGCTCATGCGGGTTCTTTCTCTTTTCTACTCTTTCATTTTTTTTCTATTCCCGTCTTATTCTGATATTTTGCTTTTTCTCATCGATGGTCTTGGTCCTTCTTGGGAGATTAGAGACTACTTTAACCGTTTGTATTTTTCTCTCACATTTTTGGAGAGATGATTTGGAAGTCTCTTCCTCGAATTTTCATCATGGGCGTGTGGTTTTCAGAAAGGTTTTCAAAAACTATTTCTCTGGAGCATTCCCGCAGGAGACAAAATGAACCAAAGGTCAAAAAATTAGGGGAGTGGACCAAGATGTCACGCGACATTTCGGTGGAGATCTCTTTGTCCCGCGACAAAGAGACCATTTGTCGCGCGACAAACTGGTTTATTATATAAGCCCCTTGCTGAGCTCATTCCACCTTATTCTCTCTTCTCTTTCTCTCTCTAGCCTTAAGCGCAGAAGCCCTGTCGCTTTTTTCTTTCTCTCTTCTCTTAGATGGATGCTACACAGCCAAATAGATTAGAGAAGCCCTGTCGCTTCTTTACCGATGACTTTTTTGACTTTTCTTATATCTTACTGCAGCCCTCACATGACGATGGATCCTACACAGCCAAATAGATTAGAGGGTGACCAGGAAGAGGTCACCTTTACCAAGATGCTCAGGGCATTCTCCGGTGCAGCCCTCACCATGACGACTGGGAGGACCTCGATTGGTTCTTGATGCATGAGCCTGTTTCTCAAGACATCCGTCAACGGTCTCTGTTATGTTTTACCTGAAATTACTTTTCTTTGTTCGATTATTTATGTCGTTTCCTGCATGAATTTAAACAATTTTGTATTTCATAGTATGCATGTCTGCCTAAAAATAACGTCCGATTTAGTGAACACATACTTTTACTTGTGATACCTTTTAGGTTCTTTTTAGAAAATTTCATAATTATACCCCTATAACTCTCATACTATCATAATTACACCAATGTACCCTTAGGTTTGGAAAATTTACATAATTTACCCTTATAACCCTAAAATTCTCATAATTACACCAAAGTACCCTCAGGTTTGGAAAATTACATAATTTACCCTTATAACCCCATAGCTCTCATAATTACACCAAAGTACCCTCGGTTTGATAAATTACATAATTTACCCTTATAACCCCATAACTCTCATAATTACACCAAAGTACCCTCAAGTTTGGAAAATTACATAATTTTCCCCTATAACCCTATAACTCTCATAATTACACCAAAGTACCCTAAGGTTTGGAAAATTACATAATTTACCTTTATAACCCTATAACTCTCATAATTACACCAAAATACCCTCAAGTTTTGAAAATTTACATAATTTTCCCCTATAACCCCATAACTGTAACACCTGGTTTCCTTATCTCTTGCAAACCGCGACCTATATCACGTATAAGACAGAATATGGCTTCGGAGGGCCAAATTGGGTTCTGTAAAGGTTAGCATGGTTTGGAAACCTCCAACAAGTCATATTAATATATTTTAGTGTGTTATAATGACCATAAGTTGTTTCGGGTGGCTCGGACGAAAATTGACTCGAAAATCACAAATTTCGATCCTACGCGATGAATGATTTTTACCCGACTTTGGATGACCATAACTTCTTCATCCGAACTCCAAATGAGTCCCCGATTTTGGCCACGTCTTTATTTCAATTACCTCTACAATGTTCATGTTTTGTCCGAGACCCAATTCCAACTCCTTAATGCCCAAAAATGGGTGCAAAGTTGAACTATTAACCAAAAGCTGAAAGGGGCACCTTCAGGCCTAGGGAGTCAACTCCATGGAAAGGATGGAGTCGACTCCATCGTGCTGGAGAGGTTTTTTATATATTTCTTCTTCTCCTTTCATCCTCATTTCACCCCACGATTGGATAGCTCTTAGAGAGAGATTGAGGGGCTATCCTTGGGGATATTGTCAGAATACTCTATGCTTATTATCCCCCACCAAATCATCAACATCATCATCATCTCCATCATCATCTTCATCCTCTCCCTCCTTTGGTTCACCATTTATAGGGTTTTAGAAGCTCAAATTGGGGATTTTCGTACTCGTGCTTCTTCGGCTCAATTCTTCGGCGATTCTTCGAGGGATTGACCCTCCTAAGGTGGGAACACTAGTATTTTAACAAGCTTTCTTACGATTACAAATTATCCACTTCAAATCAAACAAAAACCTAGCATTTTTCTATATAAGCATGTTCATGGGGTTTTGGGAACAATCCTTCTTGATGTTTGGTTTGTCTTATGCTTGGTTTGATTATGTATTACGGATTTTATGATAAGCCCCAATACTTATGTTGTTTTTGGTTAGATGGGTACAAAACCTCTACATACGGACATGGTTATGAATTATATATTATGATACGAATACACACAAAGTGATACATGATTTTAAAAGTATGTTTTGGACAAAGTTATACATATTGGTGGTATTGTTGTTGTATTATAAGCTATGAGCAATATTTCTGAGATTTTCTACCTACTTAGCCAGTCCGTAAGTATGCTGGTCAAATGCATATATATGTTTTGAGTAAATTAAATCTTTAAATCATATTGGGAGGCGAATTGGGAACTCGTATACATTATTTTATTGTATTAGACTTGGCTTGAGGCCAAGTTGATGAAAACACGTGAAACCTCCCAAATTAAGGATTTTTTTGTTTTCCTTTTTAAATTGATGGACTTGGCTGATCTTGTACAACCTCAACAACAATACTACTACATGTTTTACAATATGTATATTTACACATATCTTGTACGGATATATATATCTATATGAGTTAAACGAATACACCTGGAGTGTATTTATGTTCATATCTACATCGGTTGGATTATATATTATTGTGATTTTGTGGATTTGATGAGTTTATTGTGGTTTGGATATATTATTGGATGGCCACACCGTTCGTACTAGATAGATGGTGATTACCGGTAGCGTATAGCCTTGGTGGCTACGTGAGTATTATTGTAGCGTGCGCCTTTATGGCGGCTTAAGGTAGCGTATGCCTGTGTGGCTGCATGAGGTAGCGTATGCCTGTGTGGCTGCATGAGGTAGCGTATGCCTGTGTGGCTGCATGAGGTAGCGTCTAGGTGGACCTGGTAGGTGGTCCCTGCCTTGGGCAGAAGAAACTGAGTTGCCGGCTGTGGGAACCCGCGAATGCGACCCCCGGGCCTCATTCCTAAATGTTCCCGTGCGTCTGATGGCGTATTTGATAATTCATATCGGGTGTCCCTCTATCCTATAATCCTATAACTCTCATAATTACACCAAAATACACTCAGTTTGGAAATTTACATAATTTTACCCTATAACTCTATAACTCTCAAAATTACACCAAAATACCCTCAGGTTTGGAAAATTACATAATTTACCCTTATAATCCTATAACTCTCATAATCACACCAAAATATCCTCAGGTTTATCACACATATTTACATAAAAGTACCCTCGGGTGCAATACGAAGTAAAGAAAAACATGCTGGTGTAAAATTGGCCTATAATCACATAATAAAAACGACCGTCTGGCCCCCTGCAAAAGTGAATGGAACTAAGTGAGTAGCGAAAAAGTGGTTTCTTTGGCAGCAATGAACACGCCTGTTTGGAGAAATGTATTTGTATTAAGGTGTGTTACATGACAAACGATGAGTACAGGTGCATGATTTCTCCGATAAAGACACATATCTTCCTTCCTTCATCCCCACACTTACTCTTTTATCTCTGTTGAAACAAAGTCCTCTTACTGCACAAATGTTGAATTTTCTTCTATCAAAGCTCGAGATGCCTTAGTACCCTCGAAACTCAGTCTTGTCACTCCCCATACTTCTTTATCTGTGGAGTGTATGTGGCATGGATGGCTGACTTGGTAATTCAACTATGCACGGTTTGGTTTTTCTTAGCCCCTCCGGGCTGACATTATTCATTCAATCTGGCAATTAGTGGAGGAAGATCTGGTTGTCATTCTTTATAAAATGCAATGGTTTCAGTTCGTGGGCTCAGAGCCCTCTAAGGCATGTATGAAGCTCGAGTTGCACTGGTGGCTGAGGATACGATACGGCTTCTTTCTGGGGCTAAGATGGGGTGCTAGATAGCAAATGTACTGACTATTTTGGTGTTCTGAACCACCGCTTATGAAGTTTGAAACACTGCTCTCTTTTATGAAACAAAAAAGTTTTTATAATAATTAAACCGGGCCTGAAGTAACTTCTCAGGTTGCCTACGTTCCCCGTTGTGTTTCTTTATTCAAACAAAAGTGAGTTGGGGCTCAGGTTTACGTAGTTCTGGATTATACATGCTATTTCTTAAATGACTCCCTTTGTGTTGATTTCTTTAATGATGTGCGGCCCAGTCCCGAACTTTTATCTCGGATCTCCTGCTAATTTCTTTAATTTTTCTCAAAACTACGTCGTTCTCACAAATATCCCAAGTCTTCACTTTTTCAATTTTAAAGGCCCCATGATGACAAAACACGGCCTTCCACCGTTTCTCTTTTAGCGATGCTAACTTACTGTAGCGGGTTGTTTGGCCATATTTGGTCCGCCCGGTGCGAGGATCGTTCCTTCTTCGATTAGATCTTGGATGCGGTGTCGGAGGGCTAAACATCTATCTGTGTCATGGCCCACAGCTTGGTGGTATAAACAGTTCTCGTTCATCTTCCAAGAAGAAGGGACGGGATTTGGTGGAGGTCGAGGGTTGAGTGGGGTAACCAGGCCCGCATTCTGTAGCAATTCAAGACTTTTGGTCAAGGTTGTGGGGAGGTTGCTGAATTTTCTATTTTTTTGGGTTGATATGTATTGTATGTTTTGGTTTGTGTAGGCCTACTTCACTGGGGTTGTTGCTGCTGAAAGGGGCTTTGCTGGTACGGATAAGAGCTTAACTGGTTTACAATGGGGGTGGCCGTGCTCTTCTCGGTATACGAGGCTTTCCTTGTTTCGGTTTCTGCCTTCCTGGCCAACTCTTCTTCTACTTAGGAACCCATGCTTAAAAGTGCTCAAAAATGTGGGAACACGTGCTTCCTCATACATGTCAATACAGCCGGAGTGAAGTTTTTCTGAATTATCTCCAACTGCTCCTCTTCGTTTGGTCGCTTGGACATCTGGGATGCCATTTCTCTCCAACAGGTAACAAAATCACTAAAGCTCTCTTTCTCACCCTGCTTGGCCATCTCTAAGTGTTTACGGGTGACTTTCAAATCTTCGTTGGACCCGTATTTATTCATGAATTCCTTGACGATATCTCCCCATGTCTTCGTGTGGTTTCTCTCCAGATCAAAAAACCATCTCAGGGCAGCCCCCGTGAGAGTCATATGAAATGCTTGGGCCAACTCAGGTTCTCCACAGCCAGATACTTTCATGGATCGGATATATGATTGCAGATGTGTCTTCGGGGGGGTAGTCTCGGTGAATTTGGTGATGGAAGGGAGCTTGAATCCCTGAGGTAATCTTGCTTTCGGGTAGAGGGAGAAGGCATTCATATCAGTAACCTCATCTGCCCCTTTTATCAGAGAGACCCCCCTTTGTAGAACCTTCATCTACTCTTTCAGTTTCTTCATTTCTTCACTCTCTCTTGACACCTCGTCGGGTTGTTCCCGAGCTATAACCGATTCTGCATACACTGCCCGAAGTCGATTGATATCTGTGTATTCATTGGGAGGAGCTACTGGGACCGGGGGCGGAATGGACCTTGTAGGAACTTGTGGCCATGGCTGGTATTGGGGATCGAGGCCCGGTTGAGGTTGCGGCCAAACGATGGGTGGCTTCGGTTGTTGATAAGTAGGGCCTGAATCCGGGGCCCACTGATTCTGATTGTTGGGATCGGTCTGAACCGGACCAGCTATGACGGGACCTATTTGTGGTGGATTGGTTCCTTGGATTGGGGGAAGCACTTGTGAAGACTGCCCTTGATTATGATCGCGATTCGGTGGTAGTCGTTCAGCTAATAATTCTTCCATTCGAATTCGGGTACTCTGTTGCTCGGTCGTAAGACTTGCCAAATTCCTGCTAAAGGTCATTAGCAAACGATGTATTTTGGCTAAATCTGGATGAGGTGCAGATGCCTCGGCTAGGCTCTGATCTATCTCTTGGTTCTCGCATCAATAGACCATTGCGGGTGTGTTCGGTCTTACTAACCTTCCGGTGTGATCCCGACCAGCCCAACCTTCCAGACTTTCATCGTATTACAGCTGTAGACAGAACCACATGGCGAAGATGAAGGAAGACTAAGGTGTGATTCATTTCTGCCAAGAGAAACTACGGAGAAAGAAAGACAATGAAAACCAAGTTTTGGGTGTTTTGTAAAGACACATTAATCAACAACTTGAGTGAATTCCCAGTGGGAGTTTAGGATAGGCAGCAGAATGCTCCTTGGGTTATCCTACTTGTCCCGAATTTTGAAAAACTCATATTTTGATTTTATAAAAATTGGGAATATCTCTCCTCTTGAGTTGCTTTTCATGGGAGATGTACCGGGAAAAGTCACAACAAGGTGATCTCGATGTAAATTTCTACGACGGAGGTTGGTCAGCCTCCGGCCGTACTTGCTAATATCTGGGGGAGATATACATGACAAGGCCCTGTGTGGTACGAACTCCTCACGGTTTGATAAAAACATAAGAGTGTTCTATCTTGACTCTTCCTATATGCAACGTAGGTGTAATGCAAGGTGAAGGTTTCAGGCTCCCTCCTATTTGGCAAGACCTCGTGATATACCCCAGGGGCGGGTACGTGCAAGAATCTTTTGATATACTTCTTGGGTACGTGAGTGTTCTCGTCACTCGATATACCTCGGGGGCGTACTTGGCCAAGGAGAGTGGAAGTAAATGCTTTCGGTTTATGTTGGCCCAAGCAAGCCAACTCCCTACTCACTTATAAAACTTCCGAGGGTTCAGGGTAATTTCACACTCGTAGAACCAATGCATGATTTGTGATGTGCACGCGAACAAGAGTTTTCAAAAAGGTTTAATTGCAAATATCTTATCTTTGAAGTGTATTTTTAAAAATGCCATTTTTATTTGAAAAGATATTTCTTTACAATCAAATATAATAACAGAAAGGGGAAATCCTAAACATATGTCTATGTCAATGAATGGACTCTACTGCGCCTCTAGGTCAAGTAAGCAATAAAATCCAGGCGCCATGTCAGGGGGGAAGTAGGGAAAGCAGTAAAAGCATGCATATTAACATATCATAAATAAAAGTCCACATATAAGAGCCTAGTTCTCAATACTCCCCAGCGGAGTCGCCACTGTGGGAACCCGCGAATGCGACCCCCAGGCCTCATTCCTAAATGTTCCCGTGCGTCTGATGGCGTATTTGATAATTCATATCGGGTGTCCCTCTATCCTATTTCTAGATGCAAGAGGGTTCATTCAGAGTCGCTAGTACGTTTTACGAGAAAACAAACAAAAAGCGTTATGTATGGGAAAAGGCTACGGATAAGCCTTTCTTTACACTTTTGTCTGTGAAACCATAATTCTATAGGGTTCGGGAACTGATAAGAGCACTATATTGAATATAAGAATACTCTTTTCTAAGCATTAGAGTGCTCTTATATGGCTAAACACACTAAAATAAACCTCGAATTGCAACTTGTTGGTTCATAGCAAAATGGTGTACTAATATATGTTTTGCAAGCATTTGTTGATGATGAAAAGGCACCAAAAAGGGATTTCAGATCAAAAGCCAAAGTGTTCAAGGAAAGAAGATGAAAAATAGCACTATTCTGAAGTAGTAAGATCGATCTTACTAGTAAGATCGATCCTACTAGCTTCCATGTCTTCATTTCCACAGTTTTGTAAAATCCAGGAAGAAACAGACCTGAGTAAGATCGATCTTACTAGTAAGATCGATCCGATCTTACTAGTAAGATCGATGCTACTTCCTCATCATTTTCAAACAGAAGATTCCAGCAGCATTCCAGAAGAGAAAATTCCCATACTAAGATCGATCCTACTATGGCGATTTGGCAACTTTCGAGAAAACTCTGGTTGCTTGTCAAAATTGCCTTCTTGCTTCATTTGTCAAGGAACTCATGCTAAGGTTTTCCCACACAAATTCAATGCACCATAACAACTTGTCATCTACTCTCTACCTACTCCCATCTCAGATACATCTATAAATAGAGAGCAAGATCCAAGGGAAGATCATCATGGAGTTGTGAAGATTAATTTCTTGTAAAATTGAGATAAAATCAAGAGAGAGATCATAGTGTGATATTTTATTTTTCTTGTATTTTCTTTTTCCCATTCACTTGTAATAGACTCATTCTATATCTATTAATACAAGTGTTCTTTTGATTTCACTCCATCCTTAATATGTTTTTATCACCCATGGAGGGGTAAATCACCTAGCCAAGGCTAGGGGGTGAGTTTGATTTAAAAGGAAAACATGGTTAAGTTTCTGATTCTTTGAAAGCTCTGTGCCTAGTGTTGTTAAATAATTATGCTTGTCATTTATTGATATCATTCCATTTTAATCTCTTTTGCCTCCTTATGCCATGTATATGGAGTTCTTTGGTGATTAATGGATATGTTTAGTACATAAATGATACGTAGACTATTCATGCCATGTATGATTAGTACTAGTTAAATCATTTATATACAAACCAAGTATTTCAAGTGAGCATATATTATTTTACAACCACCATTATAAATGGATGGCTATGCTTTTTATATAAAATTATAGAGTTTTATCTCAAATATGGTCACATCTTGTGGTTGAGTGTAAAGTAAGGTTTTATTTTCCATTGTCACCTACAACACTTAAACACACTTTGTGCCTATATTTGAGAACTCTTTAATTGCTTATTTGTCTCCTTAAATGTGGTGTTTGTCTTCCCTCATAAGGTAGCCTAGTAAAAGTTGGATTGGTTGTATTTCCTCGAAATCTTTTACCGCCAACATCTAGACTTCCAAATGAAAAGTACAAAATGCAACACAACAAGGAGAATGAATGAGCCGAATTGGATTCATAAACCATGGTTCCCAATAAATAACAAACAAACCCCCAAAGCCTTTGCTTTCCTTTAAAACAAGAGTATTCTCAGAACTGCAAGTTTTGTTTCACACATTTTGTTTACAAAAGCGATTCAAATCCACTTTTAATCAATAAATTATTACGCTTTAAACACGTGATCCACAAAAGCTTTAGTCCCCTCCCTGTGGTTCGACACTCGGATTTCCATAAGTCTATATTACAACTTGACCGCCTACACTTGGGTGTATACGATTGCACTATTTCACGCGCGTCAGGAACTATATTACGGTTTGGGAAGGTGTTAAACACCCATTCCGCCCTTCCGGTCTCTAGTGGACTTATATGTTTATTCTTTGTTGAAAAACTTGGATGCTTTTACTGACAGTCTACTACTTTTTAAATGAAATCCCTAGTTTCTGGGAAAAACAGGAAAAGGATAAAAACCTTTCTGTTCCGAGATCCGATGTTTTTATTATTGAAAGATGTAAATACAAATGACAAAACCTTTTATTTTGAAAGAGTATCCTGTATTATTTCCTCAGATAATGACGATTTTCTCGTGTTGTGATTACTTTTGTAAAAGCTCGGATCTTGTATCGGGACTAATTTAATATGGAATCAGAACTCTTGAGAAGAGTTGATACACACACGTTGCAGCCTATAGAGAAGACACGATATGTTGGTTTCGATTCCTAGGTAAGTTTCATCAGTCCGGGTTTTGAAAACAGAATTTTATCCAGATGATAACGTACTTACTCTTCTAGTTTTGCAAATGGTTTTATCAGGGTCTTTTTGTTTTGAAGACAGTAGACTATTTATAACTTGGCAAAAAGTTTATTCAAATAGAACGTGGACAAAACAACAGAAATAAAACAAGTACACAGATAAACCTAATTTTCGATCGCGTTAGGAATCTAGCACATCCATGTTGCCACTTCACTTACTAGGACGGGGAACGGTCAGGTCGCCGGGTGTGGGGAAGCGCCCCGTTAGAAAAATTGAGTTTTAAACAAGTCTACAATAAAACTAATATACAGATATCTTATTTAATTACTAGAAGAGACTTTATTTACCTTCCCGACGAGAATAATAATAAGAAAGAAAATATAATGCGGCAGAGAGATCTCCGGCGATAATAATCTTCTTCTTCTTCAGATATTTTCGAAAATTCGATTATAGAGATGGGACACGTCAAGTGTCGAGACTGCTCTGAAACTGCTATTTTATGCTCTGTTGTTGGTGTCTCTAATCCTTGGGGGGTGCTGGCCTATTTATTGTGACGAAAGGGCATATGACGCGCGACATTTTGGTGTATGTCGCACAACAATCTTGACTGTCGCGCGACATTCTACTTTAATGATGATTCTGACTCACTACTGAGTCAGAAAGTGGAGTGGTGGGGTGTTTGTCGCGCGACATGTCCCTACAGGGGGTGATTGTCGCGCTACATACTGTTTTTAATGATGATTCTGACTCACTGATGAGTCAAAAAGTGGAGTGGTTGGGGGATTGTCGAGTGACATGTCCTTGGAAAGGGGATTGTCGCGCGACATACTGCATTGTCATGCGACATTTCACTTTTATAACATGTTTATTTGGCCAACAAACTCTTTCGAGGCAGTTCCGGGTGTTCGGTTGAGTTCCAGACTAAAAAAATAGTACTTTCGAAGGTCGTTAGGGTTCTTGCGGGGGTCACGGATCGGGGTGTCTACACCGGCTATCTCTGTGCACAGTAGATTTATGAAAATCCTAGACGTGAGTTTGACATATGTGATTGATGTGATAGATCTAGTTACGGTGTTGTGGCATATACAGTATGATGACGTTTATATACATATATTGTCTTTCTTATAATTTTGGGTTGGGGGCATTATAACTGCATTTCACGAAAAGGTTTTCCATACATTAGCTGCTTCTTAAATGTATTATATACGTACATATATTTACATTTGTACATACATATTTCTAACCAGAGGAGATTTATTACACAGAAGCAGCATATAAACTAAATTTACTTTCATTATATTGCATTGCATCGCATGCATGATTTCCAACCTACTTTTCTACACAAACCCTTATAGTTCCCACTGAGACCATTTGGCTCACTCCCATTTTCCAAATAGTTTTGCAAGTGTTTCTCGCGGATGGTGCTCTTACGGATTCTAGTTAGCTCTGATGGCCGGTTGCCAGAGTCTTTAGGAAGAGACTTACATTATATACCTTAACTATGATCTATTTATGTATTGGATTTTCATATGTATAATTTCTATGAGATTGGGTTTACCATACGAATTTAATTATATCTGGAAGAATTTAATGATATCTTATGACAGGTTTTGGTTTATCATACGAATGAACTCCACATGCCAAATTTGATTTTTAAATGAGTTGAATGCTTGTACATGTTTTTGGTATATAAAGTTTTAAATTTTACTGCTCCATACCTGTCGTCGCGTACGACTCCATGGCTAACCGGGTCCCGGGGGTATAATTATCTAAATGGGATTTCGGGGCGTCACAAGTTAGTATCAGAGCTATAGGTTTGACGTTTTCCTCGGGAAATTCATGGATAGATCCGAGATTAGCAGTGCGAGCAGTTATAGTATTCCTTGGTAGATTGATATACATTCTTTTGCGATAGGATTCTACCATTAGGAAAATTGGAAAATGGGAGAATTGTGAAAGGAGATGTGGCTTGTCTTGGCTACGTCTATTCACAAAGTTTTTAATTAATTCTTTTGCCCTCTTTCATAAATTACTTCAGTCATTGGCTCTTATATCGTCTGTTTTACATATACGAATTGTGTTCAAGATTAGTTCTGCCACTAAGTAAGCAAAGGGCGACTGATGGATTATGTTATAGTCATCCGCCGGCCAATGGTTAACTATCTGATAAACCACCAGTCCACTACTGCTGACTGAGGTTAGAACGCGGCATACTCGTAGGAGAGTGGCTGCTAAATTCCTATTCCTCGTGTTTACCCCATTGCTTCTTCTTTGATTTCCTAGAGGGGTGAACCTAGTGCATGGATGACCGTTCTGTACGGCCGCGTTCGGACTTGTAAGTCTAGTTACGAGAGAGGGAATCTGTGGATCATGTTCAGATTGACTACACTGTTATGAGTAGACTTTTACTCTGTCCTAGACATTATTTGACTTGAGAGATCCCTTTGGCAAGATGACTATTTTATGGTGATACGGTGAGCAATTTTTTTTTTTAAAACCCACCTGGAAAATATGAGAATGACCAAGTTTAGTCAAGCATGTACTTATATCCTATCTCCCGAGTCTAAACTTGATATGGAATAATGGAGACGGGTACAGTTTGGTTGTGTATGCCTATGTACCTTATCCTAAGAGTCTCGATTCGATATGGATGTATGACTGAACTTTCTTATGGATGCCGATACCTCGTGTGTGCTTGAGTTGTTCTATTCCTTGGAATAAAAAAAGGCATATGACAGTGGTGAGACATACTTTATGTGTATTTTCTTTTGAGAATGATCAGTTATAAGTATTCCTGCCTCACGAAAAGCATTGAATATGCTTATTTTGGAAGCGAAGCCTCATTTTGTTTGTCTTGTAAGTTCAACTGGGAACCAGAACCCATTTAGTGAATCTTTTCTCCAGAAAAGATGTGTAATGCCTTGTTCCCTAAAGTGATAGTAGAGAATCTTTTATGAAATTTGCAAGGCGTCTCACTCTTACTAGTTCCAGACTCATCTTTCCTTCGCGATAAGGAACCCACAACGAAGTCATTTGAAGTACAACTCTTTTCCACCTTCATTAGGGGGACCTATCAGAGTAACGCAGCGAAAGCTTGCAGATTTGTCAAATTGAGGTTAAGGTAACTATTCCTTTTGTAAGCCCCTTACATTTGTTAAGCATGTTGTATCTAAACCTTGAGAATTTGGTTTGTGAAAGGGATTAAAAGTGAACCCCCTTGATGAATCTTGAGGAAGAGTGTTTGTTTAACGATTATATCTCGTGGCAAAAGAGGATAAAACCCTTAGCAGAACTCAATGCTCTTCTATATCCCTTTCCTGATTATTTCTTAAGTAGAGTTTTAGGTACACATTCAAGTTGAGTATAATTTCATTTATTCTGATAGAGTAGATTGGTTCGAATTACTCAATAATAGCATGGTGAAGTCTAAATTGTGGTTTAGTGAACTAAGGATTTGAACTCTCCTCTTACTGGAAAGGTGCAGTGCCTCTGGGACACAAAGTGTACCTTTGCTTGACCCTTATTGAGTTAGCCTCAGCAAGATGAGCATTTTCAAAGAATTGTTTCCAACCTCCTATGTGGACATCTAATTAGAGTGGTGTGTATGCTAGTTGTAAAGAGAGTTTTCATTAAAGGAAAGGTCTGGAGCAGAAAGTCATATCTTAAGCCAGAGTGAGTGTTCTAGTGAGAATCTCTCCTTTCCTTTCTTGGTTATAGTTTGGGATTTAAAGCGGCGCTCCATATTTAAAGCTTATTGATACCAATCACGGGCAAACCCTTTAAGGAGGGGAGTCGACACTCGATTGAGGTAAATAGACCCCATTTTTGCCGCTATTCCCTTAAGTCTTACAACTATATATATTTGGGTGTGTTAAAGCTTGTTCTGGTTCGGCAGAAAACAATCTGAATTATTTTATCGGGTGCGACTGACATCTTTGAAGGGTATGAACTCTCCTAAAATCATGGTAACGTACAATGAGTCTATCATTTTCGCTCTATGCATAGTGGATTTTTGAAAGGATTTTTCCAAGATGTATGTCTATTGCTTGTTAAGGGAGAGACAAGGTAAGATCCTATAAATCTCTTTTATTGGAAATGCTATGCATGATAGATGCGTTACTGGGAAATTCTTACGGTTCGAATATGTATTGTTCATACCATGTCATTCAATTCAGGCTTGTGTATGGCGATGCTTCGTATCCTGAGTTACTAGTGGAGTAACCAAGGTCATGATTGTGAATTGATCACTAGATCGTGTATACAGATGAGAAGACTTCAAACATTCTCTACAATTTAGCAAACTCTCTGTGAGCCTATCCTCTTAGCCTAAAGTTTACTCGATGTCCACTGAAATTTCATTCTTCGTTCAGGAATTTGTCTAGGTTAAGAGAAGACATTCAGGGCAAGGAATGCCTTTGTTAGTATAACTACCGCTTGTATCTTGAAACGACCTCCTAAGAATTTGAATTTTAAATTTTGTGAGTCATTGTGAATCATCTTTTGGAAATCGATTCATGCAGTTTTACTGATCTACTTGTTCCGATTGGATGGAATTAGAGTCCAGTTCAAAATTTCAAACAGGGTACGGAATTTGGTTTCCATAATCAAACAGTAATGATTTTGGTCCGGTGCCTCTAAACTTTTGTGGAGCTATTTGTCTACGGGCTAGATAACACTATAGTTATCACAACCGAATTGAGAATTTCTTTTATTTAACTTTTGGGAGATTGGCTTATACTCTTTTCTCCCGAGTATATCGAAATTGGTTTCAAGCTATCGATATACCGTAAAATAGACCTGATACTTCATTTTGGACCCATCAGTCACCCTATGATTCCTTAGAGATGATACCTTTTTAGGAGTAATGAGACACTGGAAACCCCTTTTGTATTTAAAACCTACTTTCACTTGAGAGCCTATTTAAGGATTACCAGCTTACCTATTTCGATATAACACTTCAATCACCCCGTATTTTGAACTGATCAATCCATGTTTCTTGAGCTGGAAACTCCTAAAGCCATTATGAGGTGAACCTTGAGCATAGTGCTTACATGGACTTGAAGAACGTAGTGGTTTGACATTGGGGTGGTGAAAACAAGATCATTACATTGTTTGATAAGTTGGAAGATAGAAAGAGGGTGTACAAGGAAAGTTCTATCTTCCACTACTTCGTTTATGTATATTAGCTGGTGAAAAGCCTTCGTGTTTGGTTAATACCTCTTTCCATTGAACCTCTTAAAGAGGTTGTGGATTTTGAGAGAGAATAAATTAGGTAACTTTATTCATATGATCTTTCTTCTTTATCATTTGATAAGATGACTCCTCTTGTTTTGATCTTCGAGTTTAGAATCTTTATTCATTGGCTAGCGTAGTCTTCACTTTTAAGGAAGTAAAACTATATGGGAATTCAGAGACAATATCTTATGGAAATTTTGAGGACGAAATTTATTAAGGAGGGGAGATTGTAACACCCGGTTTCCTTATCTCTTGTAAACCGCGACCTATATCACGTATAAGACAGAATTTGGCTTCCGATGGCCAAATTGGGTTCTGTAAAGGTTGGCATGGTTTGGAAACCTCCAACAAGTCATATTAATATATTTAAGTGTGTTATAATGACCACAAGTTGTTTTGGGTGGTTCGGACGAAAATCGACTCAAAAATCACAAATTTCGATCCGACGCGATTAATGATTTTTACCCGACTTTGGATGACCATAACTTCTTCATCCGAACTCCAAATGAGTCCCCGTTTTCGACCAAATCTTCATATCAATTCCCTCTACAACTTTCATGTTTTGGTCGAGACCCAATTCCAACTCCTTGATGCCCGAAAGTGGGTGTAAAGTTGAGCTATTGACCAAAAGCTGAAAGGGGCACCTTCAGGCCTAGGGAGTCGACTCCATGGAAAGGACGGAGTCGACTCCATCGTGCAGGACAGGTTTTTTATATATTTCTTCTCCTTTCATAGTCATTTCATCCCACCATTGGAGAGCTCTTAGAGAGAGATTGAGGGGCTATCCTTGGGGATATTGTGAGAATACTCTATGCTTATTATCCCCCACCAAATCATCAACATCATCATCATCTCCATCATCATCTTCATCCTCTCCCTCCTTTGGTTCACCATTTCTAGGGTTTTAGAAGCTCAAATTGGGGGTTTTCGTACACGTGCTTCTTTGGCTCAATTCTTCGGAGATTCTTCGAGGGATTGACCCTCCGAAGGTGGGAACACTAGTATTTTAACAAGCTTTCTTATGATTTCAAATTATCCACTTCAAATCAAACAAAAACCTATGATTTTTCTATATAAGCATGTTCATGGGGTTTTGGGATCAATCCTTCTTGATATTTGGTTTGTCTTATGCTTGGTTTGATTATGTATTACGGATTTTATGTTAGCCCCAATATTTATGTTGTTTTTCGTTAGATGGGTACAAAACCTCTACATATGCATATGGTTATGAATTATATATTATGATACGCATACATACAAAGTGATACATGATTTTAAAAGTATGTTTTGGACAAAGTTATACATATTGGTGGTATTGTTGTTGTATTATAAGCTATGAGCAATATTTATGAGATTTTCTACCTACTTAGCCCGTCCGTAAGTATGCTGGTCAAATGCATATATATGTTTTGAATAAATTAAATCTTTAAATCATATTGGGAGGCGAATTGGGAACTCGTATACATTATTTTATTGTATTAGACTTGGCTTGAGGCCAAATTAATGAAAACACGTGAAACCTCCCAAACTAAGGATTTTTTTGGTTTCCTTTATAAATTGACGGACTTGGCTGATCTTGTACAACCTCAACAACAATACTACTACATGTTTTACCATATGTATATTTACACATATCATGTATGGATATATATATCTATATGAGTTATACGAATACACCTGGAGTGTATGTATATTCATATCTACATCGGTTGGATTATATATTATTGTGATTTTGTGGATTTGATGATTTTATTGTGTTTTGGATAGATTATTGGATGGCCACACCATTCGTACTAGATAGATGGTGATAACCGGTAGCGTATAGCCTTGGTGGCTACGTGAGTATTATTGTAGCGTGCGCCTTTATGGCGGCGTGAGGTAGCGTATGCTTGTGTGGCTGCGTGAGGTAGCGTATGCCTGTGTGGCTGCCTGAGGTAGCGTATGCCTGTGTGGCTGCCTGAGGTAGCATCTAGGTGGACCTGGTAGGTGGTCCCTGCCTTGGGAAGAAGAAACCGAGCTGCCGGCTATCTCTGTGCACAGTAGATTTATGAAAATCCTAGACGTGAGTTTGACATATGTGATTGATGTGATAGATCTAGTCACAGTGTTGTGGCATATACAGTCTGATGACGTTTATATACATATATTGCCTTTCTTATAATTTTGGGATGGGGGTATTATAACTGCATTTCACGAAAAGGTTTTCCATACATTGGTTGCTTCTTAAATGTATTATATACGTACATATATTTACATTTGTACATACATATTTCTAACCAGAGGAGATTTATTACACAGAAGCAGCATATAAACTAAATTTACTTTCATTATATTGCATTGCATGGCATGCATGATTTCCAACCCACTTTTCTACACAAACCCTTATAGTTCCCACTGAGCCCGTTTGGCTCACTCCAATTTTCCAAATAGTTTTGCAAGTGTTTCTCGGGGATGGTGCGCTTACGGATTCTAGTTAGCTCTGATGGCCGATTGCCAGAGTCTTTAGGAAGAGACTTACATTATATACCTTAACTATGATCTATTTATGTATTGGATTTTCATATGTATAATTTCTGTGAGATTGGGACCTCGTTGGAGGCGCTGTACAAACATTTTTATATAAATGTGGAGTATCGATTGTAAAAGAATTTAATTATATCTTATGAGAGGTTTTGGTTTACCATACGAATGAACTCCACAAGCCAAATTTTATTTTTAAATGAGTTGAATGCTTGTACATGTTTTTGGTATATAAAGTTTTAAACTTTACTACTCCATACCCGTCGTCGCGTACGACTTTGTGGCTAACCGGGTCCCGGGGGTATAATTCTCTAAATGGGATTTCGGGGCGTCACAATAACTCTCATAGTTACACCAAAGTACCCTCAGGTTTGGAAAATTATATAATTTACCCTTATAACCCTATAACTCTCATAATTACACCAAAGTACCCTCAACTTTGGAAAATTACATAATTTTACCCCTATAACTCTCATAATTACACCAAAGAACCCTCAAGTTTGAAAAACTACATAACTTGCCCCTATAACCCTATAACTCTCATAATTACACCAAAGTACCCTCAAGTTGAAAATTTACATAATTTACCCATATAACCCGATAACTCTCATAATTACACCAAAGTAACCTCAGGTTTGGAAAATTACATAATTTTACCCCTATAACCCTATAACTCTCATAATTACACCAAAGTACCCTCAGGTTACTTATATTTATATAATTTCTATTTTGTCTACAGTGGGTCGGCCGAGGTTGGAGTTCTCCCAACGCTATTTCCTTAGAATGGCGACAGGCACCGGCCCCTGTCCAGGAGTTGCTCCTTGCAACTCCATTTGGTTCTCTTTTTGACAACCTTCTAGAGAGGGTATCTAGGGCGGCGGTTTTGGTGTCGGAGCTGGCCTTCCATTGGTGGGATACTACTCATACCTTCCATTGGAGCTAGGGCAAGATGACGATGACCCCCTTAAATCTTTTTGCTCTGACCGGGATTCCTTCAAGGGGTCTTTATCCAGATTGATGCCCTGTTGTGTCTGATGGCAGAGGGCATCATGGGCGCACTTGGGTGGTTTCCTGAGCGATGGAGTTCGGGCGACACAATTTCTCAGGCGGTTTTAATGTTGCGCCTAGCTATAGAGAGAGCCCGGCTGATCACTTTCAGAGCGTCGATCATCCGTTAGGAGGCGCGCCAGTATGCCCACGTCCTTCTCTTACTGACGATCCACGATTTATTTAAGGCCCATGGGGGGACATGGCCCATCTCTGGTGGCTGCCCTATCTTCGGGATTTCAGCATCATGTTCAACTACGACTCAGGAGATTTATTCTGGCTGTCTTATATCATGCTATGGACCAGGTTTCTCGCCACTTAACCTTGAACCTTAAGGGCTTCTCATTGTTGTGGGAGGTATACACTTTTGTCCTCTTATCTTTGCTTCAGTCCATTACATATTACCTACTGATTGTTGCTGATATTATTTTGTCTTATTTCTCTCTGTTTTAAGAGTTGGTTTATGGCTTACATTCGTCTTGGTCGTGCCCAAGTGGATCTCCTCATAAAGAATGAGGATCAGTTTTTGCTTCTCCGCCGATTTATTGCGGGGAACTACAGGGCTCCTTATGTATACCGGACTCGGGAGACCGGAGCTGCTACCGTCCATGACCTGTTAGAGGAGCAGGTAAATATCTTAGTATTTCTTTCTTTCTAAAATAAATAAATAATAGAAAAATAGAAATAACTGAATAAAGCTTATTCTCTTTTCAGATTGAGTGGACCCCTTGGGGAATTCTAGGTCTTCATTTTGGATATGGCCGTGCTCTAACCACCTCGAGGACCATGCGGCTTATCAGCGATGAGTATGGCCTTCAATTTTATTTGGGTGAGAGGATCATTCGCCAACATACCCCGGCCCAATGGCCTCGAGTTCCTTTATTTTTACCAGTTTTGATGAGGCGGACGAGCTCGATTTTCAGATGTTCACCAAGGAGGGAGATTATGTTGTCTTCGTTGCACGTTACTTGATGAGGGAACGGAAGGGGACTCGAGGGCGGGTCTTCTACGAGAGGTACCGGGCGTTGGGAGGCGATCCCAATTACATACGAGGACAAACTCACTTGTCCAGGACGGTCCCCATCTACCACCCGTCCCCGATCAGAAGGACAATATTCTAGATTCTGACGATGAGGATTCCAAGGGGGAGAGGGGTAGTCCTGCTGCTGGAGATGATAGACCTAAGGGAGGCAAGGGAGGTGGGGCAGCGGCGGTTCCAGAGCAACAGCCTTAGACGACACCTAGAGAGGAGCAGCATGCTGAGAGAGGGGGAGTAGATTTTTTTGAGCGGTCCTGGGAGCCTGCAGACTTCAGGGTCGATTATGAGCAGTTTGGGAGAACCCCTCCTGCTGTGGCCGCCACTCCTTCTAGTGGGGTCCCTCCTCTGAAAGCCACTGCCATTGCTGATCCTCTGGCTGTCCATACCTATGCCACGCTGAGCCCTCTTCCATCAGCTGCTATGGGCCCTCCGGCCTATTCTCCTGATCTCGGTGGTTCTTCTTCCCAGCCCCTCTTATTCCCAGCCCCTCTTATTCCCGATCCATGAGGAGGGTGGGTCTATTTCTGCGGCGGTACCGACGGGTCCATCCATCCCTTCGGTTGACATCCCATATCTTCCTTGGGATATTACTTACGTTGGTGCCAGACTTCGTCGCTATAATGTGCCTGAGTATCCTTTACCCGAGGATATTTTTGATTAAATGGGCGGCCGCATGGGTGACGAGGTATGTCCCTTCTTTTCTGTCTTCTGCTGTTCTTTTATATCTGTTTATCTTAAAAATGTGATAATTCCCTCTCTTATGTCTTTTGCAGCGGGTGAGTGTTTGTGAAGCACATCTTAGAGCTCTCCATGCCCAGTACCTTTAAAACTAGAACCACCTCTAGTTCGTTGGTCGGGACCCCCCGGCGTACATGCGCGATTACTAGAGGGCGATCGACGTATCTTTACGGATGGATGACCCTCTGTCCTCCTTTCGAGCTCGGACAGAGTCTCAGAGGAGTAGTAGGCAGACCTCCAGGCATTCATGGTCTTCATTGACCCCCCTATAGCTCCGATTCAGTCCACGAGGCCCTCTCAGGCAGCAGCTCCTTCTCATTCGGATGTCCCTACAGTCGATCCTACACCGGAGGAGGATTTTGGTGATAGTGGGAGCGTGTCGAAACGCGCTAGGATAGATTAGTTTTCCTGCATTTTGTTAGTTTCAGATATGTAGTTTTTATTTCTTTAGACATGTAGATAGAGATTTAGTTTTTTGAAAACTGTCTTTTTCGGATTTATGAAAAATCTTTATTTTTGTCTGATGGTGTACATTTATTCCTTGATGAGAAATATATCAGTAATTTAGGAGCCATACCTTGTATCGCAGTGGTACTTGGGGTTCCTGCAAAAGAACAAAGTGAACACAAAATGCATTCAAAAGTGATTCTTTCAGCAAAAAGGACTCGTATGTGTAAGAAAGGCAAAAACAGGGCTACATCAAAGAGGATTGTCGTGTGACAATCCCGGACAGGATACTTTTTTTTGCTATAAATACACCCATCCTCTTTCCTTCATCCCCACACCTTTCCCAAAATGTCTTCTTATCACACAAATTTTGATTTTTCTTATGTTGAAGCTCGAGATACTCTGATATCTTCTGAGAATGGCTTGAATTTTGGTGCATTGAGTCCTTCAGTGGGCTGGTGTCATCGTCCTGTAGATTTTTCCTTTTTGTTAGGTGGTTTATACTTCTGGAGTCCTGCGGATCATCTTTGCCATTTCGGGCTAGATGAGCTTTACCCGACTTACGAGGAGTTTTCCTGGCTATTGTGTTCTGACGTTCGTCTCCCGATGGCTGTTCCCGTAGAAAAAATCGGTCCTTGAGATATGCTGATCGCTTTGTTAGCAATTCCCCAAGCGGCCTGTGATGGTTCTTATTATCGACGGCCTTCTTGACCTCCATAAAATGGTGAGATTCTTTCATCGTTACGAAGGGAGGGCCTCTTATAGCGCGGGGTGTACTGCGGTAGCCTTGATTTGTCTTATTTTTGATATGCTACTGGTGACGGGCTCTTCCCGTTTTGATCCGACGATTCTGAGTTTGATTTACCATGCTAGAAATGGGGAATCTATAGTGCCTATCGTTCTTGCAGAGACTCTGAATGAACTAGATGATCTCAAAAGGGGATCTTCACCCTTCTTCAAGGGAAGTCCGCGCTTGTTATATATGTGGCTATTGGAGCATTTCCGATCAGTGGGTTTCAATGGGGTTCGTCTTGACAACCCGATGCACTTTTTCTGTCGTTCCCTCTTTGGTGCCTTGACCATGTCTTCCTCTGATTGGACAATATGGTTTTCAGAGAATTTTTAGGCTATCCGATGGAACATTCTTTGGTTGAAGCTGAGGGCAATAGTGCTTAGTACCGGGGGGCAGAATTACATTCGACTGCGTGGGCTCTGGTTCACTTCTTTTTATCTCCCAGAACATCTTCTTCAGCAATTCAACATCCTTCAGGACATTCCCCTTGGCTTGAAAAACTTCCCTTCCGAGTCTAAATTTATGACCCGGCACGTTTCTTTATCGATGGAGAGAATGTGGCATGCTCAACTGACTCGTCAGTTTAACTATGCCTGTTTTGGTATTACCCGGCCCCTCTGGGTTGATCTCATCCATTCTCGTTGGGGGTCTCTGGAAAAGGAGCTGATTGATGACCCCTTTCAAATGGAGTGGTTTTGGTTCATGGATTCCGAGCCTCACATAGGAGAGCATTGTCTTTGCATACCAGATCCTGGATGAAGCTCAAATTGACTTGGCTACTGAGGATCCTGTGCGGCCAACCCTAGGGATTAGGTTTTTTTGTATGATGTATCCCCTTAGTAACTTTCGGTGTTTTGAACCACTTTAAGGATATATGAAGGATTAATTATGAGAAATAATTTTCTATACAATGTTTAAACCGGGCCTGAAGTCACTTCTCAGGTTGCCTATGTTCCGCTTTTGATTTTTCAAAGACACAAGTTCGAGTTGGGGCTCAGGTTTACGTAGTTCTTATCTATACACATCATATCTATTGATAATACTTCTTTAGTCGATCCATGTTAACTGGTGAATGTAGTAATTGTCCGTCTAACTCAGCGAGTATAGCGGCAACCTCTGTATCAATCTTTTTGACAATGTATGGCCTTGTTGTGAGTATCCGGACCCCCGACTCAAGATAAGAGAGAGAAGTCAACCTTCTCGATTTTCTATTGTTTTAAAGGAAAACATGCGTTTTGTAGAGTCGCCAGTTTGTTTTACGAGAAAACAAACAAAAGATCGTACGAAGGACAATTTGAAAGAATTATCATTCATACGTTTAAAACCAGAGATTCATTTAAAAATTTACTTCACTAGGGTTCGGGAACTATGTTACAAATTGGGAAGGTGTTAGGCACCTAATTCGCCCTTTCGGTCTCTTAATGGATCATGTATTTAATTCCTATTTTAGATATCTTGCAAGCAGTTTGAATAGTTTTCCGAACAGTCCTTTCTCGATAAATTTAGTTTAAAACAGTATTTTGAAATCAGACTCGAGCTTTGCGAGCACCTACGTATTCATTCATAGAATGAAATCGAGTCTCGTAGTTCCATTTGTTTGGAAACGGTTTTTGTATTTTTTGTTTGTTTTGAGAACGTGTCAAAACGGATTTTAGATTTCTTGTAAAACTTAAAAAGGACTTATTTTGAAAGCAATGGACTTCTTTGCAAGTTATCTAATTTTCTATGTTAAAAATGAATTTAAATGCAGTATTAAAATTAAGGAGAGTTGTAGAAACACTTACTTGATGCGCTTGAAAGCAGAGCCTTGCCTTGATTTCTTTATTTGCCTCCTTCTCTCTCTAGAACTTTCTCTCTCCAAAACTTTCTCTCACTAACTTTCTCTCTAGCTCTCTCTCTAGAAATTCTCTAAAAGAAATATATCTCTAATAATTTTGACAGAACCTCCACTTACTAAAGACACTATTGAGTGTTGATGCCCCCAAATGAGATCCCAAGGGTCCTCTTTATAGCAAAAATTCCGCCAAAAACGCTCCAAAGGAGACCAACCGCAGGGGGTAGCCGCAGGGGGTGCGGCTAAGGCGTGCGGTTGGGGCGTGCAGCTGGGGCGTGCTGTTAGGGCATGCAGATGGGGCGTACGGTTGGGTGCCAACCGTACGACAAGGGCCATGCGGCTGGGGGCTGCGGTTGGCTCATAAAAGTGCACAGGAACACTTGGAAAAAACTCAATTTTTCTTGTAAGCGAAGAGGCAACAAAGGTTAAATCAGACTCCCAATGCGCCCGGAATTGGAGTCCTTCCTAATGGTCTTCTATATGCATGATGACTCAACACTTGATGCAAGATGCTTGTTTTAAGAAAAGCAGTATTCGCACGAGAGTTATGGATTGGGGTGTTCACAGACCCTCTCGTCCTGGGATTCTTGCCGGCAAAAATTCAGGGACGATAAGAAGACAACGATTCATGACTCTCGGGTGAATCTTGAACCAGAATGTACCCTTTTTGGCATATGGATCTCGTCGTATTCCAGGCGATGCAATCCACGACCGTCCTTTTCTTTTCGGCCAGGCGACACGATTCATCGATCTTTTCTTCCGTCTACCCTCAGCAGTGCGCTACCCTCATCAGCACACAACCCTCAGTGTTTAGGACTCCATTGAGTTCAAATGATCGTAATGAGAAAGTGCTTCAAAGATTTCCTAATCGTAGGAAAAATGAAAGAAGGAATGCTTTTGGGTTTTGTGATATATCCCTTCGTGGGGATCTGGAGTTTAAGAAGAAATTGTTGTCTTTGAAACGAGAAGATTCCCATCGTGGGGAATGAGGGGGATAAATTTTATTCCCTTCGTGTGGAATGCACGGTCAAGTTTATTTCCCTTTGTGGGGAAAGCAAAAAATTCCTAACTCTGAGGAATCCAGGAAGAAAATTCCCTTCTTGGGGAATAAGCGGTAAAGGTTATTTGCCTTCGTGGTGAAACGGGATCGGAAGAAATTCCCATCGTGGGAAATGCGGAGAATTCCTAACTCTGAGGAATCCAGGAAAAAATTCCCTTCATGGGGAACACGTGGAGTCGTTATTTCCCTTCGTGGGGAAAGTGATTTCGGAAAAATTCCCATCGTGGGGAATGGGAAGAATTCCTAACTCTGAGGAATTCGGAAAAAATTCCCTTTATGGGGAACACGTGGAGTCGTTATTTCCCTTCGTGGGGAAAGTAGTTTCGGAAAAATTCCCATCGTGGGGAATGCGAAGAATTCCTAACTCTAAGGAATTCAGAAAATTCCCTTCGTGGGGAACACGTGGTGTCGTTATTTCCTTTCGTGGGAAAAGTGGTTTAGAAAAACTTCCCATCACGGGGAATGCGAAGAATTCCTAACTCTGAGGAATTCGGAAAAAATTCCCTTCGTGGGGAACACGTGGAGTCGTTATTTCCCTTCGTGGGGAAAGTGATTTCGGGAAAATTCCCATCGTGGGGAATGCGAAGAATTCCTAACTCTAAGGAATTCAGAAAATTCCCTTCGTGGGGAACACGTGGTGTCGTTATTTCCTTTCGTGGGAAAAGTGGTTTAGAAAAACTTCCCATCACGGGGAATGCGAAGAATTCCTAACTCTGAGGAATTCAAAAAATTCCCTTCATGGGGAACACGTGGAGTCGTTATTTCCCTTCGTGGGGAAAGTAGTTTCGGAAAAATTCCCATCGTGGGGAATGCGAAGAATTCCTAACTCTAAGGAATTCAGAAAATTCCCTTCGTGGGGAACACGTGGTGTCGTTATTTCCTTTCGTGGGAAAAGTGGTTTAGAAAAACTTCCCATCACGGGGAATGCGAAGAATTCCTAACTCTGAGGAATTCGGAAAAAATTCCCTTCGTGGGGAACACGTGGAGTCGTTATTTCCCTTCGTGGGGAAAGTGATTTCGGGAAAATTCCCATCGTGGGGAATGCGAATAATTCCTAACTCTAAGGAATTCAGAAAATTCCCTTCGTGGGGAACACGTGGTGTCGTTATTTCCTTTCGTGGGAAAAGTGGTTTAGAAAAACTTCCCATCACGGGGAATGCGAAGAATTCCTAACTCTGAGGAATTCAAAAAATTTCCTTTGTGGGGAACACGTGGAGTCGTTATTTCCCTTCGTGGGGAAAGTGGTTTCGGAAAAATTCCCATCGTGGGGAATGCGAAGAATTCTTAACTCTGTGGAATTCGAAAAATTCCCTTCGTGGGGAACACGTGGAGTCGTTATTTCCCTTCGTGGAGAAAGTGGTTTCAGAAAAATTCCCATCGTGGAGAATGTGAAGAATTCTTAACTCTGACGAATTCGAAAAATTCCCTTCGTGGGGAACACGTGGAGTTGTTATTTCCCTTTCGTGGAAAAAGTGATTTCGGAAAAATTCCAATCGTGGGGAATGCGAAGAATTCCTAACTCTGAGGAATTCGAAAAATTTCCTTCGTGGGGAACACGTGGAGTTGTTATTTCCCTTCGTGGGGAAAGTGATTTCAGACAAATTCCCATCGTGGGAAATGCGAAGAATTCCTAACTCTGAGGAATTCAAAAAATTCCTTTCTTGGGGAACACGTGGAGTCGTTATTTTCCTTCGTGGGGAAAGTGGTTTCGGAGAAATTCCCATCGTGGGGAATGCGAAGAATTCCTAACTCTGAGGAATTCAGAAAATTCTACTAATACTGTTTTATTGCCATGGTTCCATTACTCAGACACTGCTTTGTTGGTTTCCAAAAATGATATGCTAGAGAGAACTGCTCGAATGTTGAGGTGCCCCTCTTTTTTTTTTTTCAAAACATGTTCTTACCCTCAATTTGACTCTTCTTCTGTCTTTAAGGAAATTGGGTTGGTTTTATTCGAATTTCAGACTTTCGTGCATAGTGGTGGACTCAATTCTCAACTCTACCCTCTGGCTTTACTTCCTTGAACATGGGGATAAAGCTCTTTCAAAAATCTCAGTTCCTTCTCTAGTTACCCTCTGGCTTATCAGAGGAAGGTGCTGGTCCGCATCATTTTATGTTTTTTGATGCCCTTATTGCTCCCTCTTTTGATTATCCGGCCTTTTATTTTGGCTTTCGGATTTTTTCTCTTTTCTTTTCTTTTTTTTTCTTTCTTTTTGTTTTTTCAAAACAGGAGCCTTACTCACTTAAGATGTAGCCTTTCACCTTTTGGCACAGCTGTCACTCTTAGTGTTACTCTCCCTGTCGATTTTCTTCATTCATTTCTATTTTTCTCACTTTCCTCTCTTGGACCAACGGGATTTTCCCCTTTTTTACTGTTTCAATTTTTTCTTGTACCCGATTCCTCTTTTCTGCCTTCCTCTTTTGAACTGTGTCTATGACTGATCATTCCTCAAAGCTCGGCTCCACCACAGATCTTAAAATTTAGCTTTTAGGCTTCGTATCTTACTTCGTCGTGTTCAGTGATTCTCAGTATGTTCATCTTAGAAAACTAACCAGAAAGTCTTTCAAACGTCCAAAGAGTCAAATTTGCAAAAAATTTATTGACTGAGTTCCTTGTGGGACAAGGAACTTGTCATGCAACAAGTGCCTAAACGACAAAGTGAGCTGGGCAACAAGGATGGCACCTTTTTCCATTTGATCTTTCAAACTTCTCATTCTCTTTCTAGCATATCTGTAACACCCCAAATCCCGTTAAGAGGATTTCTCCTCCGGGACCCAGTTCGTTACTGGTGCCGTACGTTGACGGCATTTTAACTGAGCAAAACTCCTCTGTAAAACATAGAAATCCACAAACTAAATGACAAGAATATTTCCAGTTCACAAACTTTATCCACAAAAGAAAACGAAGCACTGCAATTCAATAACTAGCCTCCAACGAGGTCCCAAGTACAACATTTTTCCAATTGTGAGAATCCGGACCCACGACCCCCGAGAGAGGGCGAAGTCCACCGTTCTCTATTTTTTATGGTTTAAGGGAAAACGTGTTTTTTGTAGAGTCGCCAGTTTGTTTTACAAGAAAACAAACAAAAGATCGTACGAAAGACAATTCGAAGACGAATTATCGTTCATACGTTTAAAACCAGAGATTCATTTAAAAATTTACTTTGCTAGGGTTCGGGAACTACGTTACGAATTGGGAAGGTGTTAGGCACCCAATTCGCCCTTTCGGTCTCTTAATGGATCATGTATTTAATTCCTATTTTAGATATCTTGCAAGTAGTTTGAATAGTTTCTATAATAGTCCTTTCCGGATAAATTTGAATTAAAACAGTATTTTGAAATCAGACTCGAGCTTTGCGAGCGCCTACGTATTCATTCGTAGAATGAAATCAGAGTCTCGTAGTTCCATTTGTTTGGAAACTGTTTTTGTATTTTTGTTTTGTTTTGAAAACGTGTCAAAACGGATTTTAGATTTCTTGTAAAATTTAGAAAGGATTTATTTTGAAAGCAATGGACTTGTTTGCAAGTTATCTAAATTTCTATATTAAAACGGATATTGAAATGCAGTATTGAAATTAGGAGAGTTGTAGAAAATATACCTGATGCACTTGAAAGATAGAACAGAAGCTTGCCTTGATTTTCCTTCCTGGCTCCTTCTCTCTCTAGCACTTTCTCTCTCTAAGACTTTCTCTCTCCAAAACTTTCTCTCTCTAAGACTTTCTCTCTCTAGAAATTCTCTCAAAAAACCTCTCTAATAAATTTGACAGAATCTCCACTTACTAGAAACACTAATGGGTGTTGATCCCTTCAAATGGGATCCCAAGGGTCCTATTTATAGCACAAATTCCGCCAAAAAACACTCCAAAGAAGGCCAACCGCAGGGGGTAGTCGCAGGGCGTGCGGCTAGGGCGTGCGGTTGGGGGTAGCCGCAGGGCGTGCGGCTGGGGCGTGCGGTAGGGGGTAACCGCAGGGCGTGCGGCTAGGGCGTGCGACAGGGGGGCAACCGTACGGATGGCGGGTAGCCGTACGGTTGGGGCGTGCGGCTGGTCCTCCAAAAATGTACGAAAACGCTTGAAAAAAACCTAATTATTCTAACGGGGCGCTGCCCCGCACCCCGCGACCTGACCGAAGAGGCAACAAAGGCTATGTCAAACTCCCAACGTAGCTGAAAACGGAGTCTTTTCTTAACGGTGTTCTATATGCATGATGACTCAGTACTAAATGCAAGATGCTTGTTTTAAGAAAACCAGTGTTCACATGAGAGTCGTGGATTGGGGTGTTCACAGACCCTCTCATCCCGGGATTCTTGTTGGCAAGAATTCGGGGGCGATAAGAAGACAACGATTCACGACTCTCGGGTGAATCTCCATGCGATGATGATTGAATTAGAATGTACCTTTTATGGCTTATAGATCTCGTTGTGCTTCAAGGCGATGTAATTCACGACCATATCTTTCCTTTTGGCCGGGCGACACGATACTTCAATCTTTTCATCAGTCTACCCTCAGTGGCATGCTACCCTCAGTGGCACACCACCCTCAGTGTATGAGGGGTTTTTGACAATTTCGTTGGGTCCAAATGATCGTATCAGAAAAGTGCTTTTAAAGGTTTCCTATTCTTAGGGAAAAGCGAAAGAGTGTTTTTGAGGTTTCGTGATATATCCCTTCATGGGGATCAGGAGTAAGGTGAACTCGATATATTTTTGAAAAATTTGAAGGCTCCCATTGTGGGGAGTGTGGGGATAAAGTTATTCCCTTCGTGGGGAATGCACGGTAAAGGTTATTTCCCTTCGTGGGGAAAGGGGATCGGAGAAAATTCCCATAGTGGAGAATGCAAAGAATTCCTGTCTTGAGGAATCCAGGAAAAAATTCCCTTCTTGGGGAACAGGCGGTAAAAGTTATTTCCCTTCTTGGGGAAAGGGGATCGGAGAAAATTCCCATCCTGGGGAATGCGAAGAATTCCTAACTCAGAGGAATCCGAAAAAATTCCCTTCTTGGGGAACACGTGGAGTCGTTATTTCCCTTCTTGGGGAAAGGGGTTTCGGAGAAATTCCCATCGTGGGGAATGCGAAGAATTCCTAATTCAGAGGAATCCGAAAAAAAATTCCCTTCTTGGGGAACACGTGGAGTCGTTATTTCCCTTCTTGGGGAAAGGGGTTTCGGAGAAATTCTCATCGTGGGGATTGCGAAGAATTCTTATTTAAAGAATTCGGGAAATTCCCATCTTGGGGAACGTGCGGTAAGTGTTATTTCCCATCGTGGGGAAAGGGAAACGGAAGAAATTCCCATCGTGGGGATGCGAAGAATTCTTTCTTAAAGAATTCGGGAAATTCCCATCTTGGGGAACGTGCGGTAAGTGTTATTTCCCATCGTGGGGAAAGGGAAACGGAAGAAATTCCCATCGTGGGGAATGCGAAGAATTCTTTCTTAAAGAATTCGGGAAATTCCCATCTCGGGGAACGTGCGGTAAGTGTTATTTCCCATCGTGGGGAAAGGGAAACGGAAGAAATTCCCATCGTGGGGAATGCGAAGAATTCTTTCTTAAAGAATTCGGGAAATTCCCATCTTGGGTAACGTGCGGTAAGTGTTATTTCCCATCGTGGGGAAAGGGAAACGGAAGAAATTCCCATCGTTGGGAATGCGAAGAATTCTTTCTTAAAGAATTCGGGAAATTCCCATCTTGGGGAACGTGCGGTAAGTGTTATTTCCCATCGTGGGGAAAGGGAAACGGAAGAAATTCTCATCGTTGGGAATGCGAAGAATTCTTTCTTAAAGAATTCGGGAAATTTCCATCTTGGGGAACGTGCGGTAAGTGTTATTTCCCATCGTGGGGAAAGGGAAACGGAAGAAATTCCCATCGTGGGGAATGCGATGAATTCTTTCTTAAAGAATTCGGGAAATTCCCATCTTGGGGAACGTGCGGTAAGTGTTATTTTCCATCGTGAGGAAAGGGAAACGGAAGAAATTCCCATCGTGGGGAATGCAAAGAATTCTTTCTTAAAGAATTCGGGAAATTCCCATCTCGGGAAACGTGCGGTAAGTGTTATTTCCCATCGTGGGGAAAGGGAAACGGAAGAAATTCCCATCGTGGGGAATGCGAAAAATTCTTTCTTAAAGAATTCGGGAAATTCCCATCTCGGGGAACGTGCGGTAAGTGTTATTTCCCATCGTGGGGAAAGGGAAACGGAAGAAATTCCCATCGTGGAGAATGCGAAGAATTCGGGAAATTCCCATCTCGGGGAACGTGCGGTAAGTGTTATTTCCCATCGTGGGGAAAGGGAAACGGAAGAAATTCCCATCGTGGGGAATGCGAAGAATTCTTTCTTAAAGAATTCGGGAAATTCCCATCTTGGGGAACGTGCGGTAAGTGTTATTTCACATCGTGGGGAGAGGGAAACGGAAGAAATTCCCATCGTTGGGAATGCGAAGATTTCTTTCTTAAAGAATTCGGGAAATTTCCATCTTGGGGAACGTGCGGTAAGTGTTATTTCCCATCGTGGGGAAAGGGAAACGGAAGAAATTCCCATCGTGGGGAATGCGATTAATTCTTTCTTAAAGAATTCGGTAAATTCCTATCTTGGGGAACGTGCGGTAAGTGTTATTTCCCATCGTGGGGAAAGGGAAAAGGAAGAAATTCCCATCGTGGGGAATGCGAAGAATTCTTTCTTAAAGAATTCGGGAAATTCCCATCTCGGGGAACGTGCGGTAAGTGTTATTTCCCATCGTGGGGAAAGGGAAACGGAAGAAATTCCCATCGTGGGGAATGCGAAGAATTCTTTCTTAAAGAATTCGGGAAATTCCCATCTTGGGGAACGTGCGGTAAGTGTTATTTCCCATCGTGGGGAAAGGGAAACGGAAGAAATTCCCATCGTTGGGAATGCGAAGAATTCTTTCTTAATGAATTTGGGAAATTCCCATCTTGGAGAACGTACGGTAAGTGTTATTTCCCATCGTGGGGAAAGGGAAACGGAAGAAATTCCCATCGTCGGGAATGCGATGAATTCTTTCTTAAAGAATTCGGGAAATTCCCATCTTGGGGAACGTGCGGTAAGTGTTATTTCCCATCGTGGGGAAAGGGAAACGGAAGAAATTTCCATCGTGGGGAATGCGAAAAATTCTTTCTTAAAGAATTCGGGAAATTCCCATCTTGGGGAACGTGCGGTAAGTGTTATTTCCCATCGTGGGGAAAGGGAAACGGAAGAAATTCCCATCGTTGGGAATGCGAAGAATTCTTTTTTAAAGAATTCGGGAAATTCCCATCTTGGGGAACGTGCGGTAAGTGTTATTTTCCATCGTGGGGAAAGGGAAAAGGAAGAAATTCCCATCGTCGGGAATGCGATGAATTCTTTCTTAAAGAATTCGGGAAATTCACATCTTGGGGAACGTGCGGTAAGTGTTATTTCTCATCGTGGGGAAAAGGAAACGGAAGAAATTCCCATCGTGGGGAATGCGAAAAATTCTTTCTTAAAGAATTCGGGAAATTCCCATCTCGGGGAACGTGCGGTAAGTGTTATTTCCCATCGTGGGGAAAGGGAAACGGAAGAAATTCCCATCGTGGGGAATGCGAAGAATTCTTTCTTAAAGAATTCGGGAAATTCCCATCTTGGGGAACGTGCGGTAAGTGTTATTTCACATCGTGGGGAAAGGGAAACGGAAGAAATTCCCATCGTTGGGAATGCGAAGAATTCTTTCTTAAAGAATTCGGGAAATTTCCATCTTGGGGAACGTGCGGTAAGTGTTATTTCCCATAGTGGGGAAAGGGAAACGGAAGAAATTCCCATCGTGGGGAATGCGAAGAATTCTTTCTTAAAGAATTCGGGAAATTCCCATCTTGGGGAACGTGCGGTAAGTGTTATTTTCCATCGTGAGGAAAGGGAAACGGAAGAAATTTCCATCGTGGGGAATGCGAAGAATTCTTTCTTAAAGAATTCGGGAAATTCCCATCTCGGGGAACGTGCGGTAAGTGTTATTTCCCATCGTGGGGAAAGAGAAACGGAAGAAATTCCCATCGTGGGGAATGCGAAGAATTCTTTCTTAAAGAATTCGGGAAATTCCCATCTCGGGGAACGTGCGGTAAGTGTTATTTCCCATCGTGGGGAAAGGGAAACGGAAGAAATTCCCATCGTGGGGAATGCGAAGAATTCGGGAAATTTCCATCTCGGAGAACGTGCGGTAAGTGTTTTTTCCCATCGTGAGGAAAGGAAACGGAAGAAATTCCCATCGTGGGGAATGCGAAGAATTCTTTCTTAAAGAATTCGGGAAATTCCCATCTTGGGGAACGTGCGGTAAGTGTTATTTCACATCGTGGGGAGAGGGAAACGGAAGAAATTCCCATCGTTGGGAATGCGAAGAATTCTTTCTTAAAGAATTCGGGAAATTTCCATCTTGGGGAACGTGCGGTAAGTGTTATTTCCCATCGTGGGGAAAGGGAAACGGAAGAAATTCCCATCGTGGGGAATGCGATGAATTCTTTCTTAAAGAATTCGGGAAATTCCCATCTTGGGGAACGTGCGGTAAGTGTTATTTTCCATCGTGGGGAAAGGGAAACGGAAGAAATTCCCATCGTGGGAAATGCGAAGCATTATTTCTTAAAGAATTCGGGAAATTCCATCTCGGGGAACGTGAGGTAAGTGTTATTTCCCATCGTGGGGAAAGGGAAACGGAAGAATTTCCCATCGTGGGTAATGCGAAGAATTCTTTCTTAAAGAATTCGGGAAATTCCCATCTCGGGGAACGTGCGGTAAGTGTTATTTCCCATCGTGGGGAAAGGGAAACGGAAGAAATTCCCATCGTGGGGAATGCGAAGAATTCTTTCTTAAAGAATTCAGGAAATTCCCATCTTGGGGAACGTGCGGTAAGTGTTATTTCACATCGTGGGGAAAGGGAAACGGAAGAAATTCCCATCGTTGGGAATGCGAAGAATTCTTTCTTAAAGAATTCGGGAAATTTCCATCTTGGGGAACGTGCGGTAAGTGTTATTTCCCATCGTGGGGAAAGGGAAACGGAAGAAATTCCCATCGTGGGGAATGCGATGAATTCTTTCTTAAAGAATTCGGGAAATTCCCATCTTGGGGAACGTGCGGTAAGTGTTATTTCCCATCGTGGGGAAAGGGAAACGGAAGAAATTCCTATCGTGGGGAATGCGAAGAATTCTTTCTTAAAGAATTCGGGAAATTCCCATCTTGGGGAACGTGCGGTAAGTGTTATTTCCCATCGTGGGGAAAGGGAAACGAAAGAAATTCCCATCGTGGGGAATGCGATGAATTCTTTCTTAAAGAATTCGGGAAATTCCCATCTGGGGGAACGTGCGGTAAGTGATATTTCCCATCGTGGGGAAAGGGAAACGGAAGAAATTTCCATCGTGGGGAATGCGAAGAATTCTTTCTTAAAGAATTCGGGAAATTCCCATCTCGGGGAACGTGCGGTAAGTGTTATTTCCCATCGTGGGGAAAGGGAAACGGAATAAATTCCCATCGTGGGGAATGCGAAGAATTCTTTCTTAAAGAATTCGGGAAATTCTCATTTCGGGGAACGTGCGGTAAGTGTTATTTCACATCGTGGGGAAAGGGAAACGGAAAAAATTCCCATCGTTGGGAATGCGAAGAATTCTTTCTTAAAGAATTCGGGAAATTCCCATCTTGGGGAACGTGCGGTAAGTGTTATTTCCCATCGTGCGGAATGCGATGAATTCTTTCTTAAAGAATTCGGGAAATTCCCATCTTGGGGAACGTGCGGTAAGTGTTATTTCCCATCGTGGGAAAAGGGAAACGGAAAAAAATTCCCATCGTGGGGAATGCGAAGAATTCTTTCTTAAAGAATTCGGGAAATTCACATCTCGGGGAACGTGCGGTAAGTGTTATTTCCCATCGTGGGGAAAGGGAAACGGAATAAATTCCCATCGTGGGAAATGCGAAGAATTCTTTCTTAAAGAATTCGGGAAATTCCCATCTCGGGGAACGTGCGGTAAGTGTTATTTCCCATCGTGGGGAAAGGGAAACGAAAGAAATTCCCATCGAGGGGAATGCGAAGAATTCTTTCTAAAAGAATTCGGGAAATTCCCATCTTGGGGAACGTGCGGCAAGTGTTATTTCCCATCGTGGGGAAAGGGAAACGGAAGAAATTCCCATCGTTGGGAATGCGAAGAATTCTTTCTTAAAGAATTCGGGAAATTCCCATCTTGGAGAACGTGCGGTAAGTGTTATTTCCCATCGTGGGGAAAGGGAAACGGAAGAAATTCCTATCGTGGGGAATGCGAAGAATTCTTTCTTAAAGAATTCGGGAAATTCCCATCTCGGGGAACGTGCGGTAAGTGTTATTTCCCATCGTGGGGAAAGGGAAACGGAAGAAATTCCCATCGTGGGGAATGCGAAGAATTCTTTCTTAAAGAATTCGGGAAATTCCCATCTCGGGGAACGTGCGGTAAGTGTTATTTCCCATCGTGGGGAAAGGGAAACGGAAGAAATTCCCATCGTGGGGAATGCGAAGAATTCTTTCTTAAAGAATTCAGGAAATTCCCATCTTGGGGAACGTGCGGTAAATGTTATTTCCCATCGTGGGGAAAGGGAAACGGAAGAAATTTCCATCGTTGGAAATGCGAAGAATTCTTTCTTAAAGAATTCGGGAAATTCCCATCTTGGGGAACGTGCGGTAAGTGTTATTTCCTATCGTGGGGAATGCGATGAATTCTTTCTTAAAGAATTCGGGAAATTCCCATCTTGGGGAACGTGCGGTAAGTGTTATTTCCCATCGTGGGGAAAGGGAAACGGAAGAAATTCCCATCGTGGGGAATGCGAAGAATTCTTTCTTAAAGAATTCGGGAAATTTCCATCTCGGGGAACGTGCGGTAAGTGTTATTTCCCATCGTGGGGAAAGGGAAACGGAATAAATTCCCATCGTGGGGAATGCGAAGAATTCTTTCTTAAAGAATTCGGGAAATTCCCATCTCGGGGAACGTGCGGTAAGTGTTATTTCCCATCGTGGGGAAAGGGAAACGGAAGAAATTCCCATCGTGGGGAATGCGAAGAATTCTTTCTTAAAGAATTCGTGAAATTCCCATCTTGGGGAACGTGCGGCAAGTGTTATTTCCCATCGTGGGGAAAGGGAAACGGAAGAAATTCCCATCGTTGGGAATGCGAAGAATTCTTTCTTAAAGAATTCGGGAAATTCCCATCTTGGGGAACGTGCGGTAAGTGTTATTTCCCATCGTGGGGAAAGGGAAACGGAAGAAATTCCCATCGTGGGGAATGCGATGAATTCTTTCTTAAAGAATTCGGGAAATTCCCATCTTGGGGAACGTGCGGTAAGTGTTATTTCCCATCGTGGGGAAAGGGAAACGGAAGAAATTCCCATCGTGGGGAATGCGAAGAATTCTTTCTTAAAGAATTCGGGAAATTCCCATCTCGGGGAACGTGCGGTAAGTGTTATTTCCCATCGTGGGGAAAGGGAAACGGAATAAATTCCCATCGTGGGGAATGCGAAGAATTCTTTCTTAAAGAATTCGGGAAATTCCCATCTCGGGGAACGTGCGGTAAGTGTTATTTCCCATCGTGGGGAAAGGGAAACGGAAGAAATTCCCATCGTGGGGAATGCGAAGAATTCTTTCTTAAAGAATTCGGGAAATTCCCATCTCGGGGAACGTTCGGTAAGTGTTATTTCCCATCGTGGGGAAAGGGAAACGGAAGAAATTCCCATCGTGGGGAATGCGAAGAATTCTTTCTTAAAGAATTCGGGAAATTCCCATCTTGGGGAACGTGCGGTAAATGTTATTTCCCATCGTGGGGAAAGGGAAACGGAAGAAATTCCCATCGTTGGGAATGCGAAGAATTCTTTCTTAAAGAATTCGGGAAATTCCCATCTTGGGGAACGTGCGGTAAGTGTTATTTCCCATCGTGGGGAAAGGGAAACGGAAGAAATTCCCATCGTGGGGAATGCGAAGAATTCTTTCTTAAAGAATTCGGGAAATTGCTACCTACCTCGTCTCATTGCCATGGTTCTGTAACTCAAACACCACTTCAATGTTTATCAAAAATAATATGCTAGAGAGAACTGTTCCGCAAGTCGGAGTGTCTTTCCTTTTCCATTCTTTTCTACCCTCAGTTTTGACCCTTGGCTTTATTTGGGAATCAGAATTTTGAATCAACTTTTTCTTAAGACATTTGAACCGTTGTGCATGGATTTTGGGATCTGACTTTTCTCTACCCTCAGTCTTCCTCTCTTTGGTCGTGGGGATAGAACTTCGCTTGGATTTCGCAATCATCCTCAAGCTACCCTCTGATTTTTTCTACAGGGAAGATGCTGGTCCTGTATCATTTCTGTTTTTCGATACCCTTATTGCTCCCTCTTTTGATTATCCGGCCCTTTTATTTTGGGCTTTCAGACTTCACTTTGCCTTTTCTTTCTTGGCTTTTTCCAAAACAGGAGCCTTACTCACCTAAGATGTAGCCCTCCGCCTTTTGGCATAGCTGTCACTCTTAGTGTGGCTCTCCCTGTCGATTTTCTTTATCACTTTTTTTTTCTCTCTCTTGGACCAACGGGATTTTGCCCTTTTCTACTCTTTCAATTTTTTCTGGTACCCGATTCCTCTTTTACACCTTCCCTGTTTATCAATCAGATTCGAACTTTCCGGACAACGGGTCTATCCTTTTGAATTTTGGTTCCTCCACAGACTTTGGAGTATCAGACTTTGGGCTTTTGATCAGTCGTCTCGTGCGGGTGTGTGAGTCTTGGTCCTCTTGTATTATAAAAGATTGATTCAGAACTTTGTTATTTTTCCCTTCATCAATTTCATTTTTTTTTTTTTTTTTTTTTTTTTTTAGCCAAACTGGTCAAAAATGAGGGTAACCGCACGGGGTAGCCGCACGGGCTGCGGCTGGGCCATGCGGTTGGGGGTAGCCGCAGGATCTGACCCCCCAGCCGTACGGCTGGCAGCCAACCGTACGGTTGGGGGCTAGCCGTACGGTTGGCTAGCCTGCGGCTGGCCTCTAAATCCTATAAATAGGCCTCTGTTTGGATCATTCTCGTCACTGCTTCTTGCAATCTCTCTCTCTAGCATATAAATATCTGTTTTTCAAGAAATATTTTGTGAGTTTTTTACACGAGTGTGAGCGATGCCATTGGCGATACTTCTATCGATTTTTGTGTTCATGATGATGGGGGGCCCACCTGAGGGTGGGGAGGCGCCGGAGCTACTTCCCGGAGATGAGATGGACTCTATTACGGCGATGATGGACGGCCGACTAGTATGCGCGAGGCATCACGATGATTGGGAGGGGGTGGCCTGGGAGGGGCCACTGGGGGCGGACGGGTCGCTACAGCGAGCGATGTATCGTGATGTGCCCTTGATCTCGCCGGGAGAGGGACGGGAGTGGCTACTGATGGAGCCTGCGGCACACGAGATCCGTCGCCGTACTCGGGTATATTCTGATTTTTATGCTATGATATTTTAAAATATGCAATGCCATGATATGAAATATGATAAATTTAATAATTACTTGCCATAATCAATATACTTAACATAATTTACTCAAAATCTGTATTTTCCAAAAAAGTGTGTCCTAAATTTTAAAACACGTGGTTGTGATAGAGGAGTGGACGTTGCCGTGGTATCACTCGTGCTGCACCAGAGCTACGAGATCAGCTACCCCCGCTGGTGAGGGCCTATTTGAGCGCGACTCCTTTTGGACGATTCATCGAGGTGCTGCCTGGCGGAGAGTTCCAGCGATCAGTGAGTCTGCCGACAGTATTGGGAGAGAGATGGTGGGACACGACGCACACCTTCCATTGGAGTTGGGGCGAGATGACGCTGACCCCGGAGGACGTGTTCGTGCTGACGGGACTGCCATTTGGAGGGGAGGCTCCGGCGCCCAACCCTCGGTTGCGAGTTACTCTAGATGGGATGGGAGCGGCATTAGGTTAGAGGCCGAGTCAGATTGTGGCAGACGGGATACCCCATACGGCTATGGTTCATCATATCGAGGCGGAGAGCGAGAGGTTTGGGGATGGACCGATGACGCGACAGGAGGTCCGACAGCTGTTGTGAGAATCCGGACCCGCGACCCCCAGGAGATAGAAAAGAGTCCTCGTTCTCGGTTTTATTTGAAAAAAACGTGTTTTGTAGAGTCGCCAGTTTGTTTTACTAGAAAACAAACAAAAGATCGTACGAAGGATAATTCTGAACTATCTTTCATACGTTCCCAGAGATTTATTCTGAAAATTGACTTTGCTAGGGTTCGAACTACGTTACGAATTGGGAAGGTGTTAGGCACCCAATTCGCCCTTTCGGTCTCTTAATGGATCATGCATCTAATTCCTATTTTAGATATCTTGCAAGTAGTTTGAATAGTTTTCAGAATAGTCCTTTCCAGATAAATTTGATTTAAAACAATATTTTGAAATCAGACTCGAGCTTTGCGAGCGCCTACGTATTCATTCGTAGAATGAAATCAGAGTCTCGTAGTTCCATTCTTTTGGAAACTGTTTTTGTATTTTTGTTTGTTTTGAAAATGTGTCAAAAGATTTTATTTCTTGTAAAACTTAGAAAGGATTTATTTGAAAGCAATGAACTTCTTTGCAAGTTATCTAATTTTCTATATTAAAAAGTGAAATTAAATGCAGTGCTGAAATTAAGGATTTGGTAGAAAGACGTACCTGATGCGCCTGAAGAAGAAATAAGAGCCTCGCCTAGCTTCCTTCTCTCTCTAGATTTTCTCTCTCTAAAACTTTCTCTCTCTAGAAATTCTCTTTCAGAATTTCTCTAAAATGACTTTCTAAAGATTTTGACAGAGTCGAGTCTTGATCCCAGACGTCCTATTTATAGCAAAAATCTGCCAAAAACGCTCCAAAGAAGACCAACCGCATAGGGCGTGCGACTAGGTGCCAGCCGTACGGTTGGGAGCCAACCGTGCGGCTATGCGGCTAGGTGCCAACCGTACGGTTGGGAGCCAACCGTGCGGTTAGGGTATGCGGCTAGGAGGCAACTGTGCGGCTAGGGCTTGCGGCTCGAAGCCAACCGTACGGTAGGGAGCCAACCGTGCGGTTGGGGGGCGTGCGGTTGGCTATAAAAAACACAATTTTCCTAATGGTCTCTTGTATGCATGATGACTCAAGACTTGATGCAGAATGCTTGTTAGGTTCACACGAGAGTCGCGGATTGGGGTGTTCACAGCTGTCTCGGTGCTTCATACTGCTATTGATACACGATTTCTTCTACGCACGAGGCGGCGACAACCTACGGCTATGGTGGCTGCCTTATCTGCGATTCTTCGACCAGCTGTACACATTCGCCTGGGGAGGATATGTGCTGGCGGTGCTGTACGAGTCGATGGATTTGGTTTGCCGTCATATGGAGCTCAACCACCGTGGACTGGTCACGCTTTGGGAGGTAATTCACTTAAATTAAAAACTCAATTAACTTTTTAGTAGAAAAGCGTATGATTATAAAAATTGACAATTTTAAAATTGTGGTAATTTGCAACAGATGTGGTTCATTGCGCATACCCACCAGGGTATTGGTCAGATCCATTTGCACCCGACCTTCGTAGACGAGTTTCCGCTCTTCAGACGGTACTACAGCGGGAACATAGTTGGGGTATATCAGTATCTGACCCCGGACGTCAGTGCGGGCGACGTCTCAGGCCTCCAGCTAGACCGGGTATGAAATTGACTTAACTGAGATTTAATTGTTATTCTTTGAAAAAGAAAGTTGAGTTATTTATTAGCGTATGTTCGATGTGGCAGGTGCAGTGGAGCCCATGGCCCGCATTCGTGACGCAGCAGTGGGGGTATGCGGATGCGTTGGCGGCGGCCCATTCGAGGCGGTTGTTTCTGCATGAGTACGGGGCGGCCTTCTACCTGGGGGAGCGCGTGGTGCGGCAGCACACCCCTGGGTTAGGATTTAGGGTTCCTGCCTGGCCTCCGGCGGCGATGAGGCGGCCGAGCACGCTATCAGGAGAGGAGCGGGCTTCGTTCTTGGGAGGCGTCCCGATGGAGGGCCTACTGGTGGAGGGGGAGTACGGGACATTCGCGCACCGGTACCTGATGAGGGAGATGCGGGGCGTGCGCGGTAGAGCGATATATGCTAGATACGCTGCTATCGGGGGAGATCCGTTGTTCATCCGGGGTCAGCTGTACATCTCACAGCGGATCGCACATCAGCCTGCTCCCGCACCGAACCGGAGAGCAAAGGGGATTGCGGATTCGGATGATGAGGATCCTCATGGCGAGAGGGATGAGGAGCCGCAGCACGTGGAGGAGGAGGAGGAGGAGGACGAAGGGGGGTCGGAGGAGGTGCCTTTGGGAGGAGGCAATGGTGGGTCGCCCCCGGTTGGGTTAGGCAGAGGAGGGGTCGAGGGGCCGACTGCTGCGGTCTCGCCTGGACGAGGTAGGGCCACTAGGGGCGGGAGGAGTCCCTTGGGAGGTCGGAGTCCAGTATCGAGGCCGCCCATTCCACCGTCGATGGGAGGGAGGACACCCCAGTTGTCGTCGGAGGATATGCGACAGATGCTGGAGGCTGTGCAGACACCCGAGGGGCGCGGGTCGATGTCGGGGTCGTCGCCCGTCTATGGGTCCGGTGATATGGACTGGGCTCAGCACATGTCCTTCTCGCCGTTGCTGCGTACGCCCGTGGGATCGCCCGGTGCTGGATCAGTAGGGTTGAGGCCCTATTCTTTGTCTACCCCTTCTTCAGGAGCGGCTCGCGGCATAGTCTTTCGGGAGTTACGAGAGAGGGAGGTCCAGTTGGGAGTGGAGGCTGGCATCGGTCAGACCCCGGCCGGTGAGGGCGGTGACAAGGGGAAGGGTAAGGCGGTGGCACCCGAGGCGGAGATGGGAGAGGATACCGGGGAGGACACACCCCCGGCGGGCGGCGTTGGTGGGGCTGGTCCGTCACAGGCTGGTGGGGCGTCGACGTCCTACTCGATCCCGGCGTACCCGCGGGAGATTCCTTACCTGGATCTCGGTCTACCGAAGAGCTACCGGATTCCCGATATTCCTGTGGACGACGATCGGATGGGGGCTCTAGCGCACGTCTCAGATGAGGAGGTATGTTATCTTTTAAAAAGTTGGTACATGTGTTGGTTTATGGATGTTATTGACTGGTAATTTTGGTTTTGACAGAGGGGCTCATTCCTGCTTCGCGAGGTAGCTGAGTTGCTGAGGAGCTACTTCAGCATGTACGGGCTGCTGACATTTGCGGCTCCCTTCCCTACGGAGTACATGAGGTAGTACAGCAGGCGCCTGGCGGGCGATACGTCTGCCTCTTATCATCCGTCACGTTCGCGGTCCCGATCGACGGCGCCATCCCAGTCGGTTCAGCAGTCGAGGCGCACTTCCCGGCTTGGTCCTTCTCCTCACGGCGAGGGTCGTACAGCCTCGGAGAGTCCAGCAGAGGGTGCGGGAGAGACGGTAAGCGAAGCGGCCACGTACGATGGATCCTCCCCCTTCTCCTCAGCGTTGATGGTTCGATTGATGGTTTTGTTTTAGAAAGACATTAGTTAATTTAGTTATGTTTTTTATAAAAACTTTGTTAATTTAGCGGTTAATTTAAATATGTTTGTTTAGGAAAAAGTTGGTTTATCAGTGTAATCGATTCTACTTTATGAATAAAATATTTATCTTCTTTTAGAGAAAACATGTTTGCGTGTGATGTGAATGTTACAAATTTATTGTGAATGTGTTTGGAAAAACGGTATATAACACATGTTGGCGAAAAATATTGTGAACTTGATAAAAATGAAAGATGATTAATTAATTACATACATTGGCGAACGTATCATAAATGCTTGTGAAAGAAACGTTAATAGTGGTTGAATTTGATTACAAAAATGGTCAAGTACTCGTGTTGGCAAGTGATTATTAAATTTATGTGCATGCAATAAATGGATCGTTCTTCCTGAATAGAGTCTGGCAACATTCATATCATGATGTATTATTGTGAAGAAGAGTGCCGAAAAACGAAAATTTTGAAAAAACCGGCGATTTTTGGCAAGTGGGAGGAGCCAGCCGCACGCCCTACCCGCAAGGGTAGCCGTACGGTTGGGGCCAGCCGTGCGGTTGGCATGCTAGCCGTACGGTTGGCAGCCAGCCGTGCGGTTGGCACCCAGCCGTGCGGTTGGCCTGTGCATTTTTGCTATAAATAGAGCGCGAATTTGCCCCTTTTTCCCATCAAAAATCACTATTCACTCTACCCTTCTAGTCTAAAAGTAGATCATCTTTCTTCTGCCAACATGTCTATCTTCCGTACCAGTGCTGCATTTTCCCTTTTGTCCGATTTCGTGTCCTTGGCCGAGGCCGACTGCGGTCTCAACTGGGGTGACTTGAGTCACCTTCACCGTTGGTGCTCACACGAGATCAACTATTCGTTCCTGCTTGGTTTGGCTGAGTTCTGGGATGCCGAGGATCATTGTTTCCGTATTGGGTTAGACGAGCTCTGCCCGACGATCGAGGAGTTCACTTTGCTGATGCGCCAGGACCTCTCATGGCCGTTGGCGTCTTTGCGGGACGCGAGGAGCCCTCGGGTTATGCTGGCGGAGTTTTTGGGATTACGGGGAGAGTGAGTGCCGGCCTATGATCGTAGATGGACGACTCCACTTACGTCGCCTGTGTGACTTCTTCCTGCAGCATGGCGATGATCCGGCTTACTTTTCAGGTCGGACTGCTGCCTGTATGATCTTTACTTTTTCGCAGATGCTTTTAGTTACTGATGATGCGATTATGGTTGATCCTCTCATTATTCGGGTTGTGTCTGAGGCTAGATGCGGCCATTTAGTGACTCCCATTTTACTGGCGGAGACACTGAATGGTCTGGATGCTGTGGTTCAGTGCCGACTTAGTCATTTTCGGGGTAGCCCATACCTGCTGTACATGTGGGCTACTGAGAGGTTTCGGTTTTTGGAGACCCGACTTCCCTGGGATTCTCGGCACTTCTTCCTTCGCCCCGACTATGCCCTGATCAATCGTTTGTCATCCTTCGACTGGGCTGTGCGTTTTTCTGAGTCCTCTTCCTCGATTCGTTGGGATATTCCATGGTGGCGGCGCATGAGGACCATGATCATGAGTATGGGTGGGCAGAACTACCTTAGATTCCGTGGTCTACGAGAGACGTCATTCTACATACCCAGCCGGTTGACTAGACAGTTCGGCCTTCCTCTGAGTATACCACTCCCCCTGAGAGATTTTTCTTCAGTTGCGCTGCCTATTACCCCGAGGCTGGGGACGACTCTACGAGGTCTGTGGTCCACTCGTTTTGTTCGTCGATTCCATGGAGGAGAGCTTGGCATTACCCAGGTGACCCGGTCTGACGTTGTACTACATGTTTGGCGTCGAGTTCGTCAAACCATTGAGCACGAGCCGATGATGATGAGGTGGTTTAGGTTTGCGGACTCACGGGTGACGGAGGAGACTGTGCTTGCTTCGTATTAGACTATGGACCGAGAGAGGATTTTGTACTCCGCTTCTGACTGATGGTTTTGATATTTAGGTTAGGTTTGATTACATTGCTTCTTTATGAAAGCTTCTTTTTTGTATGTATGTAGGTAAGAAAAGTACGTAGGAGCTTGGTGTAGGTCATGAAAAAGTATGTAGTAGCCTGACTTTGATTATATATATGGAAAATCTCTTTCTGTCTCCTCTTTTTGCCTTCAAATGGATGAATGTTATTATAATGAATAGACCGGGCCTGATTTCAGGTTGCCTACGTTTCCCCAAGAATTTTTTTTTTTTTTTTTTTTTTGGGGGGGCTCAGGTCTTCGTAGTTCATGATTACAATCTCACTGGTAGTATTTCTTCAATCGATCAAGGTTGACTGGTAAGTTTAACTCTTGGCCATCGATGTCGGTAAGAAGCACAGCACCACCGGATAGGATTTTGGTAACAATGTAAGGGCCTGTCCACTTTGGTGAAAATTTTCCTCGTGGGTCTCGGGCTGGTTCACGGATTTCTTTGAGTACTAAGTCTCCCACTATGATGTTCCTGTCTCGGATCTTTTTATTAAAGGCTTTAGCAACGCGTTTTTGATAGCCTTGATGCTGATATGAAGCCCTCAGACAGTTTTCATCAATCATTGCCAATTCCTCATACCGCGCCTTTATCCAATCACTTTCAGCGACTTGGTTTTCCAAGACAACCCGTAAAGACGGTATTTCCATTTCCACTGGTAAGACTGCCTCCATTCCATATGTAAGGGAGAAAGGTGTTGACCTCGTAGAAACCCTCTCAGTAGTTCGATATCCCCAAAGAGCATATGGGAGCTTTTCGGGCCAATCTCTGCCGGATCTGATCATCTTACTAATGATGTTCTTTAAATTCTTATTTGCAGCTTCAACGGCCCCATTGGTTTGCGGACGATACGGAGATGATTTGTGGCGCTTGATGCCGTATTCTTCCATGATTTCGTTGGCTTCACCCTCAAAATGCGTCCCATTATCGGATATAATCTCATGTGGCACCCCATATCGGCATATAATGTTGTGACGGATGAATCGAGCTACTTTTCGGGCATTCAAATCTTTGTAAGACTCAGCTCCAACCCACTTGGTGAAATAATCAATGGCTACCAGAATATATTCATGCCCGTTGCTTCCCTTTGGTGAAATCTTACCAATTATGTCGATACCCCAGATGGAAAATGGCCAGGGAGATGTCATGGGATACAATTCTTTCGGTGGGAGTTTCTGTGCCTTGGCGTATATTTGGCATTGGTGACACCCTTTGACATAGTCAAAACAATCTTTTTGCATCGTTAGCCAGTAATACCCTTGCCGCACTATTTTACGTGCCAATGTATGACCACTCATATGTGGACCACACTCCCCACTATGAATTTGCTTCATCATTGCTCGGGCTTTTTCTTCATCAAGACATTGAAGGTGTATGCCATCATCATTTCTCCGGTACAATTTTCCAGCACATATAATAAACCGGGATGCGAGTCGGCGAAGTGTAACCCGAGTGGTTTTATCGATATTTGGCGGGTATTCATCATGCTTGAGCAATTGCCAGATATCATAATACCAGACATTCTTATCGATCTCATTTCCGCTTTCAACGTCAAGTGATAGGCAGAATACCGGATTTACCCGCTTCTGAATCTGAATCTGAATTTCTTCTTTCTCCCCCGGAATTTCAATCATTGAGGCTAGTGTAGCTAAAGCATCGGCAAAGTTATTCTGTGTTCTCGGGATATAGAAGAATTCAATACAGTCGAATTTCTCAGAGGTTTCTTGAAGTTGGGCTAAGAAGGGAACAAGTTTTTCCTCTTTAATCTTCCACTTTTTCAAGATCTGATGAATAATGAGAGCGGAGTCTCCGAATACCTGAATCTTGCGAACCCCCCTCTGCAAAGCGATTTCTAACCCGACAATGCAAGCCTCATATTCCGCGATATTATTAGTACAAGGAAATTCCAAGCGGAAGGACATAGGGGCATGGGTTTGATCTGGAGAAATTAGCAGGATCCCGATTCCATTCCCATTTCGATTGCAAGCCCCATCGAAATACATTTTCCATTCATCATCTTTCGTAATTTCCATGATACCCTCGTCAGGAAATTCAAAGTCCTGTAAGTCGGTGTCGATAATAGGATTACCCGCTAAGTGGTTTGCTATGATTTGCCCTTTGACAGCCTTTTGAGTTACATAGGAAATGTCGAACTCTGAAAGTAGAAACACCCATTTAGCCATTCGATTAGTCAACACTGGCTTCTCGAACAAGTATCGCAAATGATCCAGTCGAGAAATTAGGATCACTGAAAAGACCAACATATAATGCCGCAATTTCTGGGTGGCCCATACCAACGAAGCACACGATTTCTCTAAAGCCGCATAATTTTGTTCCCCTGGAGAAAACTTTTTGCTGAGGTAGTATATTGCTTGTTCAGTTCTTGTTTTCAACAAATGTTGTGCTAACATTGCCCCGACTGATGAGTTGTTGACTGACATATATAGTATCAACGGGATGCCTACTTGGGGAGGCGCCAAGACTGGTGGTTTGGCCAAATATTGTTTAATCTTATCGAATGCTTCTTGGCATTGCTCGTTCCACTGCCCATCCGAGCTCTTTTGGAGTAGCTTAAAAATTGGTTCACACGTTCGAGTCAACTACGAAATGAATCTGCTGATGAACTGTAGTCTCCCGAGGAAACCCCGTATTTCTTTTTCGGTCTTAGGGACTGGCATTTCTTGAATAGCTTTAATCTTTGCTGGATCCACCTCGATTCCCTTTCTGCTGACTATATACCCTAGCATCTTGCCTTTTGTGACCCCAAATACACATTTCTGAGGATTTAAACGCATTTGGAATTGCATCAGCCGTTCGAAGAAGACGCGAAGAGTTTCCACATGACTTGCACGGTCTAATGATTTGATGATCATGTCGTCGACATACACTTCGACTTCCTTATGAATCATATCATGAAATAGAGTAGTTGCCGCTAGCTGATACGTGGCCCCGGCATTTTTCAACCCGAATGGCATGACAGTGTAACAATATGTACCCCATGGAGTTATAAAAGCCGTCTTTTCCTGATGATCAGGATGCATTTTGATTTGATTATATCCGGCAAACCCGTCGACAAATGATTTTAAAGCATGATTTGCAGTGTTGTCGACAATGAGGTCAATGTTTGGCAGCGAAAAATCATCTTTTGGACATGCAGCATTTAAATTGCGATAATCGACACAAACCCGTACTTTGCCATTAGCTTTTGGTACCGGCACTATGTTGGCCAACCAAGTTGGGTATTCAACGACCCGTATGAACCCGACATCCAATTGTTTTGTGACTTCCTCTTTTACCTTGAGCGACCATTCAGGTATTAGTTTTCTTAGCTTTTGTTTGACGGGTTTGCATTCAGGCTTAGTGTGTATTTCATGCATCACAATGTTGGCGTCTAGACCCGGCATATCAGCGTATGACCAAGCGAAAACATTAACAAACTCTTTCAACAAATTTTCTAAGTCTGTTTTTTCATCATGGCTTAATTCGGCCCCAATTTTTATCTCTTTTTTGTCAGCAGTTGTTCCCAAATTTATTGTGACCGTGTCCCCTTCAATAGGTTGTATTCTTTGTTCATCATTCAAATTTTCATTCATTACTTCAACATCACAAGAATCAAAGTAAGGGGAAAGATTGTCAATTTTATTGATAGAAACATCATTTGGCATAGATAGCATACATTCTAAATTTCGTACATTTCTATCAACATTTTTCTTTCTCTTTTTCTTCTTTTCCTTTTCAACAGGTCGTATGAGATGCACAGGGTCCTCGAGATAGTCTTCATCCCCAATTGCCATAACCTCGAACATGTCACCCAACATATCTTCATCTTCCAGTGGCTCGGCAGGTGGCTTGGTTATTTTCAGCTTTGATGAGAAGGTGTGAGTGAAACCTTCGCTTATATACAAGTCTTCTTCGAAAAAGATTTCTAATCCCGGCTGGCGCTTCCCCTCTTCATTTACCCATGGTTCTTGAAATCCACAGTAAGGGAAGTCTTCACCCTCTTTTACGAACCACCCATTTAACGATCTGTCAGTGAATACGGCACTTTTTATGTGGTCATCATCCCCCGTATATCCCAACCCAGCAAGAGGACTCGGTTGTCGGTATGGTTCAATCATTTGCGCAATACCGGCTTTGTATTTTCCCAAGCCAATTCCCGGTAAGAATTTCATCTTCCTCATCATCTGTACAACTTGCGCCTTCATGGTAGCCATGTCATCGGGGGGTAGATAATTCAAAGTTTGGGTGGTAAGAGTTTGTACTTTCGGCTCATACGAAAATCCCCCGAGTTGGACATCTTGGCTTCCGATCCCTAATACTGGCGAATTTTTTGGCATTATTACCCTTTCAGGATCTCCTTTAATGATAATGATGTCGCCGTTGAAAGGTATTTTCATTTTTTGATGAAGTGAGGAAGGGAGTGCCCCAACCTCATGTAACCAAACTCGTCCCAATAGCAAGTTGAAGCTTGAAGGAATATCAATGACTTGGAACTCAGTGGTAAACGTGGTCGGCCCAATTTGCATACTTAGCATGACGGAACCCAGTACTTCTCTCTTGGTATTGTCATATGCCCTGACCGTGACTGGCGATTCTTCCAATGTAGTTAAGTCAATACCCAAACGAACAGCGATTTTCAGAGGACACACATTAATTGTAGAACCGTTATCCACAAGAACATAAGGTATAGACATCCCATAGGCTACGACGGTGATGTGTAGGGCTTGATTATGGTCGCGACCGAGTGGCGACAGATCTTCATCGGAAAACCCAAGTACTTGCTTTTGTACCCCCATTGAAGCGATCATTGCGGTTAACTCATTCGGGGTGGATTCCAGAGGAACAACTGATTCGTCCAACATTTTCATTAGGGCCACCCGATGGGGTTTTGACGCTACTAAGAGTCCCCAAATTGAGATTTGGGCTTGTGTTTTCTTCAACTGTTCAACAACACGCCTTTCTTCCGGATCTTTTGCGGGTTCTTTGGGAGCAATGTCATCAGTAGATTGTTTGGCACCTGTTGGTTGGTAAACTCTCCCCGAACGGGTCAACTGTTGAACCCACGTTGCAACTGGGTCATTTTCTTTTTCAATCATCTCAACGGGGGTCGGAGGCGACTTTTCCTCAGTTTGCGAAACTTTACTCCAATCAAAAGCAATCATGTTTATTTCCGAGGAATATGCACGTTGATGGGTGTCTCTTTTTTCCGCTTTTCCTCGGTTATATCCCAGCCCTTGTCGTCTCGGATTGCCACCAAGTTGTGGAAAGTGGGCAATCCCTTGATTTTGTTTGCCAAGCCCAAGACCGGGTATAAACTTCATTTGCTCCATCCATCCCCTAACCTTCGAGCTAAATATCTCTTGTGACCGGGTGGTTCGAGTTTCATCAACACATAGTCCCAATAAGGTTTCATCTTCGGTATCTTTGACGATGTTCGGGGACTCCGGGAGAATGCATTCGGTGACTGTGGGTGTAGGCTTTAAACAGCCAAATTTCAACACTTCAACATTGTCTGTATTCGAGGCAGGTTTAATCAGAAATACAGGATCTGGAAATTCTAAATCCTCCTCGATAGCGTTGATTCGGTGATTAGGAAGGGGGTTCCTGGCAACGATCGGGGCTGACGGATCTGGGATTCTCTTACTATCGATCAGGTTTTGGATAGCATGCCGTAGAGCCATACAGCTATCAGTAGTGTGCCCAAACCCTTGGTGATATTCACACCGCTCATTCATGTTCCAATGAGGCGGTATCTGTTGTGGTAGAGGTCTCGGATTCATGGGATACATGATCCCAGCTTCTTTCAGTTGCTCAAACACTTTTCCCAACGGCCCCGGTAATTGTGAAAAATGCCGATCCCGTGAGCGGTTCTGATCAAACGTCCGGGGGTTGTTATTATTGTTGTTACGATACCCCGGTGTAGGATAATTCCCAATATTTTTCACAGAGTTTTGACTATAAGGGTTGTTGGAGTATCCTCTACCATAGGACCCATAGGACGTTACTTGATTGACAGCGGATGTAGAAGTTTTTTGTATTGAGAGGTAGACTTCTTGATTTCGGCCTGTTTGGCCAGGTCCTCCTCGATTTCATTACCCACATGGAGCAGAGCCTTGAACCTGCTAAAGAACTGATGACCCATTTGAGCCCGAATTTCGGGTTTCAAATTTTTCACTATCATTCCCAACTGTTCTTCTTCATCTAGGCGCTCTACCATTTGGGCAGCCAATTCTCTCCACCTTGTAACGAATTCGCTGATGCTCTCATTCTCTTTTTGTTTAGCCATCTCCAGATGTTTTCTTGTGACTTTAAGCTCTTCATTGGTTTTGTACTGTGCCACGAACTCTTGGACAATGGCTGGCCACGATCTAACTCGATGTTTTTCGAGGTTCAAAAACCAACTCTGGGCCGGCCCAGCTAGCGTAAGATGAAAAGAATTAGCCAATTCAGCTTCCCCAACATCATAGATTCTCATGGAGCGGACATATGATTTCAGGTGGAGTTCTGGCGGTGTGGTTCCTGTAAACTTTGGAATCGATGGCATCTTAAATCCCACCGGATAATGAGCCTCCGGGTACAAATTGTAGCTCTGTAACTGGGTCAAATCATTTGAACTTTCTGCGACCTTCTGCGTAAGGGCTTTCAGTTGTTCCTTGAGTTTAGATAAGTCTTTGTCCCCTCGGTAACCTTCCACTGGTGAGGGGCCCTCCCCTTGGATACTCATAGGCCTCTTCATCGGTTCATAGTATGGATCATGATAAGGTTCGTGGGCCGGTTGCAATTGTGGAGGGGCTTGATTGATAAGATCTTGGTGTAACCAATTACCAACTGGATCCTGCATATGTTTGGGTTGGTTCAACTGTTCGAACGGCAGTGGTGCTTCTGTATGGACTGAGAGTGCCGGTGGTGGTGGTGGAGGAATAATCGGAGTTTCCCTCGGAGGTTCTGCCAAGCGGCCTTTAGCCAACTCGTCCAACTTGGCACGAGTGTTTTGATTATCACTGAGCAACATGGCCATGCTTTGGTTCAGGTTCATTAACATCCGATACATGTCCTCAGGGTTTGGCAACGGAGCGTTCATGTTTGCGCTTGTACTAGGCAAGTTCGGATCGGCATTGAGAGATGGGGTGTGATGCAGTGGCTGACCCCCAGCGGTATTATTCTGTGGCATTCCCGGGTTTGGGTAAAACGGACCGGGCGGCGGATCCGCTGCATTGTTGTATTGGTTGTTCCCACTTCGATTCGGCGTATTCTGATCCATGCTGTCAGCTGAGTCTGGTCTGATGAGTCTACCGGTGCTATCTCTTCCGGCCCACGCAGAGGCTAGTGTGAATGTCTGAAGCGGGAAAAAGGGACAAATTCGATAGCGCACATTCCCCCCGGAAAACAACAATATATCAATTAGAACTTGCCGGACTCTATCAAAAAATACATCGATCGGGACGAAAAGAAACACACAAAAGATTTTCTTTAGGTGAGATCAAAAACAGACCGACGGCAACAACTTGAGAGCCCCGTATAGAGATAGGGTAGGAAAAGAATTCCATGGGTTCCCTGATCGTCTATAGTTTTGAGAAATCATTTCAAAAAAGGAGTTTTTTTTTTTTTTTTTTTTTTAAATCATTTAAAAATCATGGGAGGTTCTCTCTTCATGAGTTGCTTTATTCATGTAATCAGCATTATGAAAATTACGAGGATTCGGTCCTCGTGAATTTTTACGGCGAAGGTCGGACAGCCTCCGGCCGTACCTGTCGAAACCATCATAGTATAAACGGCAGGGCCTTAGCTGGTTTAGATTCTCACGACTGTCGGTCATTAAAACGATGCTAAAATCTTTGTGTTCTAGGCTGACTTCCCTATATGCAAGCGTGGTTGAAGAGGGTAAGGTTTAAGGCTCCCTCCTATTTGGCAGGTCTTACGATATACCTCAAGAGCGCAGGTACGTGTAAGGACCTTTTGATATACATTCCGGGTACGTGAGTGTTCTCGTCACTCTATATACCTCGGTAAGTACTTGGCCAAGGAGAGTGGTCCCAGGCGTTTTTGGCTAGTGTGGACCCGCAAGTCCACGGCCTAGTCACGACTCTGGTCCCGAGGTTGATAGGGTAAAATTCACACTCGCGAAAATGCATGATAAGACGTGAGTGTGTGCAAAATAACAATCTGGCGGTTAATTATTGATAAATGCTTTAGGATTTGTTACAGTATTTTACTCAATTTTAATTATGAAAAAGATTTTCCTCACGTAATTAGCAAATAAAGGCATCAGGGCATCCACCTAGCTCGCTTCTATGTTATCCTAGGACTAAGGCTTGCAAGACCTATACCTAATAAATAATAGGAATTAAATATATGTTCCATTATATCAGAGCTTAGTTCTCGACATTCCCCAGCAGAGTCGCCACTGTGAGAATCCTGACCCACGACCCCCGAGAGAGGGATGGAGTCCTCCGTTCTCGTTTTTCTATGGTTTAAGGGAAAACGTGTTTTTTGTAGAGTCGCCAGTTTGTTTTACAAGAAAACAAACAAAAGATCGTACGAAAGACAATTCGAAGACGAATTATCGTTCATACGTTTAAAACCAGAGATTCATTTAAAAATTTACTTTGCTAGGGTTCGGGAACTACGTTACGAATTGGGAAGGTGTTAGGCACCCAATTCGCCCTTTCGGTCTCTTAATGGATCATGTATTTAATTCCTATTTTAGATATCTTGCAAGTAGTTTGAATAGTTTCTATAATAGTCCTTTCCGAATAAATTTGAATTAAAACAGTATTTTGAAATCAGACTCGAGCTTTGCGAGCGCCTACGTATTCATTCGTAGAATGAAATCGGAGTCTCGTAGTTCCATTTGTTTGGAAACTGTTTTTGTATTTTTGTTTTGTTTTGAAAACGTGTCAAAACGGATTTTAGATTTCTTGTAAAATTTAGAAAGGATTTATTTTGAAAGCAATGGACTTGTTTGCAAGTTATCTAAATTTCTATATTAAAACGGATATTGAAATGCAGTATTGAAATTAGGAGAGTTGTAGAAAATATACCTGATGCACTTGAAAGATAGAACAGAAGCTTGCCTTGATTTTCCTTCCTCGCTCCTTCTCTCTCTAGCACTTTCTCTCTCCAAAACTTTCTCTCTCTAAGACTTTCTCTCTCTAGAAATTCTCTCAAAAAACCTCTCTAATAAATTTGACAGAATCTCCACTTACTAGAAACACTAATGGGTGTTGATCCCTTCAAATGGGATCCCAAGGGTCCTATTTATAGCACAAATTCCGCCAAAAAACGCTCCAAAGAAGGCCAACCGCAGGGGGTAGTCGCAGGGCGTGCGGCTAGGGCGTGCGGCTGGGGCGTGCGGTAGGGGGTAACCGCAGGGCGTACGGCTGGGGCGTGCGACAGGGGGCCAACCGTACGGCTGGCGGGTAGCCGTACGGTTGGGGCGTGCGGCTGGTCCTCCAAAAATGTACGGAAACGCTTGAAAAAAACCTAATTATTCTAACGGGGCGCTGCCCCGCACCCCGCGACCTGACCGAAGAGGCAACAAAGGCTATGTCAGACTCCCAACGTAGCTGAAAACGGAGTCTTTTCTTAACGGTCTTCTATATGCATGATGACTCAGTACTAAATGCAAGATGCTTGTTTTAAGAAAACCAGTGTTCACATGAGAGTCGTGGATTGGGGTGTTCACACCAATCTCCATATACAATAACATTAGTAAGGGTTCAATACATGTATCACTAACAATATAACAACCAAGGGTTTTATACAAGAATCTAACACATCTTATTGACAAAATTCTAAGAGTAATGGTATAGAGGCAGTCTAAGAGGACGCATCTTCATTCTCCCATTTCCCATAGAACCTGCAGAGAAATCTGGATGGAAAGTAATTGGGGTGAGTCAAACAGACTCAGTGGGAATCATATATATATATATAATGGGCTTTGTGTAAAAGACAATGTTCAGAAAATCTTTTTGTAAAATAACATGGAGTCCCTCACATATGTATATATAGATAGTAGCTAAGAATGAAACATTTTCTTGGAAAACCAGCGTATAATGCATACTCGATATCAAATAGAATCCTATGGCACATTTAACGTATTTCATCTCAGAAATCTCGAGCCACAGTCTCGTAAATCTCAACACTATCCAAGCGTACAACCAGGTCTGCATTTCGTGGACTTTCAACCACGCGGCAGCAAGGCCTCCCGTTATTTTCCGTGCACGGTTTCGGGTCTTGCACCCAGGGGCTCTCTGTCCCAACTTAAGTCTCAATCGTTAGAGACGAACCTGGGACCTAACATGGACTAGTGCTAGCTTATGATGTCAATAACATATCAACCGGCTCATTTAAATAGTAATCGTGCCATAAAACAGGATTCCCGTTAATCACATAGAACATGTATAATGCAACTGATAGAAAATATCTCATATCCACAATTTATAACATCATAACAACTTATAGGCAAAGGTTTTAACATAAAGAATCCGCCACTTGAACCCTTACGGATAAGTATTAAATCTTATAATAGGAATTTTTAATAAATGATAGGGTTCTAAGTGGGTTTTCATGTGAACCAAGAGAATAGCCATAATTGCTTGTTAAAACATATATTTTAATATATATGTAGGCCATTCGAATCATCAATTTCAACACCAAAGCAGAGCATCAACATATACTAAAGAAACCCTTTTTTTTTTCTATAACCATATATTACACCACATAAAACCAACGGGAGAAATCTCATATCAACCATTTTAAATAGTTTAATAACTTATAAACAACGGTTTAGTAACATAAAATCACCACTTGAACCCATACAAGTAAACATTTAGCTTAGTAAAATAATTCATCATCCATCAAATGGGCTTCAAATGGGTTTTGTACAAAATCAAGTGAATAGCCTCAATTTCTTGTTGAAACACGTATTTTTAACGATAAAAAGGCTATCCGAATAACCAATTTCGGTTTAAGGGCGTATTTCACATAATTCCCAAAACCCATGTAGAAACTAGGTATATATGTGTATAAACATGTGGAGGAATGGTAATCAAGTAATAATAAGTTGTAAAATAGAGTTTAATGTTAGATTCCCACCTCAAGGAAGCTAGGTCGTCATACTTGAAGGGCTGAACCGAGCTAAGAACCGCTGAATTGCAAAATCCCCAATCCTATGCTTTGTGCCCTAGCCATGGAGGAAAGGAGGATGAAGAAGATGAAGATGGAGATTTGTTTATGGGTTGAAATATAGATGGAAACCTCTCTAGAACCCCATAGAAATGAGCTCTCAACTCTCTCTAACTCCCTCTCAAAGTTGTGGCTCAAAAATGGGGGAGGAGGGGTCTTAAAATGGCGTAAAAATGGACAAAACCGACTTACTGTTGTACCATGATCGATCATGGTCTTCCCCATGATCGATCATGGTCTTCCCCATGATCGATCATGGAGTCCACTGCCAGCATATACAATTTGGATCTGGAGCACTGTTCGTATTTTGGTCATAACTTCTTGCTCGGAACTCCAATTGAGGTGATCTTTATGTCCACGGAAAGTTAATTCAACGATATACAACTTCCTAAGAGGAAGTATTCTCAAATTATGGATGAATAAATTCCAAAAATTCGTAGAAGACAGCGCTCTGCCGACGCGCTACCAAATGAACAGATTTTTGCAACTCGCGTACTTTGCACACTGTTTTGACCCCCAAAAAGTGTGAATTATCTTCCGGTTAAAACACAAAAGTTGTAGGTTGTATGAAAGCCTAAACATAGGCATAAACAGAGGCTTAATCGGACAAGTAACGAAGAAGTTATGAGACCTCAAAGTTGGCAAAAATTAAGAAATCGCGTAAAGTGAAAATACGCGACTAACACCTCAATTTCGATTCGGACCACCCGATTTATGAAATGATCCTTCCCACAAACTTGATATACTTACTATGATGTGCGTGAGGTGTTGGATTAGCTAACAAGGGTCCAAAAGCAAAAGTTCATGCCTTAACCGAGATTAAGCATTAATCGGGCTTGTGAATGGAACACGGGGTATTACAATATCATTTTTCTTGCTCACATACATACTTTCTGGAAATTCAGTTAGGCAGATGTTCCGTAATGATTAACTACGATCGTGACGATGAATGGGGTATGTGTGGATTTGAGGGACCCCCTAGGGCTGAACGGATCTAGAGATTCATGTATCATCATATAGCATTTTGCCCTTATTGGAAGGTCATTCGTGGTATATAATGGAGCCTTTAACACATAAAATTCTCATGCGAATACAGGTATGCTTCGATTCGCATTTGTTATTTTAAAAAATGATAAATATGTCTTTTATGCGAGAAAACATGAAATATGCATGCAGTGCGGTGCGTCCGGTGGCTTCTTGTGCAATTTGATTATGAAGACGCCTTTATAGCTTTCATATTTTTAGTACCACCCCTCTTTAAATAACCCCCAATTTTTTATAGGAAAATAATATATTCATCCCATCTTAGAATTCAACCGATGTTGGGCCTTCTCCTAATCACCACTGACTTGCTGGTTGTACTTCTACCCTCACTGAAAAGCTTCATCTGGACAACACGTTTTGGTTTGATTGGATTACTCCATGTCTTGATGACTATGATTCGTTGCACTTTGCAAGGCTAGTGAGAGATGATTTTCAAGACTATCTTTGCATGACCCATCTTCATTCCACTTCAACGCGAAGTTTTCCATGCGGTCTGGATTCATTCAATGCATCTTTGGTTTCATTAGTTTGGGGATAGATCAGTTGCTGTTTCCTGTGCGACTGGCCGAGTAAGGATGAAAGACAAGTCTTTTAGTAATACCAATTCATCAAAGCGTCCGCATTTGGATGAGAATGTGAGATGAGTCTTTGAAGATGCCATTCCATCAAAGTATCCGTATTGGATCTTCCCCTCCATATTTACAATTGTCCTTAACTCATTTTTCAGTCACATTAAAAGTTTTGATATTGATCCATCGAAGTATCAGCCTTGAAATCTTCCCCACAAACCTTAGAACTGTCTTAATCCCCTGTTGTATCCTTACTTAGAGCCTTAATCTCATTTGAAACCTTCTTTTCCAATGCGTATTCAAAGTGATCCATTCCCTCCTTTGCAATCTCTTTCGGAGTCTCAATCTTACTCGAAACCTTGTAGCTTAAGTGTCTTCACTGGCTCCTTCTACCTCAAGAGTACTTTATGCCCCCGTACCCTTTATGTGTCAGGTTTTTCTTTGAAAACTTTCCTTGGAATTATTATATTTATGTAGTATGGGTATTTTCAAGCTCATTTTTTTATATATATTACTTCATGAAAATGTTAATGCTTTATAATGTGCATTTTATTCATGAAAGTATTGGTTATTATATAATATGCTTTATGCGCAATTCACCCCCAGACCCATGCAAATGCAAATGCAAAGATCGTGCTTTCCGAAAATCTGGCAATTAAAAAGGGTAATTCATATTTTGTTTTGTTTCAGTCGCGCAAAAATCTTAAAACAATTTTTCTCGAGACCTCTATCAAGATTTGTCCTTTTCTCCACACCTTACCATATGATTTTCTCTTTATCAATCCTTCATTGCTCCTCGAACTGACTTGTGCCATTAGATGAACTATTCTTCCAATCCTTCATTATCTTATTAGGGGTGAATGAGATTGTTTTATTAGAATAGACTGGACCTGAAACCATTTTCCAGGTTGCCTACTTTCCCCAATGTCTCATTTTTTACAAAAAAAATCTGGTATAAGGCTCAGGTCCTCGTAGTTCATTCTTACAAGTGACAAATCTTCATCACCATTTTTCAAAACCTTAATCATTGATTACAAATCTTCAATCTCTGATTACCAATGTTCAATCCCTGATGATTTAAAAGAGATGGGTCTGGTATCTTTCCTGCTTCGATAAGGTCCCAAATAGCATTCCGGAGAGCTATACAATTATTTGTCGTGTGTCCCACATTTTGGTGATATTCGCATGATTCATTGAGGTTCCAATTAGTGTGGACCGGATTTGGGATTGGTCGCAAGTTTAGTGGATAGATCATCCCTACTTCTTTCAGCTGCTTATATATCATACTTAAATTCCCCGGCAGTTGCAAGAGCTTCCTTTTCCTGAGTCTGACTCGGTTAGCCCCCCTATTGTTGCTGTGACTCTGGTATCCTGAAGAAGAAATGTTGGTGACCGTGGCGAAAGAATTAGCAGAATAGTTAATATTGCTTTGAGCAAAGTGGTTATATGTTGAAATCTGGTTTGCAGCTGTGGTTGAAGCCTTTTTGTATTGTGCAATTCACTTATTTGCTTCAGCTTGTTTAGCCAATTCTTCTTCTATCTCATTTCCCACATGCAACAGGGCTTTGAAGAGGTCAAAGAATTGGTCACCCATCTTATTTCGAATTTCTGTTTTCAGGTTCTTAACAATCATTCCCAATTGTTCCTCTTCATCTATTCGTTCCACGATTTGTGCAGCGAGTGCCCTCCACCTTGTGACAAATTCATTCACACTTTCATCCTCTTTCTGCTTTTCCATTTCTAGATGTTTGCGAGTAATCTTTAATTCCTCGTTCATCTTGTATTGGGCATTAAACTCGTTTACAATATCGCTCCATGACTGCACCCTATGTTTCTCTAATCCTAGGAATCAACTTTTGGCTGGACCAGCTAGAGTTAAATGAAAGGCGTTAGCTAACTCAACCTCACCTACATTGTAGATCTTCATCGCCCGTACGTAAGACTTCAAATGCAATTTTGGCGGCATTGTCCCTGTGAATTTCTCTATCCCGGGCATCTTGAACCCAACCGGATAATGAACCTCTGGGTATAGATTATAATTTTGGAGCCGTGTCAGATGATTTGATCTCTCAGCTATTTTCTAGGTTACGGCCTTCAATTGTTCTTTGAGTTCAACTAAGGCCTTATTCTCTTTCGGAATCACCTCTTGGGGAAGAATGGCATCACCCTGTACACTCACCGGACGCGGAACAGGGTCGTAGTATGGATCATGATAAGGATTATGTGGTGGTTGCCATTGTTGAGCATGTTGGGCTACTTCGGGTTGAACTTCTTGGTGTAGCCAATTCTCGATCAGATCAGGTCGCCTATGTGGAGTATGTGGTTCAATAGGAGTTAGAATATCATAATGAACAGATAGTGGCACGGGTGGCACAAGAGGGGCCTCTTTGTAGACACCCCGATCCGTGACCCCCGCAAGAACCCTAACGACCTTCGAAAGTACTGTTTTTTAGTCCGGAACTCACCCGAACACCCGGAACTGTCCCGAAAGGGTTTGTTGGCCAAAACAAACATGTTTTAAAGTGAAATGTCGCGCGACAATCCCCTTTCCAGGAACATGTCGCGCTACATTCACCCCACCACTCCACTTTCTGACTCAGCAGTGAGTCAGAATCATCATTAAAGTAGAATGTCGCGCGACAGTCAAGATTGTCGCGCGACATACACCCCACCACATCATCATTAAAGTAAGTGTCGCGCGACAGTCAAGATTGTCGCGCGACATATTGCCAAATGTCGCGCGACATACTCACTTTCCAGGAACATGTCGCGCGACATACTGCCAAATGTCGCGCGACATATGCCCTTTCGACACTATAAATAGGCCAGCACCCCCATGGGTTCTAGACACACCAACTTCATAGCATAAAAAACAGCAATTTCGGAGCTGAAAGCAGTGCAGAAAATAGCAACAAGCATTTTCGATTATCGTCTTATTTCTGAAGAGTCGAATCTATTCTCGACACTCGACGTGTCCGGTCTCGGGAATCAAACTCTCGGAAATATCTGAAGAAGGAGAAGATTATTATCGCCGGAGATATCTCTGCCGTATCATATTTTCTTTCTTATTATTATTCTCGTCGAGAAGGTAAATAAAGTCTCTTCTAGTAATTTAAATAAGATATCTGTATGTTAGTTGTATTGTAGATTTGTTTTGAAAACTCAATTTTTCTAACGGGGCGCTGCCCCGCACCCCGTTCTAGTAAGCGAAGTGGCAACATGATTATGCTAGATTTCTAACGCGCCCGAAAATCAGGTTTATTTGTATACTTGTTTTATTTCTGTTGTTTTGTCCACGTTTTATTTGAATAAACTTATTGCCAAGTTATAAATAGTCTACTGTCTTCAAAACAAAAGACCCTGATAAAACTATTTGCAAAACCAGAAGAGTAAGTATGTTATCGTCCGGATAAAATTATGTTTTCAAAACCCGGACTGATAAGACTTATCTAGGAATTAAAATCAACATATCCTGTCTCCTCTATAGACTGTGGCGTGTCTGATAACTCTCCTCTTTAGAGTCATGATTCCATATTAAATTAGTCCCGATACAAGATCCGAGCTTTTACAAAAATAATCACAATACGAGAAAACTGTTATTATCTAAGAAATAATACAGGATACTCTTTCAAAATAAATACAACTTTTGTCATTTGTATTTACATCTTTCAATAATAAAAACATCGGATCTCGGAACACAAAGGTTTTTATCCCTTTCCCACTTTCCCTAAAAATCAGGGTATTTATTCGAAAAATAGTAGACTGTCAGTAAAAGCATCCAAGTTTTTCAACATAGAATAAACATATAAGTCCATTAGAGACCGAAAGGGCGGAATGGGTGCTTAACATCTTCCCAAACCGTAATATAGTTCCCGAACCCTATAGAACCCTGGTTTCGCAGACAAACGTGTAAAGAAAGGCTTATCTGTAGCCTTTCCCTTTACACAACCCTTTTTGTCTGTTTTCTCGTAAAACGTACTGGCGACTCTGAATGAACCCTCTTGAACCTAGAAACAGGATAGAGAGACACCCGATATGAATTATCAAAACAACTCCAAGCAAATGGAACGACGGGATCCTTTCCGACGTTTCAGACCGCCACGAACGGGGACGAGACCCGGGAGTCGCATTTGCGGATTCTCACACTCTTTTATTGGCTCATTCACGACTGGTTGACCATGAATAAGTGGCGGTATAGGTAGTGCAGGCGGTGTCCCTTTTGTTGGCTCATTCATAACCCGTCGACCTCTGTCTAATTCATCTAGCCAAGCTTTGGTATTTAGATGGTCATCCACTAGCGATGCTAGGCTCTGGTTAATATTCCCAAGTATTCAGTACATCTCTTCTAGGGTTGGAATTACTATGGTATGCGACCCTGAAATAATGTTTATTGGATCCGTAGAAGTGTGTCCTGGCGGCATTCCAAGATTAATATTCTGTTGAGACACCCTTTGATTTTGGTAGGAAGGACTCGGTGGCAGATCCACTACAGCGAAAGAGTTTCCAGTGACCCTATTCGAAGTTTGTGGCTGTTGGTGTTCCATATCAGCTGTTGTATCTGGTCGAACCAATCTACCAGTGCTATCTCTTTCGGCCCAAATGGAAGCGAGATCGAATATAAGTCTTCCAAAGGAGAAAAAGGACAAATCCCAGATGCGTACAGAATATTGCCCAGAAACAAAAGAAAATATAAAATCTTAATACTTGCCAGATTCCCAGAAATACATCGATCGAGATAAAAAGTTTTCTTTAGGTGAGATCAAAAAAAGACCAACAGTGACAACTTGAGAGCCCCGTATAGAGGTAGGGTAAGGAACATAATCCCATGGGTTCCCTAGCCGTCTATAGTTTTGGAAAATCATTTTGAAAAAAGTTTTCAGGAAAATTATTTGAAAATACGGGAAGACTCTCCTCATGAGTTGCTTTATTCATGGAATCAGGAAAATTACGAAGATATCGGTCTCTGTGAATTTTTACGACGGAGATTGGACAGCCTCCGGCCGTACTTGTCGGAACCGCAATGGTATGAATGACAGGGCCTTAGCTGGTTTAGATTGTCATGACTATCGGTCATTAAAACCATGCATAAAATCTTGTGTTCTAAGCTGACTCCACTATATGCAAGCGTGGTTGAAGAGGGTAAGGTTTAAGGCTCCCTCCTATTTGGCTGGTCCTACGATATACCTCAAAAGCGCAGGTATGTGTAAGGACCTTTTAATATACGTCCCGGTTACGTGAGTGTTCTCGTCACTCGATATACCTCGGTAGGTACTGGGCCAAGGAGAGTGGTCCCAGGCGCTTTTGGCTAGTGCTGACCCGCAAGTCCACGGCCTAGTCACGACTCTGGTCCCGAGGTTGATAGGGTAAATTCACACTCACGAAAATGCATGATAGGACGTGAGTGCGTGCAAAATAACAATCTGGTGGTTCATTATTGATCAATGCTTTAGGGTTTGTTATGATAATTTACGCAATTTTAATTATGAAAAAGATTTTCCTCACATAATTAGCAAATAAAGGCATCAGGGTATCCACCTATATCGCTTCTATGTTATCCTAGGACTAAGGCTTACAAGACCTATACCTAATAAATAATAGGAATTAAATATATGATCCATTATACAAGACTTTAGTTCTCGAGATCCCCAGCAGAGTCGCCACTGTGAGTATCCGGACCCCCGACTCGAGATAAGAGAGAGAAGTCCTCCCTTCTCGATTTTCTATTGTTTTAAAGGAAAACGTGCATTTTGTAGAGTCGCCAGTTTGTTTTACGAGAAAACAAACAAAAGATCGTACGAAGGAAAATTCGAAATGAATTATTATTCGTATGTTTAGAACCAGAGATTCATTTAAAAATTTACTTTGCTAGGGTTCGGGAACTACGTTACGAATTGGGAAGGTGTTAGGCACCCAATTCGCCCTTTCGGTCTCTTAATGGATCATGTATTTAATTCCTATTTTAGATATCTTGCAAGCAGTTTGAATAGTTTTCCGAACAGTCCTTTCTGGATAAATTTAGTTTAAAACAGTATTTTGAAATCAGACTCGAGCTTTGCGAGCGCCTACGTATTCATTCGTAAAATGAAATCAGAGTCTCGTAGTTCCATTTGTTTGGAAACGGTTTTTGTATTTTTTGTTTGTATTGAGAACGTGTCAAAACGGATTTTAGATTTATTGTAAAACTTAGAAATGACTTATTTTGAAAGCAATGGACTTCTTTGCAAGTTATCTAATTTTCTATGTTAAAAATGAATTTAAATGCAGTATTGAAATTAAGGAGAGTTGTAGAAAGACTTACCTGATGCGCTTGAAAGCAGAGCCTTGCCTTGATTTCTTTCTTTGCCTCCTTCTCTCTCTAGAACTTTCTTTCTCCAAAACTTTCTCTCACTAACTTTCTCTCTTTAGCCCTCTCTCTCTAGAAATTCTCTAAAAGAAATATCTCTCTAATAATTTTGATAGAACCTCCACTTACTAAAGACACTATTGAGTGTTGATGCCCCCAAATGAGTTCCTAAGGGTCCTATTTATAGCAAAAACTCCGCCAAAAATGCTCCAAAGGAGACCAACCGCAGGGGGTGCGGCTAAGGCGTGCGGTTGGGGCACGCGGTTAGGGCGTGCTGTTGGGGTGTACAGTTGGGTGCCAACCGTACGGCTGGCAAGTAGCCGTACGGTTAGGGCCATGCGGCTGGGGGCTGCGGTTGGCTCATAAAAGTGCACAGGAACACTTGGAAAAAACTCAATTTTTCTAGTAAGCGAAGAGGCAACAAAGGTTAAATCAGACTCCCAATGTTCCCGGATTGGAGTCCTTCCTAACGGTCTTCTATATGCATGATGACTCAACACTTGATGCAAGATGCTTGTTTTAAGAAAAGAAGTATTCGCACGAGAGTCGTGGATTGAGGTGTTCACACCTGTCCACTTCTGCCCGAACTTTCCCCTTGGGTCTCTGGCTGGTTCTCGAATTTCTTCGATGTCGTTCTCATTGATACCCCGAGTTTTTACTTTCTGGTTAAATGCTTGAGCAATTCTCTTTTGATGCCCTTGGTGGTGATATGCGGCTCTCAATCTCTTCTCATCTAGCAAGGCCAGCTTGTTATAACGTGCCTAGACCCACTCCAGCTCATTAACTTGGTTCTCGAGCATTACTCTGAGGGAGGGGACCTCTAATTCAACAGGGATGACTATTTCCATCCCGTATGTAAGGGAAAATGAGTTGCCCCAGTAGAGACCCTCTCGGTGGTGCGGTATCCCCACAATGCATATGGTAATTTTTTGGGCTAGTCTCGACATGTGTCGGTCATCTTGCTTAGGATATTCTTTAGATTCTTATTGGCGGCCTCCACTACCCCATTGGTTTGTGGTCTGTATGGCGAAGATCTGTGTCGGGTAATACCGTATTCCTCCATGACTGTATTAGCCTCTCATTCAAAGTGGGTGCCGTTATCTGAGATGATCTCGTGTGGGACCCCATACCGGCAGATGATATCCCGTTTGATGAATCGGGTAACTTTCTTGGCGTCAAGGGCTTGGAAAGACTCGGCCTCTACCCATTTGGTGAAGTAGTCGATGGCCACTAGTATGAATTCATGGCCGTTCCTGGCTTTGGGTGAAATCTTCCCAACGATGTCAATTCCCCAGGTTGCGAAAGGTGAGGGAGCAATCATGTTGTACAACTCTTTCAGAGGAAGTTTCTGAGACTTAGCGTAGATATGGCACTTGTGACAACGGTGTACGTGGTTAACACAGTCGTGTTGCAGGGTAGACTAGTAATAACCTTGTCTGATGATTTTGCGGGCAAGTGTATGACCGCTCATATGAGGTCCACGATCGGCCCCATGTATCTGATCCATCATTTTGATAGATTCTTCTTTAGTGAGACATTGGAGATGGGTCCCGTCGTAGTTCCTCTCATACAGCCTTCCGGCACAAAGTATGAACCCTGACGCTAATCTTTTGAGTGTGACTCGTGTTCTCTTGTCTATTTGTTCGGGATACCAGTGATTTTTCAATAGGTTCCAGATGTCATAAAACCAAGTGGTTGAGTTCCCATCCTTTTCATTCTCTACCTCAAGTTCCATGCAGTGTGCTAGTCCTAATCTCCTTTGTACGGTAATAGTTATTTCTTCCATCCCCTCCGAGATATGGATCATTGATGTTAGGGTTGCTAGTGCGTCAGCAAAACTGTTTTGTGACTTGGGGACATAGTAAAACTCCGAATGCTCAAATGTCCCTGCGACATCCTCCAGTTGGGCGAGGTATGGTACTAACTTCTCATCTCTGATCTTCCATTCTTTTAGCACTTGGTGGACTAGTAATGCCGAATCTCCGTACACTTGTATTCTCTGTATACCCCTTTGGAGCGCCATCTTTAATCCAATTATATAGGCTTCATAGTCGGCCATATTGTTGGTGCAGAAGAAGTCCAGACGATATGATACTGGAGAGTGAGTTTGGTCTGGAGAGACTAACAGGATGCCCATTCCGTTCCCGTTTCGGTTGGCGGCCCTGTCAAAGTATAATTTCTAGTCTTCATTGATCTTGACATTCATGATAGTTTCATATAGAAACTCGGCTGCTTCTAACATGTCCCCCAATATTGGATTGTGGGCCAAGTAATCAGCTATGATCTTGCCTTTGACTGCCTTCTGGGTCATGTATGTGATATCGAATTCGGAGAGTAAGAATAACCATTTTGCCATATGTTTTAAGAGAGCTGGTTTCTCGAAGAGGTATTTCAGTGGATCTATTCGTGATGCCAGGATGACTGGGAAAACCAGCATGTAGTGTCGTAATATCTGTGTTACCCAAACAAGGGCGGTGCATGACTTCTCTAATGGCGTGTAGTTTATCTCGAATGGGGACAGTTTTTTGCTGATGTAGTAGATAGACTGTTCTTTTCGGGTATCAATCACATGTTGGGCTAGCATGGCTCCTATAGCTGAATCCATGACCGTTAAATATAAAATTAGTGGCAGTCCGGTCTGTGGTGGGGCTAAAACTAGGGGGTTGGAGAGATAGTCTTAGATTCTATCAAAAGCCTCCTGGCACTGACTGTCCCATTCTCTTGGTGAATATTTTCTCATGAGTTTGAAGATGGGCTCGCAAGTCTGAGTGAGCTGAGAGATGAACCTACTGATGTACTAAAAATTACGCAAAAATCCTTGGACTTCTTTCTCGGTACGAGGCTCGGGCATTTCTCGGATAGCTCAAACCTTGGCAGGGTCTACCTCGATTCCTTTCTTACTGATGACATAGCCCAGGAGTTTTCCCTTGGTTACCCTGTAGACACCCCGATCTGTGACCCCCGCAAGAACCCTAACGACCTTCGAGAAAGTACTATTTTTGGAGTTCGAAACTCACCCGAACACCCGAAACTACCCCGAAATAGTTTGTTGGCCAAACAAACATGTTTTTAAAGTAAATGTTGCACTACAAATCAAGTGTATCGCATGACACATTCCCTTTATAGGGACATGTCACGCGACAAACCCCCCACCATTCACTTTTTGACTCATCAGTCTGTCAGAAACATCATTAAAGTAAATGTCGCACGACATATACCCTTTTTGGGGAAAATGTCGCGCGACATACTACTTTCCACCACTATAAATAGGCCAACACCTCCCAAGGATTAAAGAGGGCAGCTCAAGAGCAAGAAATAGCAACCTGGAATTGAAGAATTATTGGTTTATGATATAATTTTCTAGTCTTTCATCAAGCAATTCTCGATTATCGTCTTATTTCTGAAGAATTATCGAATCTATTCTCAACACTCGACGTGTCCCGTTTCTAGAATCGAATTCTCGAAATATCTGAAGAAAGAGAAGATTATTATCGCCGGAGATCTCTCTGCCGTATTATAGTTTCTTTCTTATTATTATTCTCGTTGGGAAGGTAAATAAAGTCTCTTCTAGTATTTAAACATTAGATATATGTGTACTTGTTCTATTTTTGTTGTTTTGTCCACGTTTTATTTGAATAAACTTATTGCCAAGTTATAAATAGTTTACTGTTTTCAGAACAAAAGACCCTGATAAAATCATTTGCAAAAACTAGAAGAGTAAGTACATCATCATCCGGATAAACTTCTATTTTCAAAACCCGAATCAATAAAACCTACTTAGGAATTCAAAACCCGGCATATCCTATCTCTTTCATAGACTGTGATATACCTGGTAAAAACTCCTCTCAAGAGTTCTAATTCTATATTAAATTAGTTCTGATACAAGATATGAACTTTTCCAATATAGGTCAAAACCCGAGAAAATCGTCGTTATCTGAGAAATAATACAGGAAACTCTCTTTCTAAAATACAATAGTGTTTGTCATTTGTATTTACGTTTTTCTAAAACAAAACATCAGATCTCGGAACACAAAGTATTTTCATACCCTTTCCCGCTTTCCCCAGAAATTAGGGTTTTTCACTTGGAAAGTAGTAGACTGTCAGTTAAAGCATCCAAGTTTTTCAACATAAAATAAACATATAAGTCCACTAGAGACCGAAAGGGCGGAATGGGTGCTTAACACCTTTCAAATCCGTAATATAGTTTCTGAACCCTATAGAATCCTCGTTTCGTAGACACATGTGTAAAGAAAGGCTTATCTGTAGCCTTTCCTCTTACACCCCCATTTTGTCTGTTTTCTCGTAAAATGTACTGGCGACTCTGAACGAACCCTCTTACATCTAGAAATAGGATAGAGGGACATCCGATATGAATTATCAAAAATGACAGAAGCAAATGGAACAACGGAATCATTTTCGATGTTTCAGACTCCTAAACTAGAGGCTGAGAACCTGGGGTCGCATTTGCAGATTCTCACATACCCCGAACACACACTTCTACGAATTGAGTCTTATATGGTACTAGCGGAGTCGATGAAAAAGGGCCCGTAATGCTGGTACATGGCCTTCCGTTTCTTTTGACTTGATTATCATATCGTCCACATATACTTCTACTTCGTTGTGAATCATGTTGTGGAAAATAGCTGTTGCTACCCTCTGATATGTTGCCCTGGCATTTTTTAGCCCGAATGGCATAACGGTGTAGCAGTATGTTCCCCATGGCGTGATAATCGCTATTTTCTCTTGGTGATCTAGGTGCATCTTGATCTGATTATACCCGACAAAACTGTCCACGAATGACTTCAAGGCATGGTTGGCAGTATTATCTATTATCAAATCAATGTTGGGTAATGGGAAATCGTCTTTTGGGCAAGCTTTATTGAGATCTCGATAATCTACACACATGCGGACCTTCTCATTTGCCTTTGGAATGGACACAATGTTAGCTAACCATGAAGGTACTTGATTACCCACAAGAACCCTACACTTAGTTGTTTCATCACTTCTTATTTTACTTTCAGGGACCATTCTAGCGTAAGCTTTCTCAATTTTTTCTTGACAGGTCTGAACTCCGGCTTGGTGTGTATCTCGTGCATGACTATCTGGCTGTTCAAACCTGGCATATCAGCATAGGACCAGGCAAAGGTATCTACATAGACTTGCCCCAACACGAACTTCTTTCCTTTCCTTCTCCGTCCCAAGATTAACCACAAGAGTATCTCCCTTCTCGCTTTGTATGCGTTGTTCCTCCCGTTCAGGGTGTTTATTTAGTCTTTCCATTTCCATATAAGCAATTACAGAATCAGAACAAACAGGATAGCGCAAAATAGAGTCTTCTTCATTAATAACAGTGCTTACAGGTACAAGTTTGAAAAGTAAATCTAGGAGAGACTCCTCTTTAGCCTTACCCTAGCTCTTATCTCTTACCCTTACAACTTCACTCTTTCCTCGATTTTCCTGGTAATCTGGATCAGCGTGTATTAAGTGTACAGGGTCGTCCCTTGACCCATCATCCTCTAGAGCCATGACGTCGAAGAGATCTCCAATCATTTCATCCTCTTCACCTTCCTCGTCTTCGTGTTCTTTCCTTGGCCCGATTGTTAACTTGGTAGAGAAGATATGTATAACATTTTCCTTAAGATAAAGATCCTCTTCATAGAAGATTTCCCATCCTGGAAGGTTATCTCCGTCGCTGTTTCTCCAAGGCTCCTGAAAGCCGTAAAAGGTCAAGTCCTCTCCTTCTTTGACAAAAAACCCATTAAGAGAGCTAAAACTCGGACACTGATACCCTTGACCCTTTTTTTCTTGGTCGTCTTCTTCAGTGTGTTGGTACCCCAACCCTTCTCTTTCATGCCGTGTTACTGGTTCTAAGGCCTGAAGTAATCCCGGTTGCCCTATTCTCAGGCTGGCTCCGAGTAAGTATTTCATCATCCTTAGCATATTTGTGATCTTGGTGCTGAGACCGGGGATATTATCAGGGGGAAGGTACTTGATTCTTTGGGTGGTGAGAGCTTGCACTTGAGGCTCGTATGAAAAGCCTCCTAGCTGTATGCTTTCACTGTTGATGCCCAAAATAGGTAATTCCAGATCTGTCAAGGTTCTCTCAGGATCTCCTTGGATGGTGATTATTTTCCCTTCAAATGGTATCTTGATCTTCTGGTGTAAGAAGGAGGGCAGTGCTCCTATGTCGTGTAGCCATGCTCTTCCCAACAGGAGGTTGAAACTGGAGGAGACGTCAATGATTTGAAAGTCGGCTGGGAAGTTTTCAGGACCGATCATGAGATCGAACTTTAAAGAGCCCAGAACGGCCCTCCTAGTGTTGTTATAGGCCCTGACGGTTACAGTTGATGGAGAAAGCTCTGAATCTAAGATACCCAGATATCTGGCGGTCTTCAAAGGGCATACATTTACTGTTGACCCATTGTCAATGAGGACTTGTGGCAGAATTTTTCCTCGGGTCCGTACAGTAATATGGAGGGCTAGATTGTGTTTCTTCCCCAGTGGAGATAAGTCTTCTTCTAAAAATGACAGAGTTCTTTGGACTGTAAGTGACCCAATCATGTTTGGCAGTTGTTCTGGTGTGGAATCTGATGATATGACGGCCTCATCTAGTAGTTTCATGAAGGCGGTCCGGTAAAGTTTGGAGGCAACCAGGAGACCCCAAATGGTGATGTGTACCTGGGTTTTCTTTAACTGTTCCAGTAGTCGATCCTCTCCCATTTCCTTAGGAGGAGGTGCTTTCTCGACATGCATTGGTGGTGGCTAATATACCCTTCCTGAACGGGTAATTTGTTGTATCCAAAGGGATGCTGGGTCTAATCCCTCTGAGTCTTCCAATGATTCTAGTTCTACCAACCAACTGAAAGTTTTGGGGGAGGTCTCTATCATACAGATTGTCTCCTTGGAAGGGCCTCGGGGCCTCCATGGTTGTTTCTTCTTATCTTGGGCCCATCCTATCCCATATTTTTTGGGATTGGTTTTGATTATAAGTGGTTGTGAAATCCCCTGATTGGCCTTTCCTAAACCCTACCTAGTTAGGAAGTTCATCTTAGCCATCCATTGGTCGATTATTGGATTGAGGCCTGGCGCAATTTGGGTCTTTTTTGGCAGCACAGTGGGTGACTTGTAGGCTGGGTCGTCTCGAATGAGTTCCACGGGATCAAAACCTTCTTCATCAGCGGTCAAGGCGTTAATTCCCGCAGGGGGAGCATGGTTAAAAAGGGGATTGTTAGTAACATTGGGCTCGCCGGGTGCGGGAATGGTACCAGTTTCGATTAAGTCTTGTATACGATGGCGGAGAGCCAAACAGCGTTCCGTGTCATGGCCCGCGGCCTGATGGTATGCACAATTCTCATTCATTCTCCAGGTGCTGGGAATAGGATTTGGTGGAGGGGATGGGTTGAGTGGAGTGATTAGTCCGGCCTTTCGGAATAGTTCCAGGCTTTTGACCAGGGTAGTGGGAAGGGTACAGAAGTTCCTCATTTTCTTGATTTCGGTGCTCGAAGAGTTTCCTTGTGTGGGCCAACTTATCTGAGGTACTTATTGTGGCTGTTGAAACGGGTTTTATTGATATGGGTATGACCTTATTTGGTTTACGGCTGAGATGGTCGTCTTTCTCCCAGTATATGAGACTTTCTTGGTGTCGATTTCTGTTTTCTTGGCCAACTCTTCTTTTACTTGTGACCCCATGCTTAATAAGGCTCTGAAGTGTGGGAATACATGTTTTCTCATGCAACTCAATATAGCTGGAGTAAAATTCTTCTGTATGATCTCCAACTGCTCTTCTTCATCGGGCTGTTTGGACATTTGGGAGGCCATCTCTCTCCAGCGTGTGACGAAATCGTTGAAGCTTTCCTTCTCGCCTTGCTTGGCCATTTCCAGGTGTTTGCGGGTAATTTCCAAATCTTCGTTGGACCCGTATTTATTCATGAACTCCTTGACAATATCTCCTCAAGTCTTTGTGTGGTGTCTCTCCAAATCAAAAAACCATCTCAGGACGGCCCCCGTGAGAGTCATGTGAAAGGCCTGAACTAATTTTGGCTCTCCACAACCAAACAATGGGTGGCTCTGGTTGTTGATAGGTGGGGCTGAATCCGGGGCCCATTGATTTTGATTATTGGGATCGGTCTAAACAGGACCGACTGTGATGGGACTCATTTATGGTGGATTGGTTCCTTGGATAGGGGAAGCACTTGTGAAGACTGCCTTGGTTCTGATCCCGATTTGGTGGTAGTCGCTCAAATCCTGGTGGTGCGGCTCGTTCGGTTGACAATTCTTCTATTCAAATTCGGGTACCTGTTGCTCAGTCGTGAGACTTGCTAAATTCATGCTGACGGTCATTAGTAAATGATGCATCTCGGCTAAGGTTGGCTGAGCTGCAGATGCCTCAGCTAGGCTCTGATTTGTCTCTTGATTTTCTCGTCCATTGCGGGTGAGGTTGGTCTTACTAATCTCCCTGTATGATCTCGACCGACCCAACCTTCCAGATTGTCGTTTATTTTACAGCTGTAGACGAAACCACGGGGCGAAGATGAAGGAAGACTCTGATGTGACTCGATTTTTGCCAAAAGGACCACTAAAAATCGCCGAGAAAAGACTCGGGTTTCAAAAAGGTGGTGTAAAGTAAGCCGTAAGGTGGTACATCCCTTACGGCTGTTTGACAAGTGATTTTAGTTGACTCGATCTTATATGCTGCGCAGGTGTACGAACGGTTAAGGCTTCAGGCTCCCTCCTATTTGGCAAGATCTTGCGATATACCCCAAGGGCGGATACGTGCAAAAGTCTTTTGATATACTTCCCGGGTATGTGAGTGTTCTCATCACTCGATATACCTCGGGGGCGTACTTGGCCAAGGAGAATGGAAGTAAATGCTTTCGGTTTATATTGGCCCAAGCAAGCCAACTCCCTACTCACTTATCATACTTCCGCAGGTTTGGGGTAAATTCACACTCGTAGAACCAATGCATGATTTGTGAAAGTGCGTGCAATGTTCGAAAGGTTGGGTTTACAAATATCATTATCTTTATTACGTATTTCTGAAAAACTTCTATTTTTAGAAAAAAGTTTCTTCTTAATCAAATAACACAAGTAGGAAAGCAGTAAAAGCCAATATTCAACAAACAAACAAGAGTCCACATATAAGAGTCTAGTTTTTATCATCCTGAGCAGAGTCGCCACTGTGAGAATCCGCAAATGCAACCCCAGGGTCTCGCTCCCATCCTTGGGCGTCTGAAACGTCGGAGAGGTTTCCGTCGTTCCATTTGCTTCTTTTTGTGTTTGATAATTTCTATATCGGGTGTCTCCCTATCCTATTTCTAGATGCAAAAGGGTTCGTTCTAAATCGCTAGTACGTTTTACGAGAAAACAGACAAAAGGGGTCGTGTTAGAGGAAAAGCTACAAATAAGCCTTTCTTTACACGTTTGTCTATGAAATCAAGATTCTATAAGGTTCGAAAACTATGTTACGGATTAGGAAGGTGTTAATCACCCATTCCGTCCTTTCGGTCTCTAGTGGTCTTATATGTTTATTTTATGTTCAAATACTTGGATGCTTTTACTAACAATTTACTACTTTCCAAATGAAAAATCCTGATTTTCAGGAAAAATGGGAAAAGGTATAAAAAAACCCTTGTGTTCCGAGATCAAATGTTTTGTTTTGAAAAAGCGTAATTACAAATGACAAATATTTTTGTATTTTAGAGAGAGTCTCCCGTATGATTTCTCAGATAACGACGATTTTGTCGGGTTTTGACTTCTTTTTGGAAAAGTTCGGATCTTTCATCGGGACTAATTTAATATGGAATTAGAACTCTTGAGGGGAGTTCTACCAGACATATCACTGTCTATTAAAGAGATAGGATATACCAGGATTTTAATTCCTGAGTAAGTTTTACCGGTCCGGATTTTGAATACAGAGTTTTATCCGAATGATAATGTACTTACTCTTTTGGTTTTGCAAACGATTTTATCAGGGTCCTTTGTTTTGAAAATAATAGACTATTCGTAACTTGGCAATAAGTTTATTCAAATAAAATGTGGACAAAAGAACAGAAGTAAAATAAGTATACAAATATCTAATGTTTAAATACTATAAGAGACTTTCTTTACCTTCCTGACAAGAATAATAATAAGAAAGAAAATATGATACGGCAGAGGGATCTCCGGCGATAATAATATTTTCCTTCTTTAGATATTTCCGAGAATTCGATTATAGAGATGGGACACGTCGAGTGTTGAGAATAGATTCGATGATTCTTCAGAAATAAGATGATAATCGAGAATGCTTGATGAAAGACTAGAAAATCAGATATAAGCCAATAATCCTTCAATCCTAAGTTGTCGTCCTTAATCCTTGGGGGGTGTTGGCCTATTTATAGTGGTGAGGGAGAGTATGTTGCGCGACATGTCCCCAAAAAGGGCATGTGTCGCGCGACAATGTGTATCATGTCACTCGATAAACGGCTAAAGTGATGTTTCCGACAGACTGATGTGTCAGAAAGTGGATGGTCTGGTGTGGGGGGTGATTGTGGCGTGACATGTCCCTAACAAGGGCAACAAACCCTTTCGGGGCAGTTTTGGGTGCTTGGTTGGGTTCCGAACTCCAAAAATAGTACTTCTCAAAAGTAGTTAGGGTTCTTGCGGGGGTCACGGATTGGGGTGTCTACAAGGACCCCAGTAAGTTTATTGAAAAACCCACTCATCATAGCTTCCAATCGAGTAGCTAGCTCTTAATTAAGACCATCTTCGAAGTTTTAGTTCTTGATGGGGTACTCTACCTGGTCTTCATGTTGATAAACCGGCCTCTTACTTCCTTTCTTCAGCCCCATTTTATAAGAAGAAAAAAAAAAGAGTTTAATATGACAAGCATCATTTGATAACATAAGATTGAAAGGTAGGATGAAAATTCGAAGAGTGAAGAAAATCAATACTCCGGGTAAGGCTCAATTATCCATCCTGTTTCGGTTATAGATAGCAACAACTGACTAATGATTTATAGTATAGTCATCCGTTGCGCTGCGGCTGACTATAAGATAATTAATTCCACAAACGAAAAAACTTTTTTTTACGAGGTTTAACTATAAATTCCTATTTATTTGTTACGAAATCAACCATAGATTATTTCCCTTTGTTATTTTGGAGCATTTAAATTTAATACGCCACTAATTATGAGATTCATGTTACTCTTCCCAAGTGACATGTCAGGTCCAGGGCATTCCCATTTGGATTGAATAGGATGACAGTTTCTCGTTCCGATGTTATATTAAAAACCAAAATCGATTTCTCAAGCCTTTCTCCAATTATTGATCCAATATAGTAGTTAGAAAGGAAGGATATCGAATTTCCTAGTCTACCCCACTCTCTAGCGAAGGAAAAAGATAATATATGCCTTTGATACCAACTTGTGATGCCCCGAATCCCATTTAGAGGATCAATCCTCCGAGACCCGGTTAATCACGGGTGCCATGCGCCAACAACAAGTAACTTAATAAAATCCTACGTGAACATTTAAAAATTCGTAGTTTGACAATATGGCCTAATTTAAAATTTCACATGCATAACCTATTCTTATGATACGAACCAAGTCCTATATATAAAAGTAAACAATGTATACACAAGCCTCCAACGAGGTCCTAAAATACAAGGTTAACCGTCTCTGAACAACTCATAAGTTATAACATATGCATAGTACTCATATCATAAAAGAAACTTTAGGAACAATGGTCATTTATTTGTGAAGGACCCTCGACTAAGTGGCGGTGCAGAGGCAACCTAGGAAGATGCGTCCTTTCCTTTCCCTTTTCCCATGGAACCCACTGATGTACCTCTAGGAAGAATAATGGGGTAAGTCAAAAGGACTCAGTGGGAATCATATATAATAGATTAATTATGAGAATAGTATTTAAAAACATTGTAGTAGAACCATAAGATAATGTTTTTATCTGGTAAAACCTATATAGCATAATTTCTTATCCGTATCTCTCACAAGGTTCGAATCAATACTTTGGCAATCCTCGCGACTAGCCAAGCGTGCAACCAGGTCTACATTTCGTGGCCTTTCACCCATGCGGCAGCAAGGCCTTTCGTTCATTTTTGTACACAGTTTCGAGTCTTGCACTCAGGAGACTATGTCCCAACTTCCGACCCCATCGTTAGAGACCAAACGTGAGATTTTTCATGGCCTACTGTTGACGTATAATTCGTACATAACCTTGATCGGCTCATTTGAAAAGTAATTGTGCCATATACTTATATAAGCATTTCAATAACCAAACCCAACATTTGTGTAATTGATAGGTAAATTCTTATACAAACAACTTTTACAATATAATTTATCTTTAGTAAGCGTTTTGTAGAGAAATCCTACCACTTGAACTCTTAAGTGAAAATAACAAGTTTTTCCCCCAAGGTTCAATAGCAATAAAATGAGGTTCAAGTAGGTTTTTGTATAAACCAAGTAGACAGTCGTAATATCATGTTGAATCATGTAGCATTATATTAAAGCCATTTGAATAATCAATTTCAACAATAATACAAAATCCCAACACATACCCCAAAACCCATTTGAAGAAACTTGGTTTTCCATGTAACTTAGAGGAAGAAATCATAACAGAGTTAATACAAGATGAAATAAGTTTTGGTACTAGATTCCCACCTCTAAAGAGCTCTATTCTCGAATATGATGGCTTGAAGTCGCTATCTCCTCAAGAACACAAAGCCCTAAAGCTTCACCAAGCTTTAATGGAGGTCAGAGAAGATAATGATGATGATGATGATGGAGATGCAAGCCATGGATTTGAGTTTTGATTTGATGAAGTGGATGATTCACAAGCTTAAGGAACTCTCCTAAATGTAGCTCTCAAGTTCTCTCACTCACCACTCCCCCTGGTGCTCAAAATGGAGGTGAAGGGGTGTTTTAATAGCATAAAAATGGGTCAAATGGGGTCAAAATTCGATTTTAGGGCTCTAGGACTGATCGTAGAACATTTTGCCTAGATATTTTTGGGCTGAAACTAATCCTAGACCTGCAGTTCTCAGTCTGAATATTGTATAGGCTCCTGGACCCCCGAGATGCTACAATCTCGCCCTGGGCCAAACACGAAAGTTGTACAGGGCAAAGAAATAAATATTTTTCCATATACAAGGAGTCATTTGAACATTGGATGAAGAAGTTATGACCTTCCAAAGTTGGCCTAAAATTTAGAAATCGTGTAAACTAAATATCTGTGATTATCGCCTTGGACTAAATTCGAGCCACCCGAATTATGAGACAATCATCCATACAAACTTAATTATTCAATTATGGTAAGTCTAAGGTGTTAAACCACACACAATTAATCCGGATCTCAATATAACTAGTTAAAATGATATATTTAAACTAAAGGAAATTTAAACGAAGGTAAACATAAATAATTAAACTAGGGGTATTACAAGGTTACCTTTGCAAACATAGGGTAAACAAAATACACATTTAGTATAATAAACTCTTAATTTGTCAAATGGTACCCTTAAGAGTTGTTTATTATTTTTCTTAATATGGTAGTTTCAAGAAGCCTATCTATCATGCAAAGAATTGAGATTTTTGGGATCACTAAATTTTTAGGCTTTTGGCTCTGCTTAAACTTCTAACTTAAAAAATATTGTATAATAAAGACTCGATGAGAAAATGCTTAGTTTTTCTAGTGAGAGATTTTGGCTCCTAACACTAGTAATGATGCATAATATTGTATAATAGAGACCCAAGGAGAAAATAATAATGACAATAGTATGAACTTCTCACTCCCAACATTATTTAATAATGCATAGCAATTCATTGTTACTTTCACTATTTATTTCAATATGATACTCATTAAAATTAAGCAAGTTTCTTCAGAAACTGCTTAATAATGATAATCTTTAATGAATATGTTGGAATTATTTGTAACATTATATAAGCTCTTATCGAGCCTTCAATATTTTGTACAAGTCTAGCAATAGTTGATACTTTGTATGTATTAAGTACTAACCGAGATTTTCAATAATAGTATGTGATATAACACTGTTTGAAAAATGTATTATGCAATCTATAATCCATACCTTTAAATAAGAAAGTTATAAATAAATGATAATTAAGGTCTTTTAGACCTAGATTGATTTTTCTCTCAACTTCTCATAAAAAGCTTTTTTTATAAAGAGGAATGCAATTAACAACTTTATAAAAACAATTTTAACGATATGATATCTACTAAAGATATACTCATCAAGCTCTCCCCCATTTAGCATGATTGTCTCCAAATCATTAATAGAGATCTTCTATTTAATTACCACATATTTTAGTACTTGGTTATGATTTAGGGTTCAGCGCTTCATAACAAACCACTTTAGGTGGTTCTTGAATTTTATATTAATTTTGTTTACCTCTGCTGGGGCAGTTACTATATTTACCTTTAGTAGAGAAAAATTATTATCCACCTCTTTTGGAGGAGTTGTTGCACCTATTTTATTGATCTCTATTTTTATAAAAGTCGGTATTTTCTTTACGAATTGGTTAGGTAGAAAAGTAGATCGATATATATATATATGTTGTTACTAAGCTTGCTCTTGGCTGTAAACATGTTTTAATGAGCATTCCTTTCCATCAAATAGCTATATTTGAGCCTCCAAAGTTAGTTAAAAAGTCACTATAGTTCTTCACTAGAAGTAAATGTATTTGCCACAAAGGCTTTGATTACTCTGCTTCTTACAGGTACATGTTAAATCCCGTTGTCAGGGTTCTTTCTTGATAGACCATTTGTAAAAACCTTTATGAACATTCATCGAGTTTTGTGGCATGCCTAGCCCTGGACTAGAATGGCCTCCCTCACCTAAACTTTTTTTTCTACCGAGTAACCTAAGCATATGCTTAACCAAATGTCCATTTTTTTTTTTGTTAATTAAATTAGTTTCTTTAAATTATATTCATATAATTTGTACATGTATCACTGACGCGCCGGAAATCTTCCGTGCTTTACTTCCGTGCTTAGGTACCCAAGTGCAGGTTGTCAAGTTATAATACTTGGTAAGTCCAAGTGTCGAACCACAAGGATAGTCAGAAAGACGATGTGGTGATTACGAGTCCAAGATTTAAGAGAATTTAATTGTTGATTTTAATGGTTGATTTTAAAGTCTTGCAATAAAAATTAAAATGATGTAATAATAGATGAGAAAAGGCTAAGGCATTATAGAATTCATTTGTTTTGCAAAGTTAAGTAAAATCAATCCCATTCAAAGTTCTCAATGCAATTCCTAAGTGTTGAATATTTATCCCAATTCTAAGCAAAAAGGTGTGGAGCAAAAGCAACCCATTCCCATATAAATGCCATATAAAGAAAGGATATAAGCAGATATCAACACAAGTGTATCTCTCATTTTTATCTTGTGACAAAGGGTGTAAACCAAGTGCAACCCATTCCCACATAATATCAACCAAGATTCAAACTTAAAATACACAAAAAGAAAAGGCATAAATTTAAACTAGGCATTTAAGAACTCATTGTTAGTTTCCCCTAGGCAAATGACTTGATTATGAAAATGGCCAACTACAAGGAGTTTAGCTCGATAAATCATAACATTTCATTTGTCTAAGATTGGGAGGTCTAGGTGGAGGTCAAACCGTCCTATATAGACTTATTTGATAAATACAAATTGAATTCTTAAAATGATTAATGAAGTTGTTTATGACATAAATTTAAAAGATCCTCTTTGGCAACACTTTAACTAGGAGAGTTGTGTTGGATGCTAAAATAATAAACAATGCTTTTTATTTTTATTTTTTTATTTTTATTTTTATTGTTTATTTTTGGTGGAGAATTCCACTTTCTTGGATGCTCTTTGCTCACATGGAGAATTCCACTTTCTTTCGTTAATCACATGAACATGGAGACTTTCTTTCTTGGATGCTCTTTAATCACATGGACATGGAGACTTTCTTTCTTGGATGCTCTTTAATCACATGGAGACTTCCACTTTCTTGAATTCTTTTTGTCCATGGAAAATTCCACTATCTTGAATTCTTTTTGTCCATGAAAAATTTCAATATTGTATTAAATACAATATTTCTTGAAATCTAAAGACACCAAAATAAACACAAAAATATGCCTTTCTAAGCATTGTTAAATACAAAAGTGCTACGAGACTAATCGCGAAATAAGTTGGCAAACCGAGTAGTTTTAGAGAAATAAACGCGTCAAATAACTCCGAAAATGAGCGTATGAATGACAATATTAAGCATTTATCAACTCCCCCCGACTTATCTCTTGCTAGTCCCTTAGCAAGCAAAATAAAAATAGCTATATATAATATCCGAAAATGCATTGATAAAATGCACTAAACCATTTTAAAAACTCCCAAGTTCTCTTAGAAGACGAGGTTTGTCTCGTGAGGGTTTACAGAGATGATACCCACAAACATCCGAAGTTTGAAATCTAAGTAGTAGAATTGAAACATTTTCATGAATTGATTCAAGTGTTTGGAATTACTATTACAATTTCCGGAATGTTGGCATTTGAATAACGATCTCCATTGCTTACAATCTCCTTTAGAAACTAGTTCCACATTCACATTTGAACACACTATGCATATGGATCTTTGACACAATCATTCTTAATCACAAATAGTTCTATTCATCAATAGTGGAAGAGAGAAATCTTTCAAAAACAAAAGCTCAAGAACTTTGTCAATTTTAAGCACTTTTTTTTTATCTTTTACTTGGACTTTTTGCTAAATTAGCTCAAGGTGGTTTGCATCTCTATGGAGGGCAGCGGACTCACTTTGTAATTTTGCATTCATAACTTCTTCTTTTTTTCTTTTTTTTTAAATGCACAAAGGAAGCTATTCGCCCCTTTTCCATATGGTAACCTTTGCCTATCCTTAATATTAGACAAAATGACTTATGAATTTAGTCAAGTGAAGCTTAAAGTCAATATTAAGTTTAAAAGTCATCCAAGTTTTTAATTTTTTTTTAAGTTCCATGCATGTGTCCCCTCTAAGGAGGATCTTTTCGAAAGAGCTTTTATTGCATTTGAACATTATTTCTCTCTACACAAGATGAAAATCACTCTATGTGATACCAAAGACTAAATCAAACCACAACATTATGCATATTCATAGGAAACTACAAGGCTCAAGAATCTAAATGAAGCAATGCCATGGAGATTATCACTCAACTACCTATCCGAATTAAGAATTTCATGTCAAAAACCATCAATTCAAAGACAATTCTAAAAAAAATGATCATCATATTTCAAACTTTCAAATTTTTTTTAAGCTCTACACGCATGAAAAATTCAGAAATTGAAAAGCCATTAAAGTTTAAGTACATTACCCCCCAACTTGAAGAACGCATTGTCCTCAATGTGAAGAGAACGAGAAATTGGCATTCTCCCATTTGGCTTTTCGATTTTCATGAGGAAAAGAGAGCTACTTTTCAAAGCAAAATTACTATATGTACACACTAACAAAAACAAATGGGTTAGAATTAGATAAAACATAACATGCATGCATTAAAACCACATTTCAATCCACATATCATGTGTATCAAACCAAACCCAAAAAGGAAGGAAAGAAAATAAAGCAAAAAAAAATAGTTTTTTTTTTTTTTTAAAGTATATACAACATCACCTATACTTGTTAGGTATAGGTCGGATCTTCAAGAGTGGTGGACTCCTCTTGAGGTGGGAATTCCAAAAATGGCTTAAGGCGTTGTCCGTTCTACAAAGCCAGTTTTTGGATCCTCAACATTCACGGCCCCAAAAGGGAATACATGTCGAACAATGTATGGGCCAGTCCAACGTGATTTCAGCTTTCCCGGGAAGAGATGCAAACGTGTGTCATAAACTAGAACTTTGTGCCCGAGTTTAAATTATTTTCTTAAAATAGATTTATCATGAAAAATTTTTGCACGTTCTTTGCTTATCTTAGCATTTTGATATGCATCCCTCCTTAATTCCTCCAAGTTGTAACTTTCGGTTGCATCCGACATTTTCATTATCAAAATTTATCATTTTAATTGCCCAAAATGATTTATGTTCCAACTCAACGGGAAGATGGCAAGGCTTGCCATATACTATCCGATAGGGAGACATTCCTAAAATTGTTTTAAAAGCCGTACGGTAAGGCCAAAGTGCATCGTTAAGACGCAATGACCAATCCTTGCGATTTGGATTTACCGTCTTTTCAAGAATTTGCTTGATCTCCCTATTGGCAAGTTCGGCTTGGCCATTGGTTTGCGGATGATAAGAGAGTGATACTTTGTGATTTACCCCATATTTTTGCATTAAAGATTCAAAAGGTTTATTGCAAAAATGAGTACCACCATCGCTTATAATCGCTTGGGAGTGCCAAACCTTGCAAGAATATTTTCTTTTAAAAATTGGATCACCACTTTGTGATCATTTTTCTTGCAAGCTTGGGCCTCTACCCACTTGGAAACATAATCAACCGCTACTAAAATATAAAGGTTACCGAAAGAGGATGGGAATGGTCCCATGAAATCGATTCCCCAACAATCGAACACTTCAATCACCAAGATTGGATTAAGCGGCATCATGCTTTTTCTTGTAATCCCTCCTAACATTTGGCATCTCGGGCAAGATTTGCAATGTTGGTAGGCATCTTTGAACACTATTGGCCAATAAAGGCCACTTTGCAAGATCTTGGCGGCCGTCTTTTTGGCCGAGAAATATCCACCACAAGCTTCATTATGGCAAAAGTTTAGAACTCTTTCAAACTCGTCATTGGGAATACATCGTCGAATAATTTGATCCGCCCCATACTTGAACAAGTATGGGTCATCCCAATAGAAACGGTTAACCTCGGACAAGAATTTTCTTCGGTCTTGGGCATTCCAATGGATTGGCATCTTTCCGGTGATAAGATAGTTCACGATATCGGCATACCATGGTAAAGAAGAGATTGTGAATAGTTGCTCATCCGGAAAAGAGTCTTTAATAGCACTCTCTTCAATGTGGTCGGTGAATGAAAGGTGAGATAAATGATCCGCCACCACATTTTCGACACCCTTCTTATCCTTTATGAAAAGATTGAATTCTTGTAGGAGAAGAATCCATCTTAGAAGTCTTGGCTTTGCATCTTTCTTTGTGAAAAGATATTTGAGGGCCGCATGATCGGTAAAAATGACAATAGGAGACCCAATGAGGTAGGACCGAAATATGTCGAGGGCAAAGACAATAGCCAAGAGTTCTTTCTCGGTGGTGGTGTAGTTCATTTGAGCCTCATTGAGAGTTCGGCTCGCATAGTAAATGACCCCGGGCTTTTTGTCCTTTCTTTGGTCGAGGACCGCCCCCATGGCATAATCGCTTGCATTGCACATGAGTTCGAATGGCAAACTCCAATCGGGAGTTTGCATGATGGGTGCGGTAGTGAGCAAGTGCTTGAGTTTTACAAAGGCTTCTTCACATTCCTTTGTCCATTCAAATGGGGCATCTTTCAAGAGCAACTTGCACATGGATTTAGCAATGGTGCTAAAATTTTGAATGAACCTTCGATAGAATCCGGCATGCCCCAAGAATGAGCGAACATCCTTGATTGACTTGGGGGTGGGGAGCTTTGAGATAATTTCTATTTTTGCCTTGTCAACTTCGATTCCCTTCTCCGAAATAATGTGCCCTAAGACAATGCCCTTTGTCACCATGAAATGACATTTCTCCCAATTAAGAACAAGTTGTTTCTCAATGCACCTTTCTAAAACCTGCTCAACATTCAACAAACAATTATCGAATGACTTACCGTAAACGGTAAAGTCATCCATAAATACCTCTAAGGTCTTTTCCACCATGTTGCTAAAGATACTTAGCATGCACCTTTGAAAGGTTGCTGGTGCATTGCACAACCCAAATGGCATCCTTCGATATGCAAAGGTACCAAAGGGGCATGTGAAGGTGGTTTTCTCTTGATCATTTAAATCAATCTCAATTTGGTTGTACCCGGAGAATACATCTAAGAACGCGTAAAATTCATGCCCGGCTACTCTTTCGAGTGTTTGGTCCAAAAATGGGAGCAGGAAATGATCTTTACGTGTTACTTCATTAAGCTTACGGTAGTCAATGCACACTCGCCACCCGGTGGTGACTCTTTGGGGTATTAATTCATTTTGTTCATTTTTTACTACTGTAAGCCCGGATTTCTTTGGAACAACTTGGGTTGGACTCACCCATTTGCTATCAGAGATTGGATAAATGATTTTCGCATCTAGCAATTTCAATACCTCATTTCTTACAACTTCTTGCATATTTGGGTTCAAACGGCGTTGAAATTGTCTAGATGGTTTAGCATTTTCCTCCAAGTGAATTTTGTGAGTGCAAATTAAAGGATTAATCCCTTGGAGGTCAGCTAGTGTCCAACCAAAAGCTTTCTTATGTTTATTAAGCATACTTACCAACCTCACCTCTTGCTCTTTTGAGAGTTCGGAAGAGATTACCACAGGGTAGGTTCTGGAAGCACCTAGGAAAGAGTACTTCAAGTTGCTTGGCAATGGCTTAAGCTCCATTTGTCCCTCAAGCTTTGGTGGTTCCACTTGTGCATTTTTTTCATTCTTCAAGAGTTCTTCCTTGTTCCTATCATCCAAAGAAAACACATGCACACATTCCTCGGGATTATTGGGAGTGGTTAGCAAGTCTTCCAATGATTCCGATTCATAAGTGGAAGAAAAATGGTCTTGTACTAGTGACTCTATCATGTTTTTATGTTCAATTTCATCATCAAAATTATCTTGTTTATTACTTACTGAAAACACGTTAAGCTCAAAAGTCATATTTCCAAAGGCCAATTTTACAATCCCATTCTTGCAATTGATGATAGCATTTGATGTTGCAAGAAAGGGTCTTCCCAAAATTACTGGAATCTCATTTCCGGGATTGGATACCGGTTGCATGTCAAGAACTATGAAATCCACAGGAAAATAGAATTTGTCAATTTGAATTAGCACATCCTCTACAATTCCCCTTGGAATCTTAACCGATCGATCCGCCAATTGGATCGTGACTTTCGTGGGTTTCAACTCTCCTAAACCCAATTGTTGGTAAACAGAATATGGCAAAACATTAACACTCGCCCCCAGATCAAGCAATGCATTTTTTATTCTAAAGTTGCCAATCAAACAAGAAATGGTGGGGCAACCGGGATCTTTGAATTTTGGAATTCGAGTACCTTGCATTATTGAACTCACTTGTTCCGCCATAAATGCCTTCTTTTTAACATTCAATCGCCTCTTAGTGGTGCACAAATATTTTAAAAATTTTGCATAAGAAGGAATTTGTTTCACCGCATCAAGCAATGGAATGTTAATTTTCGCTTGTTTGAACACATCAAGAACTTCGACATTACGGGTCTCCTTCAAAGGTTGAGTTAACCTTTCCAGAAAAGGGATTTTAACACTACTCTTGATTTTCTCCAAATCCTCTTTTCCGACTCTCTCTTCTTCCCTCATTCTCTTTTCTAAGGCAATCTCCTCAACTTGACTTGACTCGGCTATGTCCACCGGCTTTTTGGCCTTAGAAACTATAGTTTTGTCAATCTCTTTCCCACTCCTAAGGATGTGATGGATTTCAACTCCTCAACATTGCCACTCGATTCACCCCCATTGATCACTAAAGCTTGGTCTCGGGGATTGACTAAGGGTTGGGATGGAAATTTTCCTTTTTCTTGGGTGGACATCGCGGTTATGAGTTTGGACATTTGGGTTTTTAAATCAATAACCTCTCTATTGGTCTTATCTATAAATTGCCTCAAAAGAGACTCCAAATTTGAATTTGGGTTTGGGTTAGTTTGGCCAAAAGAGTTGTTTTGGGGTGGAGGTGGTCTTGGTTGGAAAGAATTTGAATTTGCATTGGAATTTTGATAAGCATTTTGATTTTCCCCCCAACTAAAATTAGGATGGTTCATCCACCCATCATTGTACCTTTGAGAAAATGGGTCATTGTTTGGCCTAGAGTATGAGTTCATAGCATTGATTTGTGAGGGACTTTGAAGGACCTCTTTGAAGGCCGAAATTGTGTGACACTCCTCCGTGGAATGTCCCACCTTCTCACAAATGAAACAAACGGTGCTAGTACCTACACTACTTTCCCTCATTTTACTAGACTCCATGGCTTCAACTTTCTTTGACAATTGAAGAAATTTTAACTCAATGTCATCACTTTTGGACAATTGGTACAAACCCCCTCTCTCGGAAACTTTACCCTTAACCTCGTCCGTGTAGGTGTTTCAATTTTGGGCACCTTCGGCTATTTCATCAAAGTACAACAAAGCTTCCTCCGGACTTTTACTCAAAAAATTTCCATTACACATCGTTTCCACAAACGTGCGCATGGCGGGAGTGAGTGATTCATAAAAATAGCTAACAATACTCCATGTCTCATGTCCAAGATGAGGGCAAGAATTCAAAAGCTCTTTGTATCTTTCCCAACATTTGTAAAAACTTTCATTTTCTTTAGGAGAAAATTTTGAAATTTGCCTTCTCAAAGCATTGGTTCGATGAACGGGAAAGAATTTCTTTAAAAATTCGGTTTGTAATTCTTGCCAAGTTCGAATGGAATTGGGACGTAAAGAATTTAGCCATATTTTTCCTTTATCTTTTAAAGAGAATGGAAAAAGTTTTAACCTCATTACTTCCTCATTTGTGTTAGCTTCTCTAAAAGTAGAGCAAACTTCCTCAAAATCTTTTAAATGCAAATAAGGGATTTCGGAATCCATACCATGAAATGACGGTATATGTTGCAACATGCCCGGTTTGAGAGTAAATGTTCTGGCTTGACCCACGAGAATGACAATGCAAGAGTTTGAAGTGCCTCGAGGAGGTTGAAGGTAATCTTGCATGGTGCGAACCGGACGATTGTGATCATTGTTCTCTCCGGTATTTGACTCATTGTCATCGTTATCCATTTCGAAAGAAGTAGGTGAAGGAGTAGGATGCCTTGGTAGTGGTCGGGCCTCTTAGTGGACTTATGCGAAGATCAATGTACAAATTTCCGGGCATAAGCCCAGAAGGGTGATCTCGAATAAAATTTTCCACCTAAAAAAAAATAATAAGTAGGAAAAATAATTTACAAAGGGTGAGAATACTTACAAAGTGAATTTTTTATACAAAACCCGTAATCCGTCTTTCGCTGTATCCCCGGCAACGGCGCCAAAAACTTGAAGCGCCGAAAATACTTCCGTGCTTAGGTACCCAAGTGTAGGTTGTCAAGTTATAATACTTGGTAAGTCCAAGTGTCGAATCACAAGGATAGTCGGAAAGACGATGTGGTGATTACGAGTCCAAGGTTTAAGAGAATTTAATTGTTGATTTTAATGGTTGATTTTAAAGTCTTGCAATAAAAATTAAAATGATGTAATAATAAATGAGAAAAGGCTAAGGCATTATAGAATTCATTTGTTTTGCAAAGTTAAGTAAAATCAATCTCATTCAAAGTTCTCAATGCAATTCCTAAGTGTTGAATATTTATCCCAATTCTAAGCAAAAAGGTGTGGAGCAAAAGCAACCCATTCCCATATAAATGCCATATAAGGAAAGGATGTAAGCAGATATCAACACAAGTGTATCTCTCATTTTTATCTGGTGACAAAGGGTGTGAACCAAGTGCAACCCATTCCCACATAATATCAACCAAGATTCAAACTTAAAATACACAAAAATAAAAGGCATAAATTTAAACTAGGCATTTAAGAACTCATTGTTAGTTTCCCCTAGGCAAATGACTTGATTATGAAAATGGCCAACTACAAGGAGTTTAGCTCGATAAATCATAACATTTCATTTGTCTAAGATTGGGAGGTCTAGGTGGAGGTCAAACCGTCCTATATAGACTTATTTGATAAATACAAATTGAATCCTTAAAATGATTAATGAAGTTGTTTATGACATAAATTTAAAAGATCCTCTTTGGCAACACTTTAACTAACAAAATGATGAGTCTCAAAATCACATAAAGTGTAGAAAGCACTCAACGTATCATTAAAGTATTTAAAGATTAAAATCTCAAATTTATGGTGTTTCCATGAATATCAAAGACTAATCATGCTTGGCAATGAAAAGTATCTCATTCAAAGAAAGAATGGACATAGGCTAGTAAGAAATACACAAGTGTATCATCTCCTCATTAATGCTTGAGATCTATGTATACAAGGCATACAAAGTGAAATCATCATATGAAAATTATCTTACTAGTGAAATCATCATATGAAAATTATTTTACTAGCTTATGAAGGATTCAAAAAGTATTTAACAATACTAACAATGGAATGAGAATTGACCTTACATAATTAATGCATTGCAAATTTCATCTTTTAGCCTTAGCAAAGAAATTTACTCCATAATAAATGTAGAGACAAGAATTATCAAAGTGAACTCCATTTCTCTCTCTAGAAAAATAACTATTACAAGCTCTCTATAAATTGAGAAATGAGAAGTAATAAAAGTGTACTCTCCAACACAACAATGAACACTATAAATAGGAGAGTTGTGTTGGATGCTAAAATAATAAACAATGCTTTTTATTTTTATTTTTTTTTTTTATTTTTATTTTTATTGTTTATTTTTGGTGGAGAATTCCACTTTCTTTCTTTAATCACATGGACATGGAGACTTTCTTTCTTGGATACTCTTTAATCACATGGACATGGAGACTTTCTTTCTTGGATGCTCTCTAATCACATGGAGACTTCCATTTTCTTGAATTCTTTTTGTCCATGGAAAATTCCACTATCTTGAATTCTTTTTGTCCATGGAAAATTCCAATAATGTATTAAATACAATATTTCTTGAAATCTAAAGACACCAAAATAAACACAAAAATATGCCTTTCCAAGCATTGTTAAATACAAAAGTGCTACGAGACTAATCGCGAAATAAGTTGGCAAACCGAGTAGTTTTAGAGAAATAAACGCGTCAAACAACTCCGAAAATGAGCGTATGAATGACAATATTAAGCGTTTATCAATCGCATGGGCTATTTTCTTCTGATGATAGATAGCATGGACTTAACCCGAATGCAATAGCATAAATAAAAATGACGTCCTAATACCTAATAAGAAAAAAACAATTTAAAACATAACTTGGCCTATTTCGACTTTAGGTGGGCCTTGCGTTGGTCCCATATGGTCATGTACAACTCGGACAATTATGCTACGTCACTACTATATCAAGTGTGCTCTCCCATTGGGCCTCAAATCCTTTATTCTAGGGCGTGATGATTTCTATTGCGATGAGCTATGTGAGTGTCATAGTTGTCATAGTCACAATGACGCTAGTTAAAAACCATATGGGTAGTTTTTGCTTCAAAACACGAAACCAAGTTGTTCTGAAGCTAGGTAAGCTGTGTATAAGTAGTACGACTATGGTAGGAGTGGCAAACCAAAGAAACTGTATTGAACGCCCACAAAGAAAATGTGTCCGAGATGTCTGGCATTAACAGCCATAATAAACGTTCTAGCAAAAACAATTACATTTTTGTCATCAATATTTTTATATTTGTCATCATCCCAACACCACCAAGCGGGATAAGTTCGGCTTGGTAAGCCATACTGGTGATCACAGTTGCGGCAATTATTATGGCATTCGTTTTACATTCCGACCAATATTCTTTATTATCCTTCATGTCATTGCGTTGTGAGGTCGACTTTGTGACTGATGTGGAATCAATTCAATCAATTTCATTGTTTAGAGCGCCGATGTTAAGAAGTAGTTCGGGCATTTTAGTGGTTTGTGAATCTCTTGGCATTTGTTCAATCATATCAAAAGTTGTAAAACTATTTTCATTCTTCAAATTAACAACCAATTGAGTTTTACTAACCAAATACTCCAATGCATGCATAACTAACTGGTGAAAAAAATATACACTGCCTTTTATATAATTCGCTTATATAAGTGCTGAACTTTCACAATGGATTTCTTCACTTCACCAAAAACATCTCCCAATGTCTTTGTGATTAATGGCAGATCCAGATTTTTTAATTTGGTGCGCCAATATACAAGCACACAATTTTATTTTATTTTGCGTAAAAATAGTAAACATAAAAACATGTTCAAAATTAGCTAACTGACGAAGACTTTGCGATTGTTATGTGATGTTTTCTCTGATTTTTGTAATGGTAATCTCATTGTATATAAAATTAGAATTTGTATTTATATGTTTAAACCCTAAATATAAGTTATAAATTTTAGCTATAGGATAAAAGTTGAAGAGGATATTATTTTAAATTTTCAAAAACCATGGGGATAGTAGTGAAAATTTCAAAAATCGAGGGTTGGGAGGGAAACGGGGGGGAGGGGGGGGGGGGGAGAGCTCACTTTTTGTGATGAATTTTTATTGTCAAAAATGCAATCTATATAATGACGCATGTTCTATAAGAGACAAATTGTACATGTACATATTATAATATCTATACTATATATAAAAGTACAATAACTTAAGGGCTCGTTTGGTTCCAACTTTAGGAATGGAATTGGCATTCTAGATGCCAGGAAACCTTTATTCCTGGCATCCTTTATTGGATTCCATTAATGTTTGTTTGGTTGGAGTTTTAGGAATGAACTCGGTAATTTTATTTTATTTTTATTTTCTGGGTTTTTTTTATCATTTACTGGGAAAATTAAATTTCATTTTCTAGGGAAAAATATTTTTTTTCATCTTCTGGAAAAAAATATTTTTTTTCACTTTCTAGGGAAAAAATAATATTTTATATTTTCTGGGCATTTTTTTTTCATTTTTTGGGAAAAATAATATTTTTAATTTTCTGGGAATTTTTTTTTATTTTCTTGGAAAAAAATATTTTTTTTCATTTTCTGGGGAAATTTTTTTTTTTAATTTTCTGGAAAAAAAATTTATTTTTTTCATTTTCTGGAAAAAAAACAGTTTTTGGACAAAAAAAAAGGATTCCTCAAATTGGGAATCCAAGATTCCTCTCAATTTATAAGGAAATAGATTTTGGCAAAATGGGGGAATTTAGGATTCCTAGGAATCCTAAATTCCTACTTAAAACTCCAACCAAACAAAATAATCCTCAAGGAATGGAACTTAGGATTCCAGGAATCCTCAAAAGCTCGGACCAAACGAGCCCTAAGTGTTTTTCTCTTTTTTTGTAGAGATAAATATGCCCTTAATTTTAAACACAATATTTTAAGATTTATATGAGGAAAAAAAATAATATAACTTCATATATTTTTATATTATAGTATTAGTATTCCAAATAAATTTAAACTCTACTTTATTTAGTTAATTAAGCAAGTTAGAATTATATTAGTATTTCAAAGTGTATAACTCTATATATTTTTATATCAGTGTTAGTATTTTAAATAAATTTAAACTCTATTTTATTTGGTTAACATAATTATATAAGTTAGAGTTTGTGTTGAATTAAGTATTTTTCAAAACTCACCACAAAACTATGTATATTAATAAATCGTATTAAAATTACAAAGCTATTTAATATTAACATATACATCATTAGGTTATACAATCTATTATTTATACGAGTGTTATATTATTTTGTGATATTTTGCATAATAATCCACATACGTTTAATAGAATTAACTATATACCAATTCTAGAAATTTTACACTTCATAATATGCTTTTGCTTATTTGTGATTATTTTTATTTCATACTAATTATTCAATTCTTAATATGTAAGTATTCATTAATAGACTTAATTACTCACTTTTGTTAAGCAATAAAAACACGTGCAACGCACGTGCACAAAAATTAGTATAGATAAATGCACACATATATATGGGTTGGTTTGGTTGCAAAAATTATTTCATTTATAACATAACTCTATTCATTTTGAATTCTAAATTTCTTTCTTTTGAGACATATTTGTGTAGTGTGATTTAATCTCACAAAATTATACGATAATTGTAAATTCATTATCTAACTTCTAATGTTTTTTAAATAGTCTTATTGTATATATATGTTTTCAGAATTAATTTCACACTTAAACACTAGTGTGAGCTAACTTATGAATTATGTAAATCTAAATAACCTAATTCTTTCTTCCCCACCCTTAAAAAAATTCTTCATGAAAAATGTCAAAATGTAAAAGTTAATCTCCATCACTGCATGTCTCGACTTATTTTTCAACTTTTTACATAAATTAATTGTTTTTTCCTTCCGGTGGTGGCCCCATTATTTTTTTTTAAGTGGGGCACTTAGAGAAATAAGCATAAAAAAAATTCAGAAAAAATTAAAAACAGATAAAATAAAAGGGCATTAAGTAAATAAAAAACAAAATATGAAATATATAGTTTAAACACTATTATCCCTTCTTTTTGTGGGACACATACCCCACCTTTTCCATAGATACATTTTATGTTGTCATCGAACGTAATTTCTAAAAGAATTAATTTTGCTTTGGTATAAGAAAACTGAAATAGCCAAGAATTTTTGCAAGATGAAAGAGCCACAAACTTATTTTATTAACAAAAAAATAAAAAGAAAAATAAAATCTTCCAAGTAAATGTGAATGTGTAGCGTGACCGGAAGATCCTCTCGAATGGTTGGAGAACACTTGGTCTGTGGATTCTTCATCTGCATGTTAATGGTTAATTTAATTTTCTTTTGCTTAAAAAAGAAAAATAAAATAAAAATAAAAATTCTAATAGGTCGCACTCGAGTCTAATCAAGATAAAGGAAAAAGACAAGTAACCAAAATAATTGGAGAAGCAAAATAGACTAGAAATGGGTGCATAGGATAAATTCGGTCACATAAAGAGCACAAACAAGTAACCAAAATATATCAGGGTAACAATAATCTTAAATACAACGTAAACTTTTATTTTAATTATTTTTGAGCACATGCGTTATATGTGATAAATATTTTTATTTTTTTTGGACAAAGATTATAATATCGGAGATGTGCCGTTCGAGATGGGATGATAGTTTTTGAAAAGTTAGTAATTTTTTTTTAAATATTTTAATTTAGCTATAGACAATGATTTATTAAAGAAAGAAATTAATGTACCATGAAAAAAAAATTATAACATAAAAATAAATATTGAAATATATTGAAATATTGTTTCAATATTGTATTTTTATGTCTAACACTAAAAAGAAAAGTAGTAATATGCGTATTGATAAGGAATAATAAATAATTGCAACATTTATTATGCATGGCTGCCTTCTAATAGTAAATAATTAGGTGGATATCTCTTAAACTCAACACATTTGTGGAGTTTTCAAGAATGATGATCCATCAAATATTATTCATATTTATTTTCAGAGGCTACTGTAAATACCTCTTAAAATATTAGCTATCAAATATTATACTAATTATAAATAAATTTAAGAGATATCCACCAGATCCGGTAGTTAAACGTAAAGCGCAGATTATATAATTTGCACTTGAAGTTGTTGGTAATTAGTGCCAAATAATGGTGTGGAAAACCGATCATATAAAATATTATTAAAGGAAAGAAAAAAAGAGATAAACATCACGTTGTTGGTAATTAGTGACAAATAATAGTGTGGAAAAGATCATATAGAATATTATTGAAGCAAACAGAAAAAGAGATAACATCAAGTTGTTGGTAATTAATGCCAAATAATAGTGTGGAAAACCCATCAGATAGAATATTATTGAAGGAAAGAAAAAAAAGAGATAAACATCAAGTCTTTTCATGCTTTTATGTATAACTCAGAGTATCTTCAATCATAATGTATAATTTTAGTTTGTATAAAATTTTCACATTTTATAAAAATAAAATGTCTCCAACAGCCTTTTAAGAAATTGATAAACACTTAATATTGTCATTCATTTGCTCATTTTCGGAGTTGTTTGACGCGTTTATTTCTCTAAAACTATTCGGTTTGCCAACTTATTTCGCTATTAGTCTCGTAGCAATTTTGTATTTAACAATGCTTGGAAAGGCATATTTTTGTGTTTATTTTGGTGTCTTTAGATTTCAAGAAATATTGTATTTAATACAATATTGGAATTTTCCATGGACAAAAAGAATTCAAGATTGTGGAATTTTTCATGGAAAAAAAGAATTCAAGAAAGTGGAACTCTCCATGTGATTAAAGAGCATCCAAGAAAGAAAGTCTCCATGTCCATGTGATTAAAGAAAGAAAGTGAAATTCTCCATGTGAAAAAAGAGCATCCAAGATAGTGGAATTCTTCACCAAAGAGCATCCAAAATTCACCTTTGACCTATGGCAGTGGACTCCTCGAGATGTGCCACCCTTTTTCTTTCGCCGAAAGTTGCGACCTCTGGTCGAATCTCCCTTCCCCCTCTTCATCTTCCTTCCTCTTCATCTTCCTCAAAACCCAATCTCTCTTTTTTTTGAATACCATCATTCTTCCAACGCCATTTTTACCGTTTCTCTTACAAAAATAAACCGATATCATGTCGAACACTCACTGTTTTACAGGTCATCCATGTGTGGCTTGTGCTTATAGCCACAAAAGATGTCCTCTATCTTGCGAAAATGCAAGAATTTTTCCAAATGTGATTGATCGTCAAGATTATCACACGATTTTCACTGTGTTCGGGGTGAGGAACGTTGCATCCTTTTTGCAAGATATTCCCGAAGATCAACTTTTTGAGACTCTTAGTTCGTATCTTCTTGAAGCCACGGCAAGGATTGAGAATCCCGTTAAAGGCTGTACTTCTGTCCTTTCTTCTTTTGAACAGAAGGTGGAAGAGTTACAAGCACGGGTGACGGCATTAAAGGCTCGGTTGGAAAGGGGATCTTCTTGCGCTAACCCATTATGCTCCTTTGCTCCTCTTGGAGATTCCTCGAGATTCCCTTTGTTGGCAGAAAATAACGTGCCTGATGTTATTCCGACTGCTATGAATCTTCCAGAACCTGCTCCCGAAAGTTTTTTCAAGGCTCCTTATGTCTGGAGAAGAGATTGCACCTGAGATCCCTCTACCTACTGAGAATTTTATAGAAAACGGGGCTTCTCTGACTGAAGTGAATTTGCCGTCATTTTCGAATCCCTTTTATGACTAGCCTACCTTGGACGCCGTTTACCACGCGGCCTCGGACGGTTTTTTATCGCAATTTTCGCAAGATGATTTTATTGCGGGTCTTGCCGAACCAACGGCCCCTCACTGGACAGCTTTAGGAGATATTTGCCATGATTTTCTGAGTATTCTTCTTTTGATTTAAATAGTATTTTGAATTTTGGTGCTGATGATTTTCAGATTCTTCAGCCTTTTTTGTATGATTAGGAAATGTGCACCTCCAGTGAGGGCTTTGTACAAATGTTTAGGAGATGTTTTTCTTGCGATTGTTTAAAGTATAGCACCTTTCACCTCTAGTAGGATGCCTTGGTAGTTGTTGGCCTCTTGGTGGACTTAAGCGAAAATCAATATACAAATTTCCGAGCATAAGCCCGGAAGGGTGATCTCGAATAAAATTTTCCACCTAAAAAAAAAATTAATAATAATAAGTAGGAAAAATAATTTCCAAAGGGAGAGAATACTTACAAAGTGAATTTTTTATACAAAATTCGTAATCCGTCTTTCGCCGTATTCCCGGCAACGGCGCCAAAAACTTGACGCGCCGGAAATACTTCCGTGCTTAGGTACCCAAGTGCAGGTTGTCAAGTTATAATACTTGGTAAGTCCAAGTGTCGAATCACAAGGATAGTCGGAAAGACGATGTGGTGATTACGAGTCCAAGGCTTTGTTAAGAGAATTTAATTGTTGATTTTAATGGTTGATTTTAAAGTCTTGCAATAAAAATAAAAATGATGTAATAATAGATGAGAAAAGGCTAAGGCATTATAGAATTCATTTGTTTTGCAAAGTTAAGTAAAATCAATCTCATTCAAAGTTCTCAATGCAATTCCTAAGTGTTGAATATTTTACCCAATTCTAAGCAAAAGGGTGTGGAGCAAAAGCAACACGTTCCCATATAAATGCCATATAAAGAAAGGATGTAATCAAATATTAACACAAGTGTATCTCTTATTTTTATCTTGTGACAAAGGGTGTGAAGCAAGTGCAACCCATTCCCACATAATATTAACCAAGATTCAAACTTAAAATACACAAAAATAAAAGGCATAAATTTAAAGTAGGCATTTAAGAACTCATTGTTAGTTTCCCCTAGGCAAATGACTTGATTATGAAAATGGCCAACTAGAAAGAGTTTAGCTCGATAAATCATAACATTTCATTTGTCTAAGATTGGGAGGTCTAGGTGGAGGTCAAACCGTCCTATATAGACTTATTTGATAAATACAAATTGAATCCTTAAAATGAGTAATGAAGTTGTTTATGACATAAATTTAAAAGATCCTCTTTGGCAATACTTTAAATAAGAAGATGATGAGTCTCAAAATCACATAAAGTGTAGAAAGCACTCAACATATCATTAAAGTATTAAAAGATAAAAATCTCAAATTTATGGTGTTTCCAAGAATATTCAAAAACTAATCATGCTTGGCAATGAAAAGTATCTCATTCAAAGAAGGAATGGACATAGGCTAGTAAGAAATACACAAGTGTATCATCTCCTCATTAATGCTTGAGATATATGTATACAAGTCATACAAAGTCAAATCATCATATGAAAATTATCTTACTAGCTTATGAATGGTTGAAAAAATGGAGAAGATGAAGGATTCAAAAAATATTTAACAATACTAACAATGGAATGAGAATTGAACTTACATAATTAATGCATTGCAAACTTCATCTTTTAGCCTTAGCAAAGAAATTTACTCCATAATAAATGTAGATAAAAGAATTTTCAAAGTGAACTCCATTTCTCTCTCTAGAAAAATAACTATTACAAGCTCTCTATAAATTAAGAAATTGAGAAAATAAAAGTGTTCTCTCCAACACAACAATGAAGACTATAAATAGGAGAGTTGTGTTGGATGCTAAAATAATAAACAATACTTTTTATTTTTATTTTTTTATTTTTATTTTTATTGTTTATTTTTGGTGGAGAATTCCACTATCTTTGATGCTCTTTTCTCACATGGGGAATTCCACTTTCTTTCTTTAATCACATGTACATGGAGACTTTCTTTCTTGGATGCTCTTTAATCACATGGAGAGTTCCACTTTCTTGAATTCTTTTTGTCCGTGAAAAATTCCACTATCTTGAATTCTTTTTGTCCATGGAAAATTCCAATATTGTATTAAATATAATATTTCTTGAAATCTAAAGACACCAAAATAAACACAAAAATATGCCTTTCCAAGCATTGTTAAATACAAAATTGCTACGAGACTAATCGCGAAATAAGTTGGCAAACCGAATAGTTTTAGAGAAATAAACACGTCAAACAACTCCGAAAATGAGCAAATGAATGACAATATTAAGCGTTTATCAGAAATTTTGACACCTAGGATTTGTATAGAAAGGTTGTGTAAAATATAAACCCAATTTACACAATTACGTCAGATAATCTCGCGTTTATTTTTCCTCACCCCGTATTTAGAGATAAATAGATTTAAAAAATAAGGGAATAAATATTGGACAAGTTCCACTTATGCGTATCTAATTGGTTATTTAATATTTACACAAAAGTTTAAAATAGACTGTTGTAGTACAAAACGAATTCTTTATTATTTTTGTGTAAATCCCACTTTGACACATAGGATTTACACAAAATTTATACAAGACAATTAGAGTTGCTCTTATAGTAAAATAATATAGCAATAGTAATTAAACAGATTATGCTATCTTTTTGAAAAAGAAAAAATAGATTATGTTAATCAACAAAAAGTGTGATAATTAGATACTATAACTACAATTGTTGAAATCGTAAACACAAGAATTGTTACACAAAAAAGAGTGTACATAAAAATCTGATGATTGAGTGAATAGTAAGTTGTTGATAATACAATACAAATAAGAAGTATAAAACTAAAGGAAAAAAACTCATTAAATATGGATGGAGATATTGGGAACCCCGGATATCTCTCTTGAAAATACCCCACTTTTCATTCAGTTTTTAAAAACTAAGGTATATGTTACAAAATTGTGAAGGACCAAATATCAACTTGATAATGTCTTACTTAGTTGTCGAGAACCGAGTATATAAGCTTATACTCGGCTCTCAAGAACCAAATAACGGACACCTTACTTGGTTGTGAATGATCGAATGAAAGTAAGAGTGTTATTATGTATTTTTGCAGTGCGAAGATTTTCACTCTTAAATATGTTCCTAGCTATATGTAAAGAAATTTAAAAATTAAAAATTTTGAGAAAATAACCTGTAGAGAAGTATGTAATTAAGGCCTGCAATTTCTTTAAATTTTGTTATCGAATGTCAGATTGATTGAATATACATAGATCCCTTTAAACATTGTCCCCTTTTAAATTATTCAAGTTTCAAATCCAATATGGATTTAAGTATTTCAAAACAATCTAAACTCTAATCTAAATAATTAAGCAAGGGATATTTTGTGTATGCAACCTATATTTTGAGGTGTATTTTGAGTTTGCACCTCATATTTTATTTCCTTTGACTTTGCACCGCACTGTTAGTTTGTTCCATTAAGCTCCACTAATTATTTATTAAACTGAACAAAATGCCCTCCTTTTAACCTCTTCCTCTTTTTAACCATCCTTGCTATCTTTGTGGAATGTTCTTTAATTTTTAATTTTTTTAATTTTCACTTATGTAAATTCAATTTGATTGTACTGCATGATTAACGTAATTAATTTACACTCTACTATACATTCAATTTCATATTGCGATTTTTTTATAATATTTTTTTTATAATTTTATTCATTTTTTATGTTTGCTTCGTCCATCATCGATCTCAATCATTTTTACCTTGCTTTTCTTTTTCTTTATATTGTCCCAAAGTGTGGATATAAGAATGTGTATCTATATATAGAGGTATTGTAAGAGTAGTACCATTACCTTGCTTTTCTTTATATTGTCGGAAAGTGTAGATATAAGTATGTGTATCTATATATAGAGGTATTGTAACGGTAGTACCATGGAGAGAGTGGACGTGGATTGGACTTATCTTCTAAAATAAGAAGATGAAAGAAAGCTTTGTAAATAAATAGAAAATTAAAATTTGTTAATTTTAACTTAATTATATTATTCTTTATGACAAAAAAAAAATCTACTCATGAACAATACTATAAGAAAAGAAAACTAAAGTAATTGAGATCGATAATGGAAGCAAACATATAAAATGAATAAAATTATAAATAAGGAAAATAATGAAGAAAAAAAATAGTAATGAATATAATGCATTGTGGAGTGTATATTTATAATGTAAAACTTTTTGTTCAATTTGAATATATATATATATATATATATATGTATTAGTGAAAAATAAGGAAAAGAAATTAAATAACTCGTACAAAGATAACAATGATATTTAAAAGGAGAAATAGGATAAAAAGGAGGGCATTTTGTTCACTTTATTAAATAAATATGGGGTACAAAGTCAAAATATCCCATTAAACAATGATCTAAACAATGATAATAGGCCGGCTAAATCCAATTAACCAAGGAAGTAGTTAATTGCAGAGAAGTCGTAATCAATGTGGGTCTTAGTTGTGCAAGAATTCAAATCTAAGCATAATACAAACTCTTAAAAATAATGCTAGTTGCTAGTTAAATGAAATAAAATTGGAGAAGATTTATTCGTGCATTCAAAAAAAAAGGAAAAAAATACTTTAATTTATTTGTACTTTTATACATAGTTTAAATAAATAAACTTTTTTATTTGGAAATGGTAATAGTCACCTACAGTCCCTTAGGGCTGATTTTGCTTTGCATCCGCAACAATTCCCTTATTTTTTTAAACCAAAGATCGAGAGGACAATAACCCCTAAATTTTATTCATATTAAAAAAGCAAACAAACAAACAACTTGAAAACACTCCACCCTAAAATCTACTTCACAATAAAACATCAAAAAAAGGATACAAAAGGGCCATCTCCAAAGCCTAAAAAAGTACAACGCGGAAAGAAAATGGAAATTGCAAGAATACAGTTTTAGACTTTTAGTTACACGCAAGCTCTGATCATGAGAGGGATCCAACTACAGTTGACCTAGTGCCATATTGGCTTGCCATTATTTTTATTTATATGTATTTTACGCAATCAGGCAGACATGCAACAAGTAGTATTGTTGGTGTTGCTATGGCCTTGGCGTTTCTCTTCATTGGCATTCCCACGCGACCTCTGTCTACATTTTTTCACCCTCCAGATGATATAAATGATGAGGCGGCAAATATACACTAAGAAAACAATGAAAATCAATCCCACCAACGCGAGAACCGAGCAGCCTCCTATATTAACCACAGATGGATGGTCCCTCGGCGCAGTGGCCACCATCACAATAACGTAGGTGATTACCATAGTTATCATTATTATCCATATGATGCCAGTTAAAAACCACATGAATATCTTTTGCCTCATAAAGTGAAACCATGTTGTCCCAAAGGTAGGTGAGCCGCTTATAAGTAGTAGGACTGTGATAATAGCGGCAACAAAAGAAGCCGCATTGAACACCTCATATACAGTGTAATAGTCACTATAATTAGTGGCCATAACAGATGTCCCAGCAACAATTGTACGATTTACTTGATAGCCATACTTATTAATATAGCTGCTTTTATTCTCCTGCCAAACACCACCGGGAGGGTTCGTTGCGCCTTGGAAAGTCATACCGGCAATCACAGTTGCAGCGACCAATATAGCATCCCTTTTATGTTCCAACAAATTTTCATTTTTGTTGTACGTGTTATTGCATTGTGAGAATGACTTTGAGAATTCAGTTTTAAGAAGTAGTTTGCGCATTTTAGTGTTTTCAGTGTTTTTTGGATCTTCTGGCATTTGTTTTATCAAATCCGAAGCTGTAAAACCATTTGCATTCTTCAAATCAACTGCCAATTGAGGTTTAAGAACCAAATGCTTCATTGTCTGCATAAGAAATATAAATATGCATAACTAAGTGGTCAAAAAAATATACATATACACTGTCTTTTATATAATTCGCTTGTGTAAGGGCAACAATTTTCACCACGAAAATTTTCACCAAAAACATCTTCCAATGTTTTTGTGATGAATTTCCCTCACCAGAAGTGCAAGAATTATTTCATTTATAAATCTATTCGTTTTGAATTCTAAATTTGTTTACTTTGAGATAGATTTGTGTAGCGTGATTTAATCTCATAAATTTATACCATAGTTGTAAATTGATTATCTAACTCAAATGTTTTTTAAATAGTCCTACTGTATATATGTCTTCAAAACTAGCTTGAATATATATATAGCCTTTTATATTAATCCATTTTGCACTTTAAACACTATTAGAAGAAAACCTAAGTCTTAGAAAACGACTAACCCACCTAGAAAAACAAAAGCCAAAAAGTAAATAAAAATTCAGCCTTAGAATTTTTTTTATTTACCTCCCATTGTTTCAAGGCTACAACTTTGTGCAAGATAGTGTTGCCTTCTCCATCTTGAGAATTTAAAAAGGTGTGATCAACCTCCAGCAATTGGTCTAGAGCTTTCATACCACTACGTATCACATACAAGTGAAGTATTGTGATAGTTTTTGTTTTATTCAAGGGGTACATAATTGCTTCTGGTCTTGTTTGTACCAATTCATTTACAACCTCAACTCGGCCTTTGTCCATGGCGGCTAAGTGAAGAGGAGTCCTTCCGAATTTGTCCTCCATTAAACAAACATCAGCATCTGCTTTGAGTAAGAGCTTCACCATCTCTACATGTCCATTTGCAGAAGCCGAGTGAAGAGGTGAACGAAGCCGAGAGTCTAGTTCACTAACTAGATTCGGCCTGCGTTGTAAAAGAGCTTTTGCAAAGTCTACATGACCTCGAGTAGCAGCTATGTGTAAGGGCGTTTCATTAAAACGAAATGGAGATGGCCTTTCGTAGTATTTAAGAACGTGTTCATCTTCTTTGAGTAATTCGTCTAGAGACTGAATATCGCCTCTAAACGACGCATCGTAAAGCTTCTTCTCTCTCATCAAGCTGATCTCCATTGAAAATTAGTGAAGAGTCTTATAGTGTGCTACTTGGAAGAAAGTACAAAGTGGTAGTATTTATAATAAATCAAGAACATTTTAAATGTCCATAATTTATAGTTCTGTTATTGGGGGAGATAGTGTGGTCAGTATGACGCATGTGCCTTGTAAAAACTAATTGTCAGCACGCTGAGATCAGCGTGATGCACGTGCCTTATAAAGGTGACTCGAGTGTTTAATTATAGCATATAAATATTGCCGGGTGCTAATTATACACACCACTTTATTTGATAATTATAGGCATTACTTTATTTGGTAATTATATACACTGCTTTATTCGATAACACTCTATTTTATTTATTGAGTCATATTGCTCCTCCAAGTATGTACACAATATCTCAATCTTATATGTGCACATTATCTCGGTCCTATATTACCGAGCTATTGTTGGGAATAATTTAAAAAAAAAGACACTAGTTCGTCCATATAAAACCAATGTAATATGCACATACTCAATGCTATAGAACTGAGTACGTGAACATTAGCTCGATCCTATACGGCTGAGCTAATATTGGAGTGTTATAAAGTATTTTGGTGTGTGTAATTAGCCACCCTAAATATAAATGTAAAATTTAACCCAAAATTTATAAATGCAGTAGTAAATTTCTTAAGAAGTTACAGGGCGGATATGGCAAAAAAATTGTCATACGGGCATATCAAGCTCGTATAGATCTATGAAGAAGCTTGCAAAAAAAAGGGGCAATCATACCGAGTGTGTGTTACTTGTATGGGTCATAAAATCATACAAATATAGGACAATTTTATGAAAAAAAAATTCTCATATGGGTAAGAGCTAGATACCCGTTTAAACCCATACGAGTAAAACACAACAGTATAATTAAAATTTAAGCATATAATAAGTTTGGACATCATCTATCATATGAAGGTAAGTTTGTGCATTAAGTTTCCTCCACTATAAAACTGCGTATAATAAATTTTCCCATTTACCATACCAACTATAGTTGCTCATAGTAACGTCACAAAATGAAAATATATTGTTGTCTTCATTCAAAAATTGTTTAAAAAACACCGCACTCCCTTAATTTCATATTAAGAGGATATAAGTATGTTTTGTGGACTTAATCTTTCTTAAATAACATGTATAACCAATCGATGCTATACATTTATTGAAGAAAATATATTTAGTAAAATTCATAAAAAAAAAAAAATGGAGATGGCCTTTCACAATAGTTAAGAGAGAGTTCATCTTTTCTAAGGAACTCATTCAGAGATTGAATATCGCCTCCAAACAACGCATTGTAAAGCTTCTTCTCTATCATGAGCTGATCTCCATTGGAAAAATATAGTGAAAAGTTTTGTCGTTGTGGTTGCATTTTTTTTTAATAAATCAAGAACTTAAAAAGTAGAACTTTGTAGCTGCAAGTTTGAAAGAGTAATTAAAAACTTTTAATTTGCTTTTGCAGAGGCCTAAAGTACATAATTTTATAATTAAATTTAAATGCTAATTTGATAACTTCTACGGCAGATTTTTTTTTTTTTTTTTTTCAAATTTGTCATCTTATTTCTTCAAAACATGATTGATGATATAGAATTATTTTCCATTACAAGGCAACACCTTCTGGAAAAACAATTTGATTGCATTTACATACTTATTGCAATTGTTATATATATATATATATATAATTATTTTTAATTTAATTTATATATTTATTAAGGGTGCTAGTAAAAGCACCCTTAAATTTTAGTTTTAACACCCACAAACACTTTAAATAGTTTTTAATTTTGAAAATGCACCCCTAATTTAAGCACCCTAATAAAAATCTCTTTTTTTAAATAGAGAACCGGCTAATGCAGATGTTCCGACTAGTAGCATTCAATTTGACCCATTTTGGAGCAATTGGTGACGTTGTTACTCTAAATCCTTCTAAGTTTTATTTTTTATTTTTCGGTAAAGTAAAAATTCAAGAAATCAAACAAAAGTATAACGGATGGATATTTTTTTAATTTTTTTTTTTTTAAAAACCTAGTATAGGAGGGGGATAATAAATCCATTGCGGTTGATTGAATGATTCTTTGGAGTTTGAAGGTATAAGTTTATATGTTAATGCATTTTGTTAAACCATTGGTAATTGAGTGTATTTGCTAGTGATTTAATAATGCTTGAGTTTATAGATAATATATAGTGATGATGTTGAGCTATCCAGGATCTCTCACCCGTTCAGGGTACCCACTGTACCATTACATGAACTCATCAATAATAATGGATGGCTTTTGTTAAAGTTTTGATGAATGGATGGCCTTTGCTAAAGTTTGACAAGGGTGTTAAGATTAATGTATGTATAAAAAATAAAAATAAAAAGTGTAAGGGTGCTCAAATAATTAGAGTGATGATAAAAAGAGAACTCTTTTTCTTTATTAGGGTGCTCTTTCAAAATTAAAATTTTAGTTTGAGTACTTAAAGAATGAGTGTTAAAATAAGAAACTAAGGGTGCCTTTACCGATACTCATTTATTAATCATCATAATTATGTGCAACGCATGTGTACTATAACAAGCTTTTTTTAGAAAGGGAAAAACAGGTGAAAAGTGTGTCTAAATGTAAAAAAATAAATAAAAAAAAATTATTTAGGTTAAGTTTCAGTTTCGAGTCTCCTCTTCAACTCGAACCAAGGTTTTGTCATGCGTTGTATCACTTGTATAGAAAAAGACTAATGTACCAGTAAAAATTTCCTCTTGTTTTTGTAAATATTTTAATTATAATGCACCAGAGTATAATTTTTCTTTAAAATTATTGGCTTTATCGTAGACTATCTCGTTGTCACCCTTAAATTATTAAAGGCGGTGTAAATTACACTCTTCATATGTATCACAAACACTCCTTTTACAATTTAACTAAAAACACATATCAACCCCCCCCCCCCCCCCTCCCTTTATTTATCACAAACATCCACTTCCATTGTTTACTGTTAGGCGAGTATTTAGCAATACATTTTCTCCATCCTCCAACACTCGTTTGCTTGATGTTAGGCGAGTTCTTACTAACAAACTTTCTTCATGTGGATCAAGTGTATGTGATTACATTCACCTCTTATTAGGCAGGCCTTAGAGGGTGTTAGTGATAATGAATTTACCATAGGAGGTTTTTTTTTCACGTATGGGTGGTGTAAATAACACCGCCCATTATCAATTTGTGTTCGTCAAGCCACCACGTAATCCAAAAAAATAGTTAAAAAAATTATTGGCTTCAATCTACACACTCTAGAATCAGATACTGCTTCTATTATAAATTACGAGTATACTATTCTTTTTGAGATGTCTGAAATTAAAAATATATTAACTTATTATGACACTACTAATGTACTGAAATTCCCAATGAAAAGATATTATAGAAAAAAAAAAGTCACTTTAATCGAATCAGAATAACATAAAGAAGAAGAGATAAAATATCTACATATTGTTAATTGATATTGTGGCTGAAACGTGATGTGATGAATAATTAAGAGGGGGGGGGGGGGGGGGGGGGGGAAGTGGACCACTTCGCGGGGTGGAGGAATTATTTTTGTGATGTGACCGAAAAAGCGAAAATTATGTGACCTGTGACGGAATACTTTATCAATTTCGTAAATTGGTTTCATATGTGAAAACAATCTTAATTTATGCTTATTCCTTATATTTTGAAAAGTAAACATATTTTATATCATCCCGCTACATATTAAATAATATACTTAAATCTTGGCCATATCATACTAATTTTTAAATTTAAATATTTTGTACTAATGAAATTGTGAAGCTTATTTTATTTTTACCATTTCAAGTAATAACTCGGATAAGGAACGTTGGGAAGAGAGTGGCATGAATAAATGGATAGCCTCAATCAAATTAAATAATGAGAAGTTATTAAATAAAGTGATTTATAACTATTATTGAAAAAGACTTAGTTGGTCGTTATGATATGTAATACTTTATTATATAAATTTGAACATACGCTATTGTGCAATTCCTCTATTATATTTTTGAAGAAAAATAAAATCTAGTGTTAATTGTGAGTTGCACAAAAATAATACGAGTATACTTTTACATCTTCTAAAGTTTTGCAATTTTGTGTAGAAATCTTCTTAGAGCATCCTCACATTACATATGTTTACACTACAACAAACTTAAGACACAACCTTACTCTCATGTTGACGCAACTTAAATAACGCGCTTTGATATAGCCCAAGTGCAGGCACGTCAAGTTGTAATATAGTCTCGGAAGTCCGAGTGTCGAAGCACAGGGATAAGTGAAAAGGGTTGGAATGGATTACGGATTTTACGGTTTTTAGATTTTGTAAGTTGGGTTTGTTGTAGAACAACGAAAATGTAAAACAGTTGTGAAAATTAACAAAAAAGCACTAAGGTAGTTGGAGGTTAGCTACGATTTAAGAAACGGTGATCACAAGCTCTTACAAAGATTACAACACAAGGTTTCTCGAGATATGGAGAATGTTGGTGTTTCTCCCAATAGCAAAGGGTGCGACGCTAGGCGACTCATTCCCTGGGGTTATCATTCCACCAAAGACGAGGTTATCATTCCTACCTCTTAGCTACGGGTGTGAAGCAAGGCAACCCATTTCCGATGAAGCTACTCCGAGATAGATATGACAAACTCATCATAAAAAGATTTAACATAAAGCAAGTGTATGTAATCTCATGGTTTAAAGAATGAAAATTAGAAAGTGAATCCTAACAATGAAACGGAATGAAGTTTATGGGATAAATTTGTCATCTCATCATTTATCACGTATGGTAGAAAATAAAGAGTCTAAGTATCACATATAGTGTAAGAAGCACTCAATATATCAATAAATGAATCAAAGATAAGCTAAACAAATTTATAATCCATCTATGGAGTTTTAAGAACTATTCATAATCTCTACAAAAAGGACAAAAACTCCATGAATGGGGGAAAAGACTACAAACTTTCTAGAACCATATAAATATGTTGTATGTTCATAAACAACCAAGCACTAAATATACAAGGCATATAAAGTCTTAATTTAATATGAGTATACCTAGAATGCTTGTAACAATGGAGGAAATGAAGAAGAAAAGGATCTACAATTATTTCTCAAACTTCAAACATGGATTGAGCCATAAATCACCAAATATTATATTGCGATTCACCTCTGTAACCTTAGTAATAGACTACTCCATAATAAATGAAAGAAGAAATATTATAGAAGAAGAAATCATTCTTACAAATTAAACACTTACAAAGGAAAATGAAGAACAATACTCAAGAGCTCTCCCTTCTCTCTAGAACTTGAAAGTGTGTAAAAAACTAGATATCTCTCTTTCTCTAAGCTAAGAATAATAATATATATTAAAAGGTTGCAAAATATCTAACAAAATATCTAAAATAGCTTGAACCACTAAAATAGCCCATTTTGGGTGTGAAATGGACAAGTTGCCAGGGCCATGATCGATCATGGTTATGCCCATGATCGATCATGGAAGTGTTCTACCGCTGCAAATGTTCACCATGATCGATCATGGTTATGTCCATGATCGATCATGGACATGCCTATGATCGATCATGGTTCTGCAATTTCTTCACTCAGCACTTTGCAAGCCTCCAAGCTTGCTCTTGATCACTTCATGCAATGCCATTGTATCCCAATCCTACAAACACATGGAATATTACAAAATACACACCAACTTGAGCCTTGTTAGATACAACACTCGCTAAGGCATTAATCTTTAGATAAGTGGGTAATTAGGCAAAATTAAAGCAATAAACGCGTCAAGCGACTCCGAAAAAGAGCTTACACATGACAATATTATGCGTTTATCAACTCCCCCAATTTATGTCTTGCTAGTCCCTTAGCAAGACAAAAATTATAACACTTACAAACATTAATAAGCAATACAAAAAGTTGTTAACTTCTAAGTTCCCAAAGAAGACGAGTTGCATCTCGTGAAGGTTTTCAGAAATGATACCTACAAACATTAGAAGTTTGATCATGAAGAATGATGAGAATGAAGATTCAAGTTTCAATTTGCAAAGCAAGAGGCATTACTATCAATTTTCCAGAACGATGGATATTTGAATGATCATCTAATTCACCTATCTCCTTTAGAACACAATCCTATATTCTCCAATGCTTACATACTAGATTTCGATTCAAACAATTCAATATAAACACAAATAGTCATAATCATTCGAGAAGGAAGAGAGAACTTTTTCAAAAATAAAAGCTCCGAGATTTGTCAATTCTTTAGCACTTTGTTTATCTTTTCCTTGGAAATTTCGCTAAATTAGATCAGGGCGGTTTTCATCTCTATGGGGGGCAACGATCTCACTTATGAAATTTTTTCAAAATTTTGCTCATTCATTGGAGCTCAAAGGAAGCTATTCACCCTTTCCCATATGGTAACCTTTACCCATCCGTAATATTAGACAAAGAGACTTAAGATTTAGTCAAGTGAAGCTTTAAATCAATATTAGGATAAAAGTCATCCAAGTTATCTAAGTGCTATGCTTTTGTCCTCTCATTGGAGGATCTTTTCGAAAGAGCTTCTATTATTTTTGGACAAAAATTTCTTTTCTCTCAATAAAAATAAATCTAAGTGTTATTACCAAATTGGAAACAACCAAAGCAATCTAGCATGTGGTACATGAGAATATAACGGGATATGAGACTAAGTGGAGCAAGGCAATTTAGATTATCATTCAAATTCCTATCTAGATCAAAGAATTCATGCCAAATGCTAATGATACAATAATCTTCATTGAACAAAATATCAATCATTCATCAATTTTCAAACTTCCCAAAAAAAAATTTGAAACGTATCTCTTCTACTCATGGAAATAGATAATAGCAAGCCAAAACAAAAAATAATCACAACATAAATAGCGTACCCCCCTCTACCTGAACATAACATTGTCCTCAATGAACAGAGAACTAGAGGATTCGCGAGCGCTACTTTGGCTTTGCTTTTCATGAGACAAAAATAAGAGACAAAAAAAAACGACTATACATAAAACGGGTTAGAATTAGAATTCAAAAACAAAAAACATAACATTCAACCATTAAAAACAAGTTATAATGTTAATATCAAGTCTAAATTCTAATACAACCCAAAAGAAAATAAAGGAAAACTAAGCATAAATAAAGTTAATTAAAGAGTTTTCAGGATTAACAAAAAACATCACATGTCTGGAGGTGGGGGTGGTGGGAAACGACTGTACAACGCCTCAAACTGCTGGCGTATGAACTCCTGCTGAGCTGCCATATGAACCTCCACCCGAGAGGCAATCTCCGCCTTCATATGATCTTGGCGAACCAGCATATCGTCCACCCTTGAATTTATAGCATCAAACCCCGCGTGCATTGTGGCATTCATCTACCCAAACTGTGCTCTCAAGAATTCCATACTATCATCTACCGGTCCAGAGCTTGCTCGTCTTCTACGCCTTGAGGGACCCGGAACATCTTCTCTTGCTTCTTCTGGCGCTTCTTCCTCGGACTTAACTGGAGGAGGTGCGGCCGAGGAACTTGGCCTGTTTCTCAGTTGGCCGGCGGCTCTAGATTGGGTAGACCTGTTTATCGGGGCCCGCTGCATCTTTTTGACATCGGTGTCCCTTTCTTGGACACCCGCTTCCAAGCAAATGCGGGTCAGGAGCACACCAAATTTGATCGTTTCATTATGGGCCACCGTGTCATAGATTTTCATGATCTTTTGCATTATGTAGCGAACCAAACAACACGGCCTATTTCGAGCAATGACGTATTAAACATAGGCATGATAGGTGTACAAGTGTTGAATGTGCGAGGTGGAGTATATAGCATTGGCGACAACGAGCCACAGTGTCCTAAATTGGGGTGCTAAATTGTTCCTATCAAATTGGGAGCCAATCCAAGTCATTGGACGACCGGCCAAAAATGTGGCCAACTCGTCATCTGTGGGATACACAATTCATGCTGAATGAGGGAGATCATAGCTTGTATCCGGCAATGCTGGGATTCCCGTTACTCGACTAACTACTTCAATGTTAAATGGTACGGTTCTCCCACGCACATGGGCAACATATGCATAAGTCACATTGGGTATACGCACCAAACTTGCGACAAATTCATGACAAAGAGTGAGATTGCATTGATTACCTGTTTGTGGCAAATATTGAACCCACCCCTCGTGTCTCTCGAAGGCTCCCATTTGCGGGAAATCATCTAAGGCACCAATAATGACAGGCCTCTCGATCATCACAGCCCGATTTCTGAAGGCGTAGTTCCACCAATTATACTCTTCACGACTCCGAAAACCGCGGTATCCACCCCTTGAAGCTTGAAGCATCTCGGGCTTATTGACTGGTTCAATAGCGGCCATTGATGTGGGAGGAAGGGAGAATGAAGGGAGAAGTAGAGAGAAATTTTGAAATTTGGGGGACTAGGGCTCGAAATGGGAGAAGGGCTTAAGAGAGAGAAAATGGTTGATTCTTAGATGGGTGAGGGATTTGGGGTTGAAATTGGATGATTATGGCGGTGGAAAGGCTAGGGGAGGGTTTGATTTGATGAAGGTTGAAGGTTTGGAGAAGGGAGATGGAGAGAAATGGGGGTTACGAAGAAGAGGGAGCACGAAGTTGGGGCTTATGTGCGACTGCTCTGTTTTTAATTGGGACCATGATCGATCATGGTTATGCCCATGATCGATCATGAGAGTACACTGCCGCTGCAAAACTTCACCATGATCGATCATGGTTATGCCCATGATCGATCATGAAAGTACACTGCCTCAAAAATTCGATCCCATGATCAATCATGGTTATGCCCATAATCGATCATGGCTCCACCAACAAATTTTTCAAGCAATTTCTTCACTCAAAAAACCTTTTTACTCCACCCCACTTGGTCCGTTTAGAGCCGATTTCATCCAAACTTCTGTAACAACTTCCTGAAACTCAAAAATACTACAAAAAACATTATTTACAAAATCGACCCATGCCTATTAGGCATAAGTCGGGTCTTCGAGAGGAGTGGATTCCTCTCGAGGTGGGAATTCCAAAAACGGCTTAAGGCGTTGTCCATTCACCTTGAATACATAGCCAGTTTTGGGTTCCTCGATATTCACAGCCCCAAAAGGATACACATGACAGACAATGTAGGGACCGGTCCAACGAGACTTTAACTTTCCAGGAAAAAGATGCAGACGAGTATCATAAACAAAAACTTTGTGCCCACGTTTGAATTCTTTTCTCAAAATAGATTTATCATGAAAAATTTTGGCACGTTCCTTGCTTATCTTTGCATTGTCATAAGCATCTCTTCTTAATTCCTTGATTTCATCTATTTGCAGCTTACGGTCAAGCCCAGCTTTTTTTAAATCACAATTAACCATCTTAGTTGCCCAGAATGATTTGTGTTCCAACTCTACTGGCAAATGACATGGTTTTCCGTACACAATGCGATAAGGTGACATATCTAGAGTTGTTTTATACGCAGTACGGTAAGCCCAAAGTGCATCGGTCAGTCTCAACAACCAATCCTTGCGATTCGGGTTTACCGTTTTTTCTAGAATCTGTTTAATCTTCCTATTTGCCAACTCGGCTTGCCCATTAGTTTGAGGATGGTAAGCGAGCAATACTTTGTGATTTACACCATACTTTTGCATTAATGATTGAAATGGTCTGTTGCAAAAGTGAGTACCGCCATCGCTTATTATCGCCTTGGGAGTACCAAAACGTGCAAGAATGTGTTCTTTCAGAAATCGGATCACTACTTTATGATCATTTTTCTTACACGCTTGGGCCTCTACCCATTTTGAAACATAATCTATGGCAACTAAAATGTAAAGATTACCGTAGGAGGGTGGGAACGGTCCCATGAAGTCGATGCCCCAGCAATCGAAGATTTCAATCATCAGGATGGGATTGAGTGGCATCATGTTCCTCTTGGAGATTCCTCCAAGCATTTGGCATCTTTGGCAGGTGTGAACACCCCAATCCATGACTCTCGTGCGAACCTAACAAGCATTCCGCATCAAGTCTTGAGTCATCATGCATACAAGAAACCATTAGGAAAAATCCTTCTTTTCCGAGCGCACCGGGAATCTACCACAACCTTTGTTGCCTCTTCGCTTACTAGGACGGGGATCGACCTGTGCAGTTTTATGGAGCCAGCCACAGCCCCCAACCGCACGCCCCAACCGTACGGTTGGCTGCCAGCCGTACGGTTGGTACCCAACCGCACGCCCCAGCCGCACGACCTGCGGCTACCCCCTGCGGTTGGCCTTCTTTGGAGCGTTTTTGGCGGAATTTGTGCTATAAATAGGACCCTTGGGATCCCATTTGAGATCATCAACACCCAATAGTGTTTCTAGTAAGTAGAGATTCTGTCAAAATTATTAGAGAGGTTTTTTGAGGGAATTTCTAGAGAGAGAAAGCTAGTGAGAGAAAGTCTTAGAGAGAGAAAGTTTTGGAGAGAGAAAGTTAGTAAGAGAAAGCTCTAGAGAGAGAAAGTGTTAGAGAGAGAAGGAAGCAAGGAAGGAAAATCAAGGCAAGGTTCTGTTCTATCTTTCAAGCGCATCAGGTATATTTTCTACAACTCTCCTAATTTCAATACTGCATTTCAATATCCATTTTAATATAGAAAATTAGATAACTTGCAAAGAAGTCCATTGTTTTCAAAATAAGTCCTTTCTAGGTTTTACAAGAAATCTAAAATCCGTTTTGACACGTTTTCAAAACAAAACAAAAATACAAAAATAGTTTCCAAATAAATGGAACTACGAGACTCTGATTTCATTCTACGAATGAATACGTAGGCGCTCGCAAAGCTCGAGTCTGATTTCAAAATACTGTTTAAATCTAAATCTATCCGGAAAGGACTATTATAGAAACTATCCAAACTACTTGCAAGATATCTAAAATAGGAATTAAATACATGATCCATTAAGAGACCGAAAGGGCGAATTGGGTGCCTAACACCTTCCCAATTCGTAACGTAGTTCCCGAACCCTAGCAAAGTAAAATTTTAAATGAATCTCTGGTTTTAAACGTATGAACGATAATTCGTTTCGAATTGTCCTTCGTACGGTCTTTTGTTTGTTTTCTCGCAAAACAAACTGGCGACTCTATAAAACTCATTTTCCTTCAAAACACCGAGAACCCTGGACTTCGCCCTCTCTCGGGGGGTATGGGCCCGGATTCTCACAGCAGGCCTTGCAAAAACGTTGTGCGTCCTTAAAGAGCGACGGCCAATACAATCCACTTTGCAAGATCTTCGCGGTGGTCTTCTTTGTCGAGAAGTGTGCTCCACAAGCCTTAGAATGACATAAGGTTAGAACTCTCTCCACTTCTTCCTCTGGAATGCACCGTCGGATAATCTGATCCGCACAATACTTAAACAGGTACGGTTCATCCCAATAAAATGGACCCACTTCGCTCAAAAATCTTTTTCTATCTTGTGAGCCCCATGACTTTGGTACCTTGTCAGATACAAGATAATTTACAATGTCTGCATACCATGGGAGCGTCAAGATTGCCAATAATTGCTCATCTGGAAACGAATCTTGAATTGGGATTTCTTCAATGTTATTCGTAAAAGTGAGTCGAGACAGATGATCGGCCACCACATTCTCAACTCCCTTTTTGTCCTTGATGCTTAAATGGAATTCTTGCAAGAAGAGTATCCACCTCAAAAGCCACGGCTTAGCATCTTTCTTTGTGAATAGGTACTTCAATGCCGCGTGATCTGTGAAAATCACAATTGGCGATCCTATCAAATAGGATCGAAACTTGTCTAGGGCGAAGACAATTGCTATAAGCTCTTTCTCCGTTGTGGTGTAATTCATTTGCGCATCATTCAAAGTCCTACTTGCATAGTATATCACACCCGGTTTCTTGTCTTTCCGTTGACCGAGAACTGCTCCCACCGCGTAGTCACTTGCGTCGCACATGAGCTCGAGTGGCAAGCTCCAGTCCGGTGTCTGCATAATCGGCGCAGTAGTGAGCATATGCTTCAGAGAGACGAAGGCTTCCTCGCACTTAGCATCCCACTCAAAGGGTGCATCCTTGAGGAGTAGATTACACATCGGTTTGGAAATGGAACTAAAGTTCTTGATAAACCTCCTATAAAACCCGGCATGTCCTAGAAAGGATTGGACATCTTTGACATTTTTGGGTGTAGGAAGTTTGGCAATCAATTCGATTTTAGCTTTATCCACCTCGATTCCTTCTGAAGAAATGATGTGCCCTAAAACAATTCCCTTGGTAACCATAAAATGGCACTTCTCCCAATTTAATACTAATTGTTTCTCCACGCATCTCCCCAAGACCTGTTCTAGGTTAGCGAAGCAATTGTCGAATGACTTACCATAGACGGTAAAGTCATCCATAAAAACTTCCAATGTTCTCTCAACCATATCGCTAAAAATACTTAGCATACACCGTTGGAAAGTGGCCGGTGCATTACATAGACCAAAGGGCATTCTTCGATAAGCGAAAGTGCCAAAAGGACATGTAAATATGGTTTTTTCTTGATCATCTAGGTGAATCTCAATCTGATTGTACCCGGAAAAACCATCGAGGAACGAGTAGTATTCATGGCCCGCTACCCTTTCTAGAGTTTGATCCGAAAAGGGGAGTGGGAAATGATCTTTACGAGTTGCCTCATTTAGTTTACGGTAGTCAATACACATTCGCCACCCGGTGGTGACTCTTTGCAGAATCAACTCGTTTGATTCGTTCTTGACTACCGTAAGACCCGATTTTTTCGGTACCACTTGAGTTGGACTAACCCATTTACTATCCGAGATTGGATAGATGATCTTTGCATCCAACAATTTCAACACCTCATTCCTAACCACTTCTTGCATGTTAGGATTCAACCGACGTTGAAATTGTCTTGAGGTTTTTCCCCCATCCTCCAAGTGAATTTTATGTGTACAAATCAAAGGGCTTATTCCTTGGAGGTAGGCAAGAGTCCAACCAAAAGCTTGTTTGTATTTACCAAGCAAACAAACTAACCTTACCTCTTGGTCGTCCGAAAGTTCGGATGAGATGATGACGGGGTAAGTGTCTGAAGCTCCCAAGAAGGCATACTTCAAGTTGCTCGGCAATAGCTTAAGATCCATTTGTCCTTCGAGCTTTTTGGCAGAAGATTGTGTGTTTTCTTTTTTCTCCGAGAATTCAAACTGTTTCTCAAACAAAGAAAACACTTGCATACAACCCTCGAGCTCATCGGAAGTGGTTAAATAACCTTCCGTTGACTCCGATTCGAAATTTGCCACAAAGTGGTCTTGGATACATGACTCTATCATGTTCACGTGCTCACTTTCCTCATTATCATCGTCATCTCTTTGATTGCTCAAAGAGAACACGTTTAGCTCAAGAGTCATGTTCCCAAATGCTAACTTCACAATTCTATTTTTGCAATTTATTATAGCGTTAGAAGTAGCAAGAAATGGTCGTCCAAGGATAACCGGAATCTCCTTCACGGGATTCGACACGGGTTGCATGTCGAGGATTGATAAAATCAACCGAAAAATAAAACTTGTCAATTTGAACAAGCACATCCTCGACTATCCCTCTTGGGATCTTAATGGATCGGTCCGCTAATTGAATCGTGACTCTTGTGGGTTTTAACTCCCCCAGTCCCAATTGTTGATAAACCGAATATGGGAGCACATTTACACTTGCTCCCAAATCTAACAATGCGTTCTTTATCCTACAATTTCCTATGACACACGAAATTGTGGGACACCCGGGGTCTTTGAACTTGGGGGCTCTCGTGCCTTGCATGATGGAGCTCACTTGCTCCGCCATAAAGGCCTTTTACTTGACATTTAACCTTCGTTTGGTAGTACATAAGTCTTTGAGGAACTTAGCGTATAAAGGTATTTGCTTGACCGCGTCAAGCAAGGGAATGTTGATTTTTACTTGCCTAAAAACATCCAAAATCTCGGTATTAGATTTGGACGGTAGATTCAATCTCTCCGGAAATGGAACTTTGGTCCCATTTTTGATTTTTTCGAGATCCTCTTTTCCTTGTTTTTCTTTCTCTCTTTTCTTTTCTTCACTCACAACCTCCTCAACATTTGTGGGCTCAACTATGTCCGCCACCTTGGGGGTTTTAGGAATAATAGTTTTGTCTACCTCCTTCCCGTTCCTTAGGATTGTGATAGATTTGAGTTCTTCTATCTTAGTGATAGACTCTCCTCCCTCTAGGACTTGAACTTGACCTCTAGGATTAACTAAAGGTTGAGAGGAGAATTTTCCTTTCTCTTGGGTAGCAAGGGCAGTGGTGAGTTTAGACATTTGAGTTTTTAACTCACCCACATCACGATCCGTTTTGTCCACAAATGATCTCAATAAAGCTTTTAAGTTTTGGTTGGGATTTTGATTCTGAGGTGGAGCAAAAGAGTTTTGAGGTTGTTGTTGCCTTTGGTTCTGATGATATTGGTTGTGGTTCTGACTTTGATTTCCTCCCCAACTGAAATTGGGGTGATTCTTCCATCCCTCATTATACCTTTGAGAATAGGGGTCGTTTTGGCTACGGTTTTGGTTGTATTGGTGTAAGGCATTGACTTGGGCGGGATTTTTGAGGACTTCCCGAAAGGCAGGAATGGTAGGGCAATCCTCGGTAGTGTGTCCTGAATTTTCACAAATGACACACAACTGACTCGAGGATACTACGTTGACGTCCTTAAGCTTACTTGCTTCCATTGCCTCTACTTTCTTAGACAATTGGAATAATCTCGCACCCATGTCATCCTCATTGGACACTTGGTACAACCCACCCCTTCCTTGAGTTTTGGCTTTGGGTTCATTGGAATAGGTGTTCTAATTTTTAGCACCTTCCGCTAATTCATCAAAATACAATAAAGCCTCATCAGGATTCTTACTCAAGAATTGACCATTACACATGGTCTCAACAAATGTACGCATCTCGGGGGTGAGAGATTCGTAAAAAAAACTAACTAGGCTCCACGTTTCGTGACCATGGTGAGGGCATGCATTTAGAAGTTCCTTGTATCTTTCCCAACACTTAAAAAAACTTTCATTTTCTTTTGGCGAAAAATTTGATATCGCCCTTCTTAAAGCGCTGGTCCTATGAACGGGAAAGAATTTTTTTAGAAATTCTGCTTGAAGCTCTTGCCAAGACCGAATTGATTTCGATCTTTGAGCATTTAGCCAAATCTTTCCTTTGTCTTTTAGGGAGAAAGGGAAGAGTTTTAAACGCATGACATCCTCATTAATATTTGCCTCACGAAATGTGGAGCAGACTTCTTCAAAGTCTTTCAAATGCAAGTATGGGTTTTCCGACTCCATACCATGAAAAGAAGGGATATGTTGAAGCATACCCGGTTTGAAAGAGAAAGCTCCAGCTTGGCCAGCAGGAAGCACAATGCACGAATTTGAAGTTGTCCGAGGTGGTTGGAGGTAGTCCCTCATGATCCTAACTGGAGGAACATTGTTGGCACCTTCCCCTTCATTATCACTCTCGTGATCCACAGCCCTTCCATGGTTTGCCATTCTTGGCGAATGAGGAGGGCTTATTCGAATGTCTACGAACAATTACCCTTGCATAAGCTTGAAAACAGTTGTTCGAGTAGCTCCTCGGAATTCTACAAAATCAAACAAGGATAAGAAAGAAAAATAAATTAATTAAAAGGAGAGATACTTACAAAGAGTGGGTTTGTACAAGTTGATATATAGCGCGCTTTGATATATAGCCCAAGTGCAGGCATGTCAAGTTGTAATATAGTCTCGGAAGTCCGAGTGTCGACCACAGGGATAAGTGAAAACGGTTGGAATGGATTACGGATTTTACTGTTTTCAGATTTTGTAAATTGGGTTTGTTGTAGAACAACGAAAATGTAAAACAGTTGTGAAAATTAACAAGAAAGCACTAAGGTAGTTGGAGGTTAGCTACGATTTAAGAAACGGTGATCACTAGCTCATACAAAGATTACAACACAAGGTTTCTCAAGATATGGGGAATGTTGGTGTTTCTCCCAATAGCAAAGGATGCGACGCTAGGCGACTCATTCCCGGGTTGAAGCTATATCAAGAAAGAAAGAAACGACATTCCACCAAAGACGAGGTTATCATTCCTACCTCTTAGCTACGGGTGTGAAGCAAGGCAACCCATTCCCGATGAAGCTACTCTGAGATAGATATGACAAACTCATCATAAAAAGATTTAAAATAAAGCAAGTGTATGTAATCTCATGGTTTAAAGAATGAAAATTAGAAAGTGAATCCTAACAATGAAACGAAATGAAGTTTATGGGATAAATTTGTCATCTCATCATTTATCACGTATGGTAGAAAATAAAGAATCTAAGTATCACATATAGTATAAGAAGCACTCAATATATCAATAAATGAATTAAAGATAAGCTAAACAAATTTATAATCCATCTATGGAGTTTTAAGAACTATTCATAATCTCTACAAAAAGGACAAAAACTCCATGAATGGGGGAAAAGACTACAAACTTTCTAGAACCATATAAATATGTTGTATGTTCATAAACAACCAAGCACTAAATATACAAGGCATATAAAGTCTTAATTTAATATGAGTATACCTAGAATGCTTGTAACAATGGAGGAAATGAAGAAGAAAAGGATCTACAATTATTTCTCAAACTTCAAACATGGATTGAGCCATAAATCACCAAATATTATATCGCGATTCACCTCTGTAACCTTAGTAATAGACTAATCCATAATAAATGAAAGAACAAATATTATAGAAGAAGAAATCATTCTTACAAATTAAACACTTACAAAAGAAAATGAAGAACAATACTCAAGAGCTCTCCTTCTCTCTAGAACTTGAAAGTGTGTAAAAAACTAGATATCTCTCTTTCTCTAAGCTAAGAATAATAATATATATTAAAAGGTTGCAAAATATCTAACAAAATATCTAAAATAGCTTGAACTACTAAAATAGCCCATTTTGAGTGTGAAATGGACAAGTTGCCAGGGCCATGATCGATCATGGAAGTGTTCTGCCGCTGCAAATGTTCACCATGATCGATCATGGTTATGCCCATGATCGATCATGGACATGCCTATGATCGATCATGGTTCTGCAATTTCTTCACTCAGCACTTTGCAAGCCTCCAAGCTTGCTCTTGATCACTTCATGCAATGCCATTGTATCCCAATCCTACAAACACATGGAATACTACAAAATACACATCAACTTGAGCCATGTTAGATACAACACTCGCTAAGGCACTAATCTTGAGATAAGTGGGTAATTAGGCAAAATTAAAGCAATAAACGCGTCAAGCAACTCCGGAAAAGAGCTTACACATGACAATACTATGCGTTTATCACATGTGATAGTCAAAATATAAATTTATCGTACCCTTCAATTTTATTTATACATGTCAATATTACTCGTATGAATTAAAAGTGTATGCTATAGAAGTACATAAAATAAGAAAGAATATATATATATATATATATATGGACCCCACGTTGGTAAGGGTGTGCTTGTCACACTCGTATGAACCATTTTTATTTTTTTAGGCTTCCAACACCCATATCCATAGGGACTTGCAACACCTGTAGTCTCCCAAAAATTTAATGGTATATCTACAAATTTGCAATTTAAGTTTAACACACTCCAAAAAAGTCTCACTTCTTTTAATGAAAGAATGAACTTTTCCTTTTGAAGGAGTAAATAATTGAGTTCTTTAATGAAATTTTGTAGGAGTGGTCTCCATGATGAATAGATCACTTCTACTAAATTTCCTCAAAAAATTTAACATGGAAGTTGGTGATCTAAAAATCTAAATTTCAATGGTCGAAATGTATGCATATATATATATATATATATCAATCTTTAGTTTATCTACTTTCTGATTGTATTTTTTGATAAAATTTAGTGGAATTGATCTATTCATCAAAAGCATTATTCTTAATAATTTTTATTAAAAATAATCATTTATTACCTCCAAAAAAAAAACCGTTCTTTAGTTAAATAAAGAATTCATTAACGAAGAATGACTCAAGTTTAACATAGACTACACCATTTTGCCCAATTTGTAACACACAGCTTTTTTTGTTTGTAACGGACTTAATCCATTAAATAGTATTAACGGGTTTAGTCCATTACGGATGTGAAATATCCGTTACTTATACATTGAATATTATTCTATATCCCCATTTAATTAAGTATCAGGCAAGGAAAAAAGGGATTTAACGGATAATCTGTTACGCATCTTATTTTCATTTGCCACTTGTTTTTTCATTACGCCCCGCTCACAGGAAAAAAAATTCCTCCACAAAACACTCTCACACTCTTTTTACACTAGCCCTAATTCCTCTCACAATCGTTCTTTCATTCCTCCGCTCATCACCATTGATCCTCACAGCCACGCATATCACAATCCATTCATAGTGGTTCCTCCATTCCTTTTCTCATAACAATCGCTCCTTACAGTGCACTCACCATTTCTCTCACTCCTTGCTCCTCGCCTGGTGCAACGTACTCTCGCCGCCATTACTCCTCCTTCCGGCGTCAACCCTAAGCCCTAATTTATCAAGTAAAGTTCAAACTCTAAGCCCTAATTTTGATGTTTTGAGTATCATCAATATTTGTCATTGGATTCGAGATTTTTTCTTGGATTTGGTGAAATTTATTGTTTACTTATAGATTTGATGACCACTGAAAAGCATGCTAGTGTTTGATGTTTCATTGTGTGTATAAACATATGCTAGGGTCCAAAGTTGCTATAGATTATGGAAAAAAAGGCCCTCCCATATAATATAGTTCAATTATTTGAGGTCTTTTGTATCTACGTACCGTATTTTATCATGTATTTGTGAATGTAGAACATAGATGATTGTTCTCCATATGTTACTACTGTATATTTTTTTTCCTTCTTGTTAAAACTCTTGTTACTTTTTCTTTCTTTCCTTTTATCTTGTCTTTTTATAAATAATGGTTCATTTTAAAATGTCAGATTAGCGGGATAGTGTATTTCAATAGGCACCCACCAATTGAATTGTGTAGTTTGACGGGTAATCCTTGATTGTATTATGGCCTTCCATTCTGCTGAAAACGCTTCTTTATTTTATATATAGGGTGCAAGCCTCAAAGGGTAATAAATTAATAATTATCAAATCTAATTTCCTTAAATCAAACAAGAGAATTTGATGTATTATAATATAAAAGATTTGCTCAGTTGCCCTCACCACCACCATTAAAATTCAACTGAAAAAGTCAGGGATTCTCTGCACTTCCCACTGAACCATTAGAGATTACATTATGTGAATGGCTCATATGCAAGCTTTGGACTCTACCACTGCCAGTCAACAAATTCAAGTGAAATACAATTGTCCGGTAGCTTGAATTTTATTTTGTTTAGTGAATCACATGATTGCTTAGCTGCTGAAAGTTAAGGTTCCACTAAAGTGATAACCTTAATAAATGAAAACTTCCTTTTAGCAATATCAATAGGTTGCAATTGTACTTCTGTTGCACTCCCAATTACTGTTAGTTTAGTTCCATTAGATTGATTTCTAAGGAGCTATTTACATAACCATATATTGATTTTATTGTTGTAAATTTGTAATTTTTCCCATATCATTTTGTTTGTTTTTGTTGTATACCAAAGGTTGGTGCACTAGCATATAGTAAAATATATTTAGCTCAAAGAGAGATTGCGTCAATGTCTAGTGCACGAATGCACTTAGATGGAAATGATTTCTAGGAACCTAAAACAACTACCACTAATCAAAAAAGGAAATGGGGTTAGTAATGGATGAAACCCTTGGCAATCAACAAATAAATATCAGTAATAATGAGTAAAGATGTGACTGCCTTTTTTTTCTTTAATTTGTATATGTAATAAGTTGGCCCCGGTAATCTTTGGGGATCCTGTTGTATTTAATAGGGGGATTGCAAAGGCGAAAGAATTGGATAATAAAGTAGAAAAAGAAATCATTAATGCATTGAAAGATTAATTCAAATCAAATGTCAAAGAAGCAGTGAAAGTACAATTTCAAGATTTTCAATTAACAATCTAGGGTACTATGCAAAATATGATGGCTGATTTTAATTGTGGTTCACCGTATTTGATGACGACGCCTAGAAGTGAATGTGCTAGTAACTACGTTCATCTCTCTTGTAACCTAGCCCAAAATTTGGATAATGTTTTTACTTCCATCCCCATTGAAAGGCCTAATTCGCCCGACAAACCCTCAGTTATATTAATTAATAGAGAAAATAAAGAATTAGCCAAGGGTTATGTCGTGACAGATGCAACAACTCAAATTTGTCACGGTAGGAAGGTTGGTATTGGTGAGAAGAAAGTTTATATGGATGAAGTATTAGAACCGGATGCTCCATTATGGTTCCCTCGAGATGGTAATGAAACTTTATCTGCCTATGTTGTTGGGGATTATATAATTTGGTTTGAGCATTAGTTGAAGTATATCTAATTACTTCTATTGTTGTTATGTGCACTTTTAAGTATTTATTTTTTGGACATGGTGGTACTTCATGTTTTGACTTGGCCATTTCGAATTTAGTATGTTTTATGTATGGTTGGACATCTTTGGTACCTTATATTTGTGGATACACATGTTTTTGTAAGAATATTGGTTTGGTAGTTTTTTGATGGATATTGGTTTGTATGATACAATTTGGACATTATATATGAATTTGTATTATGCGGCTAAAAATGTGCTGCTAAAACTGGTGCATTGATAGGTACAGGAATTTATATTGTTACAAGAAACTGGACAAAAATATATAAAAAAATTTATTCAATTTATTATCTGTAACGGCTATAAACCGTAACAAATTTGTAACGGGTTTTTTTAATTTTTAACAGATTTTATTTGTTACAAATGATTTGTGATTTAGTTAATTTTGGGTGCTATTGTAATGGCTATATAGTATTTTGTAACGGAATAAATCAGTTACTTAAATTTTAATAGTAACTAATTTACAACTTTTTTTGTTCGTTACAAAACTAACTTTTGTAACAGTTTTGCTTAATTTCTGTAACAGATGTATACATTACTAAAGTGTTTTTAACGCCTAATTAGTATCGGATTTTTTGTGTTAGAAAAAATTTCTACAGTGAACATGATCCGTTACAAAAGAGCCATTATGGTGTAGTGATATGCAGCTGGATGCAACCAGCAGGGATCTGGTAGTGGTCAAATCGTGAGGCCCAGAGCATTCAGCTGCAATGTCAAACTTGAGTCATTCTTCGTTAATGAGCATCCACAGCATACTTCTAAAATTTAGTACCAAATTTGCAAATATAACACTAAGTTTTCTGAGAGGATATAGCGAGTATGGTATAAAAAATAGCCATACGACTAAGCAAAAGTTGTATGAATTTTGAGCTTAAAAGAAGAAGAAGAAGAAGAAGAAGAAGAAGAAGAAGAAGAAAGGCTACATACGAGTGAGTTAAGAATTTTCAATAATTTTATGTTTTTTACCCTACAATTTTATAACTTTAATGTATTTTTTTTACAAGACAAAATACATGGCTTGTATTCAAAATTAATATATATATATATACTACATTCCAATTTTAAATGAATGGTTCCAAAAATGTTTTGCCAAATTTATATTTTTTCTCAATACCCATTCATTATGTTATTGACATTTTAATTTTTCAAAACCAATAATAATGATTCTTTTCACATTAGATTCCAAAACAAAAAGTCATTGTGTTTGTAAATATTTTTTTTTCAAATACCATATAATTGAGCCCCAATTAAATTTATTCACGCATTCGTATAATTTTAATTTCTTTAAATTAATTAAATTGGTATAAAAGTTGTGGCATTTGTTTTTTCGCGTATGGGACATACATTGCAGTCTGATGCTCATGGTTCGGCGCAACTCCACTTCGGAACTATTATTTTCCACTGATTGGTTTCTCATCTGGTCCACACAAATATTCGATCTAGTGGGTCTATTTTAAAGTAATCATTTATTTATTAGTTTTCTTTTGATATATACCAGAACTGTTTCAATTAATTTTTTCATACACCTTGATTAAACTCATTTATAAAAAGTGCCAATATTGAATAACGGATATTTTGCATTTACCGAAAATCATTCTAAAAAACTTTTAATTGAGCACAATTTTCTAAACTCAAAATAAGTAGTTATTGGGTCACTATATTGTTGTTAAAGCAATTTTTTACTAGGCTATCCAGGCAGCTGTAGATTTTTGTTGCACCAAAGCAAGGTCCAGCCCTTTCATTTTATCTTCTTCTTTTTTTCTGACCTCCTCTTTCCCTTCTCTCATTTTATGTTTTCTTTTCTTTTCTTTTTCTTTTTGTTGCCTTTTGTTTAAAAAATAAAAAAATCCTTATGCCATTTTTATTTTAGGTATAAATGATTAACTTTAAGTAAATATCGATCATGCTAAGTTTACATGTTGAATTCTTTTAATATTGAAAATTTTTATAATAAAATTTGGTTTGCTACTTATTAATATATCATAAAAATATAATTATAAACAGTGATCATTACTATTGACAAAACAACAATGAATAAGCACTTTTGTAAGTGAACGTAGTACTAAAAAAAATAAAAATCTTATGAGTACCAGAACAATGGTGAATAAGCAGTTTAGTAATGGAGTTAAAGTTATTTTTTTAAATTGCGACGGTAAAATTTTTGTTATTTATTAAGTTCAAACCCCTTCATTTAAAATTGGCCCATATCATTTTTAGACCAGTCCAAATTCATTCTTTCAACCTATTGTCACACTTCTTAACAAAAAAATTCACCAAACAAGGACTAAGTGTTTGTTTAAAGTCAGCATTAAGTATTCAGGGGGATGGTACATCTTAATATTAAATGTTTAATCATTTAAAAAAAAAATTAGTCGTTGACCTGACGTGTTTTTTTTTTACTAAAAAAAATTAAAACAATTTATTGCATCTTTAAATACTTAAAACTCTTTCATCAAACATTTAGATAATAAATCAAACACCCCCTCAATATACAATTTTTTGTTTATTCGTACCATGGCACGGACATACCCTCGTTATTTTACAAGCAGGGTCATCCTGTACTTGAGAGAGTAGCTCCTAGTTATTCACGTCATGTTTTGGATATTTAAGGCTGATATGGCGAAGGAACTCTAAAGCATGGATACTCCATATTCAATACGTATCCTACACTGATACGTACCCAATACACTCAAATGCGTATCGGAATTTCCCCTCTTTATTAATTTTCAGATAGTTCTTGGAAATGTCTAGGATACACCACATATACGTTTATGATAGGACATGTAAACATGATAATATTTCGTATAAGTATTAAACCAGGGTTACTTCATTATATTGAAAATGCACGTGAAGGAAAAAATTATTAAATACCTTCAAATAGTAATGAATCAATACTCACTTACTTGAGGTTGATAATCACGAGTAATATATATATATATATATATGATGACATTCCTTGCTATCTTTTGAGATAATGGGGTGGACATGAAATATGAAATGATAATTCTTTTGACGGGGTGTGTGAAATATTTGGAGCTAATTGAAGCCAAATAGCAATTTCATGTTATATGCAATTTATTCTTAGATTTATAATGTCTTCACCACTATTGACAGTTGTATTCGATCATAATTTTTTTAAAATTACTGACTTTTAATGTATAAGAATATACTACATATTAATTTTTATAGCATATCCTAATTATATCGTATCTTAGTTTTTTCATATTCTTGTATTGGTGCTGTATCGTATCGGATACCCATATCCATATCCGTGCTTCCTAGCGAAGGAATTTTTTGAAAAGAAAGAGTGGATACGGCTTTTTTTTCTTTTCTTAATATAAAGCAATTATTAAATGTATATTAATTTCTATACAAGCATATATTTATATGACATAAAATACTAACGTTTTGATTAGGCAATCATTCATTTAGTGGTTTTTCATTATGCGTTAGACCTGAGTGCCTGACCTTATAACTTTGTGTATCTATATTTTATGTCGAAACTTAATGAATGAGACTTATTTTTATATCTATTTATTAATTATAATTTTGTGTTGATTTGTGAAATTTTTTTGCCTTTCAGTTGTATAATGCATGTGCTATTTATCTACGTTTATCATATACAAGTCTTTTGAGCATATATTATGAATGCAAGCGATCTATTAATAATTTGATATATTGACATGTCTACAAAACTCGATCATTTAATGGTTTAGGAATAGTATCAATACTTGATTTTTTGGGAGGTCCAAGATTTAATTAAATCTTGGTTCTTGCATCTCGTATCTGTTAATAATGAATATGTCTATTTTGCGTTATTATATTCTTATTTGCTCTCCACATGCGAATATGGGATCGCACGTGAGGGAGGGTGTTCAACCGAGTAAGATATTGTCAAATTTATTGATCATTCGCACTTGAGTAACATAGACTTGAGTCGGTTGTGAATGACCAAATAAAAAGCGTGAGTGTTTCTGATAAATATTGAGGGTGCCAATATTCTCATCTATAAAATATTACATTCTTACATAATGTGAAAATAAAAAATATATCACAGAAAACAAAAAAGAAAGTGACTTTAATCAAATCAGAACTCTAGATCAAATCACAAACTTTGTTATGTCCCTACTATCATTACAAAAATAACGCATTATCTTGAGTACACTTTTATCATATAAAAAATTCATTAAAAAAAGTTGATGGGGTTAATTTATTTATTTATTATGGAGTTTATTCCCGACAAATTTTATTCAACAATTTAATAATTTGTCTTTTAAAAAGGAAAAAATTATTCTTTAATTTAGAAAAAAAAAAAAATACCTGCTCAAATTTAACGTATGCAACATGCATGTCTTTTAGAAAATAATTGAGAAGAGAGAAAAAAAAATTTACGGGCAAAAATTTCTCTGTTCTGTTTTATGGGACATGCTTCGCACTCAAATTGCAATTATTACAATCGCGTCGTCTAGTGGAGCCCAGGGTTGACGGTACTATTTTAGGTCTTTGGGGAACCATTTTCCACATTTTTTTTTCTAAATAGATTATTTTTTTAAGTTATTAATCAAGCTAAATTATTTTTTAAGATATTTATTAAGATAGCACTCTTTTTAAAATAATAATTTTGAATCACTATTTTAAGTCGAATTTATTAAAATAGTGATTTGAGATCACTATTTTTCTATCAAAATAATATTTCGAAATCACTATTTTAAAAAATATGTTATTTTAATAAATATATTAAAAAAATGTTTAGTTCGACTAATAACTTTAAAAAATGACTTAGTTTGGATAAAAACTCCATTTTCTACTTACTTTGGTTTCTCATATGGCCCACACAAATATTTAAGCTATTGGGCCTTTTTTACGGCGACCATTTATTTATTGTTTTTCTTTTGATATATACTAAAAGTATTTGAGTTAAATTTTCAGCACATCGACAAATCTCCTCTGTAAAGGTGTTATCATTGAACACTAGAGATTTTCATCTACTGAAATTTGATCCAAAATCTTTTCAATTGAGCCAACTTTTTTGAAACCATAGTAACTAATTACTTGATCATTATATTATGGTTAAGGCAATTATTTATTAGGCTTTCAAAATTTTATTAAAAAAATTGGTGGAGTTAATCTATTTATTATGGAGTTCATTCTAGTCAAATTTTATTCAAAATTTCAATCATTTATCTTTTTAAAAATGAAAAAATTATTCTTTGATTGAAAAAAAATATCCCACTTGCTGAAGTTTGGCTCAAATTTAACGTATGCTGCATGGATACTTTTTAGAAAATAATTGTGGTTGTATTTTTCATAATAAATCAAGAACTTTTTAGCTGTCCGCAACCTATAGTTCTCTTATAATTGGAGGAGATAATGTGACCAGGATGAAGCACGTGTAATCATTTTATATGTGACTATGTGTCCACAAAAATAATTATAATTAGGAATTACGATTTGATGCATGCACGAAATAATTTATTCAAAGAGGGAAAAAGAGGTAACTACAAAAAAAAAAAAAAAATCCATTACAAGGCAACTCCTTTTGGAAAAGCAATTTGATTGCATTTACATACGTATTGCAATTGTTTTTTATATATATATATATATAATTATTTTTAATTTAATTTATATATTTATTAATCATTATAATTAAATAAAACACATGTGTACTATAATTAGGTTCTTCAAAAGAGGGAAAAATAGGTAAAAGTGTAACTAAAAGTAAAAATACACGCTCCTTTTTAAGTTAAGTTTCTGTTTCGAGTCTCCTTGTCTACGTTCCCATCCATCTCCCCTTCAACTCGAACCACGTATTACAGAAGAAAAAAAAAGTGACTTTAATTAAATGAGAACTCTATATCAAATTGTTACATCCCCACCATCATTACAAAAATAACACACTATCTCAAATACACTTTTATCATATAAAAAAATCATTAAAAAAAATTGATGGAGTTAATCTATTTATTATGGAATTTATCCCAGTTAAATTTTATTCAAAAATTTAATAATTTGTCTTTTAGAAATGAAAAAAATTATTCTTTAACTTAGGGGAAAAAAAAAAATACCCTACTCAAATGTAACGTATGCAGCATGGATGCCTCTTAGAAAATAATTGAAAAGAGAGAATAAACGAGTCACGGGCAAAAATTCATCTGTTCTGTTTTATGGAACATACTTCGCACTCAAACTGCAATTATTACTCTCACGTCATCTAGTGGATCCCAGGGTTGACGGTACTGTTTTAGGTCTTTGGGAACCATTTTCTACTACTTGCTTTCTCATATGGTCCACACAAATATTTAAGCTATTGGGCCTAATTTCTTAATTTTTTTTTTGATATATACTAAAAGTGTTCAAGTTAAATTTTATGCACATCAACAAATCTCTTTTCTAAAGGTGCCAATATTGAACACTATAGATTTTGCATCTACTGAAATTTGATCCAAGAATTTTTCAGTTGAGCCAATTGTTTTAAACCAAAGTAACTAATTACTTGATCATTATATTGTGGTTAAGGCAATCATTTACTAGGCTTTCAAGATTTTATTAAAAAAACTAGTGGCATTAATCTATTTATTATAGAGTTCATTCTGGTCAAATTTTTTTCAGAAATTCAATCATTTATCTTTTTAAAAAAGAAAAATTTATTCTTTAATTAAAAAAAAATATCCCACTTGCTAAAGTTTGGCTCAAATTTAACGTATGCTGCATGGATGCTTTTTAGAAAATAATTGAGGAGAGAACTAGAATAATTACTTACGGGCAAAAACTCCTATACACTTTTTTATGGGACATACGTTGCAGTCTGATAGGTTTGCACTCACGTCGTCTAGTGGGTCCCAGGGTTGACGATACTATTTTAGGTCTTTCCGAACTATTTTCTACTAGGTTATTCATCTGTTCCCCACAAATATTCGAGCCCAAAAAGGGTCTATTTAAAAGGAGAAAGTGTGGCCAGCATGAAGCACGCGCCTTATAAAAAATAATTATTTCACATATGTCCACAAAAATAATTATAATTAGGAAAAAATACAATTTGATGCATGCGTGAAATTGTAACTACAAAAAAAAATTGTAGCTGAAAGTTTGAAGTGGTTATAAACTTTCAATTTACTTTGGCAGATGCCAGAAGTACTTTGACATAATTTTCAAACTAAATTTAAATGTCAATTTGATAATTTCCAAGGCAGAAAAAAGGGACTATTTACTTTTTATGGGAAGATTAATATTTCTCATAATTTTGACATCTTAGTGTTTATTCAAAACATGAATGATATTCATATAGAATTATTTTCTATTACAAGGCAATACCTTTTGAATGATTTAATTGCATTTACATCTGTAATAATTGAAATTATATTTCTTTTTATTTAAAGCTACTGTTAATTTAATTTAGAAATGAGTTGTCACAATTACGTGTATGAATTATAACTAACTTCTTGAAAAAAAGGGAAAAATAAGTAACTGTGAAAAATGTACCTAAAAGTAGAAAAAAATGTTCACATCTAGAGAAGTTTTAGTTTCAAGTCTCCCTGTCCACGTCCTCATCCACCTCCCCTTCAACTCGAACTACAGTTTTATCATGCGTTGTATCACTTGTATAGAAAAAGACTAATGTGTCAGTAAAAATTTCCTCTTGTTTTTGTAAATATTTTCATTTTAATGCACCAAAGTATAATTTTTCTCTAAAATTATTGGCTTCAATCTACGTACACTCTAGAATCAGATAATGCTTCCGTAACAAATTACAGGCATAATATTCCTTTTGAGATGTTGTCCGATTTTAAGACTCCATTCACTTGTTATGATATAAATAACGTACCAAAATTCCCAATAAAAAAATTATTTGTAATTAAAATAGAATGGAGATATTGGTACTCTCAAAAACACTTGGTAAAACACTCCCACTTTTATTGGGTTCTTGGCAATCGAGTAAGATGTTTGTTGCTTGGTTTTTGAGGGTTGGGTATAAGCTTATATACTTAATCTTTGACAACCGAGTAATGCATTGTTAAATTTATACTTGATCCTTTGCATCCGATTAATACACATCTTACTGGGTTGTAAATGACCCAATAAAAAGTGAGAGTGCTTTCCATAGATATTAGGGGTGCCAATATTTTCATCTATAAATTATTACATTCTTACATAATATGAATGTAAAATATGGATCACAGAAGAGAAAAGTCACTTTAATCAAATCAGAATTCTAGATCAAATCACAAACTTTGCTATGTCACCATTGTTATAACAAAAAATAACATGTTATCTCATGTATGCTTTTGTCATATGAAGATTTTATTCAAAAAATTAGTGGAGTTAATCTATTTATTATAAAGTATATTTTTGTCTAATTTTATTTAAAAATTCAATCATTTACTTTTTTAAAAAAGAGAAACTTTAATTTAAAAAAACAAATCCGTCTTTTTAAAGTTCGGCTCAAATTTAACCTATGCAGCATGGATACCTCTTAGAAAATAATTAAGGAGAGAGAATAAAATACTTACGGGCCAAAATTCCTGTGCCTTTTTATGGGACCTACATTGTAGTCTGATGGATGGTTCACGCTCAAATTGCAATTATTACTCTCACATCTGTTCCACACAAATATTTGAACTAGCGGCATGGGCCTATTTTAAAGCGACCACTTATTTATTATTATTATTTTTTTTTACTATATATACTAAAAGTATTTCGAGTTAGATTTTATGCACACCGACAAATCTCTTTTGTAAAGGAGTTAACGCTGAATGCCAAAGGTTTTGCATATATTAAAATTCGATCTAAAAATTTTTAAGTTGAGTCGGACTTTTTGAGATCAGAGTAACTAGTCACTAGACTATTATATTGTGGTTAATATTGGCGTTTAAAGAGGGAGATGACAATATGAATTATATTTCTAATAATAATAAATTGATACAAGATGACCTTATTTATAAGCTAAAGTATAAGGGGAAAAAACAAGGAAATATAATATCATAAGGAAACTAATACAATAAGGAAACCTAATTAATTATAATATATGTTTTAACATTCCCCCTTAAGTTTGGTGCATAGATATCGAGCATGCCCAACTTGTTGATTAACATGAAAAATATCCTATGGATACATCGGTCAACTGATATTTCGAGCGTATATGAGGTATTGCAACTATGTTTTCCTTTAATTTCTCTTTAATGAAGAATCTATCCACTTCCACATGCTTTGTTATATCATGCTGAATCTGATTTTGAGCAATATCGCATACTGTCTTGTTATCACTGTATAACATCATAATTTCTCTCGGCGGATAACCTATATTAGTCAATAGCAACTTTAGCCACAATATATAATTCCTGGACTCCTAATGACATTCCTTGATATTCTGCTTCGGCAGTCAAATGAGAAATGATATTTTGTTTCTTACTTCGCCATGTGACAAGATCCTGTAAAGTCTATATTTTGGTTGGCTTTATTCCTTCGACAAAAACACGTTTGCTTGTAAGTTATTTGAGTCGTTTGATATTGCATCTGAAGAATTACAAGCAACCCAAGTTACCGAAGTGATGCACTGAAGAATTACATCGAGGAAGATACGCTGAGCATTGGCATTTGAATTTAATTTCCTAGGTGGTATTTTTAAAAACACTTTTTCGGTCGATCTTTTTTTTTTATTTTTGTTAGTGTTTTCTCGCGTCCGTAATACTTTGGCTAATCGAATTTGTGAGAAAACTCTTGGATTATATTTCTAATAAGTTCTTAGAGTTGCTCCAAAATTTTGGGTCGAATTAGAGCTCAAACGAATTTAATATGCAAAAAAAAATATTGAAAAATTAATTAAAAAGTAAAAGATTTATTAAATAAATAAATAAACAAAGTTTGAAAAGCAAAAGTTTCCTTTTTAAAGACAAACCCACGTGAAGATGTTGATAATATGTGTGATTGTCCTTTTATTTAAAACATCCAATGTCACATGTCAACTTTTCTATGATTTAATTCAAAAAGGAAAAAGGGCATATATCTTTATGGTGGACCGGTACACCTCTTTATAATGCGTACCGGTTAGGCGCATTTTTGGGCTCCTAATTGAATTCTCAAATTTTGAACCTATCCAAGTTTTTCAATGTATATCGGTCCGGCTATTATTTTTTGGGCATCAATTTTTATCGCAAAAATTTCGTTTTTAATTATTTTTAACAATTTCTTAAAGAGAGTTAGTCTCTATATTTTTATATAAATAGACTCATAGGGTAGAGGACTTTGACACACTTTTAACATATATTTTGAAAGAGTTTTTTACACCTTAGATAGATATTAAAATCTCAAAATATAAAACCACCTTAGGATTTTTTATTCATTTCAAAAAAATCGTTCTTTCTATGAAAAACAAATCAGACCCCAAAGTGTGTGTGTGATTCGCAAACGGAGTTGAAGAACGGTGTGATACCGTAGCGAGTGATTCGTTGTGAACCTACTCATGCGATTTGGATAGGAGGACTATACGTGCAGAAGACGAGGATTTTTGCATGCGGCTTGTGCGATTCAAGTTTTGTAAGTTTGTACGGTTCGAGATTAATCAAGTATGTAAACATTTGTGCATATAGTGGATTGTTGAGGATTACTTTTGCACTGGAGGGATACCTCATTAATTCTGGTGTTTGATTATCTGTTTAATTGCTTTATTAATTCTTGCGTACTGTAAAAGATTAAACAGGTTTTCTAGAATTAAAATTCATAGACTTTTAGGGTTTATTTTTTGATTCGATTAAAATTGATTTTTGATAATACATCCACCTAATAACAAACGTAGGGTTAATTTTGTTAATTCGCTTTCGCGTGTTCTAGATTTTTCAATTCCTACTAACAAATGTGAAATATCCTGATGTAGACCGCTTGTTACTGACATTTCCAGCATAATCAGCATCAGTGTACCCTTTAATTTTCAAAAAATCACTGTTCTTTGTATACAAAATCATTTTTCCAGGAGCTGCCTTCAAATAATTAAGAACCTTCATTATAGCCCGCATATGCTTCTCTCCAAGATTATGCATGAACTGACTAATTGTACTCAATGCATAGGAAATATCAGGTCTAATATGTGCTAAGTACATCAGCCTTCTTACAAATCTTTGAAAATGCCTGTTATCAACAGGCACTAATCAGCTTCAATTTTTAATTTTAATCTTTCTTCCATCGAACTATTTGACGGTTGGCAAGCAGACATTCCTGTTTCACTTAGTAAATCCAATGCATACTTTCTCTAACAGAGGAAGATGCCTTTCGAAGATTTGGACATCTCAATCCCTAAAAAATACTTCAGCTCACCAAGATCTTTCATCTCGAACTCCAAAGATAGGTATTTTTTCAGCGCTTCTCATTCACGAGAGTTATCCCTAGTGACAACCATATCATCATCATAGACAATAAATGATGTGATCTTCCCATGAAACTTTTTCAAGAACAACGTATGATTGAAATTGCTTTGTTTGTACCCGAACTTCATCATTAATCTAGCGAATCTCCCAAACCAAGTTCTCGGAGATTGTTTCAAGCCATACAAAGACTTTCTCAATTTGCATACTTTATCTCTGTGCTCCACAAGAACATCGTACCTGTAACGCCTTTTATTTATATTAATGAAAATTTTGTTTGGTTTAGTGTGTTCAGTGTGGAAATGCTTGATAAATGATTTTAGTATACTTCAGATTGATTTTGCAGTTTTGAATGTAACAGGCGCCTGTTGTGGGAGACAACTGACTATTTGGGATGGCCTTAGATTTATTTTTGCCTCGTTGTTAGAGAGGCACTTGTTGAGGCAACCAAATGCCTCTTGTGGGCCTAACAGGCACTTGTTGGTGTGATGCCCCGAATCCCATTAAGAGAATCTATCCTCCGGGACCTGGTTGATCATGGGTGCCGTGCATTGATAGCAGGTAGACAAAATAATACTTCCAAAATATATATACAATTACTAAGCAGGAACGTAAATTATAAACAACAAGATCCATAATAAAGTATACATTTATTCATACAAACCAAGCCCTACATAGGAAAGCAACGTGACATGTAAACAAGCCTCCAACAAGGTTCCACGTACAAAGTTCACAATCTCCATATGATACATAAGTTTAAATAAAACACACAACATACAGTGTTAATGCATTGGTCCTTCAATCATGAAGGACCCTCGAGTCGGTAATGGCATAGAGGCAACCTAAGATGTAGCATCCTTTCCTTTCTCTTCCCTTTCCTAAAAGACCCTATGAAAGTACCTGTGTAGGAAAAACAATAAGGGTGAGTCAAATGGACTCAGTGGGAATCATATATAATAAATTTATATTGAATATAATATATAAAATCTTTTAAGTAACTACATAAGACCAACACATGGTGCGGTTCAATATATATAATCGTTTTATAGACTCCGAGCTGCAACAATGATAATTCTCGCACTATCCAAGCGTACACCAGGTCTGCGTTTCATGGCCTTTCACCCACGTGATTGCAAAGCCTCGAGATCGTTTATGTGCACGATTTCGGGTTTTGCGCACAAGAGACATTGTCCCAACTTCAAGCCCCGTCCAATGAGACCTTAACTTGGACCATTCAAGGACTATTGCCAAAGTGTAATCTCACAATGCATCAATTGGCTCATTTAAGAAACAAGTGTGCCGTATACATGTTTCCAATAATCCTATATAACACCAATAGTGCAACCGATGAGAGAAGTCTTATAATAACAATTCCAACTTGTATAATAATTCATTAATAAGTGTTTTGTAAGTAATTCCCACCACTTGGAGCCATAAGAGTGAGCAATAAGTTTTTATAGTACGAATATTAAAAATAAGTTGTGGTCCAAATGGATGTTAATGCTAATCAAGCAATTAGCCATAATTTCTTGTCATATCAAGGAATTTGAACCATACATCGACTACTCAATCCATCGATTTTCATGTTTAATCAAAATCCCAACACATATACATAGACCCATTTAGGGAAAACTAGGTTTTTGTTATGAACATGAGATAGATTCATAATAAGGCAATAAGTTGTAAAGTAAATTTTAGTAATAGATTCCCACCTCAATAGAGCTAAATTTTTTAGTTTAGAGGGTTGAACCAAGCCAAATCCACTGAATTTCGAAATCCCTCAAGTTTTAGCTTCTTACCCAACAATGGTGGATGGTGAGATGAAGATAAAAGTGATGGAAATGACGATTCTAAGCTTACATCTTGAATCTAGGATAAAATCCCCTCAAGAACCCACAAATTCGTCTTTCTCTCTATCTCTCTGAGCTCTAAATGTGAAGGTGTGAGGAATGGAACAAAATGGGGGTGTTTTGGGGTTAAAAATTGAATCAAAATGGGTCAAAAATGAGTATGTAAGATCGATTTTTCTACCAAAATCGATCTTGGTCTGGGTAAAATTGCATTGGCTGGGTTCTGTTAACAATTTTTGATGAGCAAGATCGATCTTGCTTGCTCCAGGTGAAATGTGCTCTGTTTTGAATCTACTTAATTTTCACCCTCGAAAATCTAAGACGCGGGCTTATAGCATATCATCAAAAATCTAAAACAATCTTTAAATACATGAAATACGAAGCAACAACCCAAGGTCTAAATAACAAGATTAAGATTTATAACATAAATCTTATCATACAAACTAAGCTATACATAGGAAAGCAGCTCGACATATAAACAAGCCTCCAACGAGGTCCCACTTACTAAGTTCACAATATCCGTATAATACATAAGTTCAAAGAAAAATATGCAACATATAATATAACATTAACAAAGTTTAAAAGCATTGGTCCTTCAATCATGAACGAACCTTGAGTCGATAATGGGATAGAGGCAACCTAAGATGTAGCGTCCATTCCTTTCCCTTTCCCAGAAGACCCTACAGAGGTACTTGTGTAGGAGAACAATAGGGGTGAGTCAAAAGGACTCAGTGGGAATCATATATAATAGAATTATAATTAAAATAACATGTAAAATCTTTTATATAACTTTATAAGACCAACCCATGGCGCAGCTCTATAAATATATACTCGTTCCATAGACTCCAAACGGCAACAATGGTAGCTCTCGCAACTATCCAAGCATACACCATGTCTATGTTTCATGACCTTTCACCCATGTGGCTGTAGAGCCTCACGATAATTTTCGTGCACGATTTCGGATCTTGCACCTAGGAGACTTTGTCCTAACTTCTGGTCCTGTCCAATGAGACCTTATTTGGGACCGTTCAAGGACTAGTGCCAAAGTGTAATTTCAATAGCGCATCAATCAGCTCATTTAAGAAATAAGTGTGCCATCCACATATTTTTGATAATCCCATATGACATCAATATTGTAACTAATAAGAGAAGTCTTATATCAACAATTCGGACTTGTATAATAAATCGTCAATAGGTTATTTGTACATAAATCGTCTGTAACACTCCCGCCTTAATCTACAGGATACCACCCATATTTAAGGCCTGAAGAGTTACTCACCCATCCTAGTAAAAACTAGGATAGGCGTATAAGAAGAAAACCAATACACAACAACACATATACATCAAGTATTCTAAACGTAGGGCACGTCAAAAACGTAGTATCATGTTCAAGCATACATCACACCTATACGTGTATATGAATTCAAAACCACATGCGTTCCCATAATAAATACCATCCTCGGCCCGGCCGTGGTGTCTCAGAAAAATATATACATATATATATCAAAAATGAACCGTATCAGAGCTCCTATTTCGTCCCTGATCCCACTGCTTTTTTGTCCTCATGGGACTCGTGAGTACATGTGATAGTTTTAAAAAATGGGGTGAGCTATACACTCAGTAGGGGTAAATAATCACAGAGAAAACAAAATTCAGTGGAAAACATATACTCATTTCACAATGCAATGCATATGCCAATGCAGGTTACCTCCCATGTATCAACCACAGAATAACGTAGCTCGAATGTGCCAATGCTGATCCCAAATACAAGGTGGCCCGACCGCCATCCGATAATAGCCATAAATTGGCCCAACGACCTTATAGTATAACATGGCCCATCGGCCCCAGAATACATCAATAGATCACAATTTGGACCTCAAGACCTCCTCCGATAGAATCATAACCACAGAACCATCAGCGCCTTGCCAATTTGCCTATGTTCCCGGGCTCCACGCCGGTGGCTGATAGGTGGCCATACATTGCTCCCCCAGGGGTTTAGGGCTTTTCAATCCAACGGCACAGAGCCCTGGCTATTTTTCCCATCCCGGCAAGCACCGTATCGATACAACCATCTGTTCTTGCGAGACACTAGCTCTCCATTTCATTCACGAACCATAGAATCCTTTCAAGAGGCCAGTAATAAAATCAGGAACCAAGAAATTGATCTAGAGCTTGCCATGATCTTTTTGAGCCTTTGGTTGACACAATAATGATGTATACAGTATGGAAACATGCTCATTTATACAAACATTAAGCAAGTTATTCCCTAACCACTCAAGTACAACCAATTCTATATCTCTTAGTGTGTATAAATCAATCAATAGTTTCATTTTTCCTACAAACAATATCCACACCACCAAGAGATACCGTATATGATTCCAATAACACAGTACGACCTGTGGGTAAAGCATATCATGCTTTAAATCATGCAAACATGGCTTTATAAATCATACAAACAATATGAACCATTTTTATCTTCAAGTTTGTGACACAAATAATGATCAAAAGCCGTGATTCTCAAGTAATAAAAGCATAATATCTAGTTTTGAAAGCCACCCTTACCTTAATTTATGAGTGAGAAAGAAGAAAGAAATTTTATGCTTCAAGCCTTCCCCAGAGAATCCTCAAGGTAGAAGATGATGAATAGTAAGCTAGGAGGTGTTTCAGATGATTTTTTATGTTTAATCCTTCGATTGGGAGTGAAAATAGGTAAGGATCACTACAGAACACCTATCTTTCTCTCTCTAGAACTCTCTAGAGCTTAGTGGAAGAGGTTGGGTCAAAAAATAGGTGAAAAGGGCTTAAAATGATCTTTAATCCATTTTAAGTCAATTGCTATAGTAGACGTGCAGACCGGTATGCAAAAACCCTTAGACCAGTCCGCGGGGTGAAAATTTGGTGATTTTTAAAGGTTGGACCGGTCTAAAAAAATGCCAGACTAGTCCGCGCTTGAGTCTAGAACTCCCAGACCGGTCCGCGCGCAATTTTGGCTCTGGAGCACTATTTTTGTGTTGGTCATAACTTTTGACTCGAAACTCCGATTGAGGTGATCTTGATATGAACGAAAAGGTAATCCAAAGATCTATAACTTCCTAAGAGGAAGTTTTCCCAAATTATGGACATATTTTTTCCAGAAATTCACCGAAGACAGCGCGCTGCCGAAGCGCTACTAAACAACCAGAATTTAGCGATGGACCTACTTGGCCCCCTGTTTTGACCCAAAAGGAGTAAGAATTAGCTTCCGTCCAAAACACGAAAGTTGTAGAATGGCAAAAATACTAGACATGCAAGTTAGTGAAACTTCAATTGGATAAGTAACAGAGGAATTACGATAGCTCAAACTTAGCTCAAATTAACGAATCGCAAGGAACCAAAACTTTCTATTTATCAACTGAAATAGATTCGGACCACCCGAATCACCAAAGGGTCTTTCACGTGTATATAAAAGAGTTAATAAAACATAATTAAAATTAATCTAAATACAGGATGCTACAATCTCTCCCAATAAATAACTCTGGATATTTTCCACGTATTTCTGTTTGTAACTCCCACGTAGCCTCCTCGGCTCCGTGATGCAATCACATGACCTTCACTAACGGGATAATTTTGTTACGTAACACCTGATCCCGACGGTCTAAAACCTGTATCGGGCAAGTCTCGTATGTTCCATCATCTATGACCTCGAGATTTTCCCATTGAACTATGTGGGAAGGATCATGTATGACTTAGCGTTGATACATGGAAGATATTATGAACATTAGACAACTGCGGCGGCAAAGCTAGACGATATAAAACATTCCCGATATGTTCAAGAATCTCAAATGGCCCGATGTATCGAGGATACAACTTTCCTTTACTACCAAACCGTGTAATGCCAAAACGAGGTTTGGTTTTCAAAAACACATGATCACCGATTTTGAAATCTAGCAGACGACGACGCCTATCGGCATAACTCTTTTACCGACTTTGGGCAGTGAGAAGATGTTGTCGAATAGCTTTGATCTTTTTGGTAGTTTGTTCTACCAAACTCTGGACCCAACAAGGTTCTCTCCCCGACTTCATACCAACAAACTGGGAATTTACATAGGCGACCGTACAAGGCTTCATAAGGCTCCATACCAATACTAGCCCGAAAGCTATTATTATAAGCAAATTCAACTAATGGTAGATGCTCTATTCAGTTTCCTCGAAAGTTAAGGACACACGCCCTCAACGTATCCTCAAGTATTTGAATAACTCGTTCGGATCGTCTGTCAGTTTATGGATGGAATGCCGTACTGAATTTCAATTAGGTCCCCAAGGCCCTTTGAAGACTTCCCAAAAATTGAGAAGTGAAACGTGGATCGCGATCTGACACAATGGTTAATGGAACCCCATGGAGCTTGACTATCTCCCGAACATAGAGTTTTCCCAAACTCTCTACATTTTGGTTGTTCTGGATGGGATGGAAATGAACAGACTTCGTCAATCTATCGATAACTACCCAAATGGTATCTTGACCCCCTAATGCCTTCGGTAATCCCGAAACAAAATCCATGGTGACATGCTCCCATTTTCATTTAAGAATGGGTAATGGTTAGAGTTGTCTTGCGGGCCTTTGGTGCTCGGCCTTCACTAGTTGACACGTCATGCACTTACTCACAAAATTTGCGACATCTTTCTTCATGCCGCTCCACCGGGATGGATAAAAAATTTGGAATGCTGTGCTTGACTTAGAAATTTCATTTCTAAATTTTGGATCGTTCAGTACTGCTAGTCTATCCTGGACTCGAATCCCACCATCAGTCCTAAGTTTATAACCACTATATTCGGCTTTCGTAGCCAAATGATCATGTATTACTCGGAGTGCTTCATCCACCCATTGAGCATTTATCACTCGTTGCTGGATTTCCGGTTGGGCAATCATATTACACAAATAGGCTTGGTTCTTATCACGATTTACTATAAGGTTGTATCTTTGTAATTCCTCCCTCAATCTCCATTCCCGACTCCACAATGCGGCTAAGGATCCCTGAGATTTCTGGCTTAAGGCATCGGCTACCACATTAGCCTTGCCCGGGTGATATTGCAGAGTGAAATCATAATCTTCTAGGTACTCTACCCACCGGTGTTGTCTAAGGTTCAGATCTTTCTAGATGAAGATGTACTCTAAACTCTTATGATCAGAGTAAACTTCAAATCTCTCTCCATACAAGTAATGGCGCCAAATCTTAAGAGCAAAGACAATTGCTGCTAACTCTAAATCATGAGTAGGATAGTTTTTCTCATGTTGTTTGAGTTGACGAGAAGCATAAGCCACCACATATCCTCTTGCATCAAAACACTACCCAAACCAAACCTGGACGCATCACAGTAGATCGTATAATCCTTTCCCCGCTTGGGTAGAACTAGAACTGGAGCCGAAGTGAGCCTATCTTTCAGTTCCAAGAAGGCTTCCTCACATGAGTCGTCCCAGACAAACGGAACGCCCTTATGAGTTAGGCGAGTCAACGGTAAGGCTATGCGGGAGAAATCTTTGACAAACCGACGATAATACCCAGCCAAACCCAGGAAACTCTTGACCTCGGTGACATTTCGAGGTCTCTCCCACTTTATGACGGCTTTTACTTTAGACGAATCTACGGAGATACCTTTCCTCGAGACGACATGTCCCAAGAATTTAACTTTCGACATCCAGAAGTCACATTTGCTAAGCTTAGCGTACAACTTATGATCCCGAAGTACTTGAAGAGCCAGACGAAGATGATTCACCTGCTCTACATCAGACTTAGAATAAATAAGAATGTCATCTATGAAAACTGCCACGAATTGGTCGAGATATGGACAGTATAAACGGTTCATCAAGTCCATAAAAGCTGCCGGCGCGTTCGTCAACCCAAATGGCATTACCAAGAACTGATAATGCCCATATCGAGTACGAAAGGCCGTCTTTGGAATATCTTCTTCTTGGACTAACATCTGATGATAGCCCGACCGAAGATCAATCTTAGAAAACCTGACGGCACCTTGTAACTGATCGAACAAAACATTGATTCGCAGCAACGGATACTTATTCTTAATAGTGACTCGATTCAACTGGCGATAATCAATACATAATCGCAAAGACCCATCTTACTTCTTGGCAAACAGAACATGTGCACCCCATGAAGATACACTGGGTTTGATAAACCCTTTACGTAATAACTCATCAATCTGAATCTTCAGCTCCTTTAGCTCAGCCGGAGCCATACGATACGGAGCAAAAGATATCGATGTGGTACCCAAAACAATATCAATAGAGAAGTCCACCTCCCGATGTGGGGGTAGACCCGAAAGATTGTCAGGAAACACGTCAAGAAATTTCCTAACCACGGGAAGATCAGAAGGGGATGGACTACCACCTTCTTGTGCTACGATACTAGCTATGCACCCAAAGTAACTCCGTTGCTCTTTGGGTTTCAGATATGCACACGGAATAGACAACTCAGGTTCACACTGAAAGGTCAAGACTTCACTGTCCGATAATGAAATCAACACCTGACTTCTAGAACAATCAATCATCATGTGGAAAGTAGCTAACCAATCCATTCCCAATATAAGATCATAATCCCCCATATTTAGCACAACAAGATCAAATTCTATCGAGGACTCTCCAAAACTCAAGGAGAAGTTCCAACAAATGGATCGCAATCGAATTCTATTTCCTGCAGGTGTACCAACCCACAAGGGTATATTCAATGGTTCAACACACAATCCCAATCTATCAACTAATGCCTGCGAGATAAAAGAATGGGAAGCACTAGTATCAAACAGAATTCTAACCCAGGTACTAAAGAACACGATAGTACCTTCCATTACTTTAGCCTATGGCTGCTCTGACTGTGTCAACGTGTAGACTCGACCTTGTGATCTGCCACCACCCCGAGAGTACGAGTTCCCGTCTCCATAAGACCTTCTCTGAGTCTGCCCAAGGCCCTGGCCACCTTGATTGCTAGAGAAAGATTGGCCCTCACCACCCGTGCGTGTGAGAACCCGCGTTTTTCGACGCCAGATCCCATGGCGGCGATTCCTTCGATTTTCTGATTAATTTTGGAAAATAAGTTTATTTTTAGAAAATATGAAGGTTTATAGGAAAAATTTTAGAGTCGCCAGTTTGTTTTACTAAACAAACAAAAGTTTGTGTAAAAGAGGAGCATTTATGAATTAAACGGCCTCTTAAACACAATTATTACGAAACCAGATATTTTGAAGGTTCGGGGATTAAGTTATGAATTGGGAAGATGTTAGGCACCCAATTGCCCTTTCGGTCTCTTAAATAGAATATGCGTGTAGTTATAATTAAATATTCGCATGTCTACTAATATTATCGCATATCAGTCCATAATTTTAGAAAACCGGGATTTTGGGGTGGGGATTGAAGACGTGTGCTTCGTATTTTGCCCTGAAGATTTTAGAAATCAATGTGTGTGTGTGATTTAAAAAATGATTTTTTGAGAATGAAAGATAATAAAACAAGTGTTTTTAGCAAAATTCAGGACTTTTCGAAAGCTAATTATATTTGGAATTGAATATCCGGTAATCCTTGAGATTTCTTTGTCGAATAATTTAACACAATTTAATTTGTTAAATTGGCATTTGACGAATCCAAAACTCTCATGTTGGATATTTAGGTAAGTATCGCGATTTATGGATTAAACCGGATACAACTGCTAATTAATTCCTCAGTGGATTGAGACTGATAAATTGGTAATTAATTGATAAAAATTTATTTTCAAAAAATGATTTTAACTTATTCCACACCTTTAGTTCTGAAAATGAAGCTCAAATATAAAATTTGGGCTGATTTGGAGATGAATTGGATACATAAATTAATTAATTGCTCATCAGATTGAGACTAATAAATCAATAATTATATGATAAAAATTATATCCAAAAAATTATTTCGACACATTCTAAAATTTTGGTATTAGAAATAAAGCTCAAATATGAAATATGGATTGATTTGGAGATGAATAACAGTGTCTACAAGCGATTAATTGAAAATAACACTTGTAGGTCGGAAAATACCCTAGAGGGGGGGGGGTGAATAGGGTTTTAAAAAACTTAATGCGGAATTAAAAATCTTTTCGAAAATGTTTAAGTAAAATAATTTACTAAACAAATTTATCAAGGAATGTAAGCAAATAAACAATCAAGTATAAGAGCAAATAAATAAGTAATCTCAAACAATTTAAACAATCAATAATAAAGAGATTGAGTAAGAAAGATTGAACCAATTTGAAGTCGAAGATTTTTTGTCCACACGGTTCGGCTCGTTCCCCCTACTCCATGCTCGGTTAGTTCCCCGAGAATTTCCACTATAACCGATCTCCTTCCGGGTGAAGATCAAACCTCTACAAGTGTATTCTTCTCACACACTCTTACAAGTATTGAAAACACCTTCAATACTTTCACAAGAAATCCCTCTTGCTAATCTATGAGATACACCTCTCACAAATATGATTTGAATAAGTTTTGGTGGCTAACACCAATGTACAATATCTCTCTTGTGTATAACAAAATACAAATGAAGCTCACACTAAGAGATATCAAAATTGATCAAAGTATATAGCTCAAAAATGAAAGATTGATCAATGAAATGAATTGAATACTTGAATAACTTTGTATATATGTAAAATGAGTTTGTAGAATGATTCAAGTATGTTAAAACATGTCTAAGACATCATATTTATAGCTTGCAAAACCATATGGCTGTTGGGGATGATTAAGAGAGGTTTTGGCTCCAAGGTATACATTTTCAAACTTTCCAACAGCTAGTTTTGACAAAAAAATTCAAACTTGTTTTGTTAATTTCTCCCAATTGGACCGATGGATCATGATCAAATTTTAGTCAAAATTTCCAGGAGATGTTGTATAACTACTGTAAAAATTTCAAAATGATCGGAGTTTTGAAAGGCCTCCATTTTACCGTTAGATCAAAACTGGGCAAAAATTGAGCGAATTTTAAACGAAAAATAAAAATATTTTTCCAATTTAATAATTTAGTTCCAAATAAAATTCTAATGATTTTTGAACCTCAAACATATGATCATTTAAAATTAATATGAATTTATTTTGAAATCGGTTTTTGTAAAATGACGTTTTTCAAATAAATTCAATTTGAAGCTCGTTTGAATCAATCTTTAAAATATGCAAGAATATGTTTGAGCTATAGGAATTTGATCAATAAAGTATCTTTACATAAAATCTAAGCACTCGCTCAATTTAATGATAATTCAAGTCTTCGTGATGCTTGATTTTCTTGTGCGTATCTTTACTTGTTTGATGTTCTTGATTCTTTCTTGGTTTTGATAACTTGTAAAACATGTGGAGATCATTCTTGTGCATATCTTCACTTGCTTGATGATCTAGATCTTTTCTTGGCTTTGTATAGCACATGTATATCACTTGAGTTCATTTCTTGTAAGTAGAGGTGTTTGTAAAGCTTGTGTGAGATTTGCTTCGGTTTGAAGTTACACTTGGTCAGAAGATGTATCGGTTAAAATGGCTATCATCATTGGAACAACCGAGTTAAATAACACTTTATTAACTTATTGTAATTATCAAAATAAGATTAATTGACTTTAAGGTCAACAACACTGATAAAAAAATTAATTCAGATTGCGACGAAAATTGCCTCAAATCTTCAAAAATGGAAATAGAGAATTTTGGAACACTTTATCCAAAGTTCCAGCCTTGAATAATGTCCCAAAAGTGGAGAAATAAGGGTCTATTTATAGTTGGAGGAGAGAGAAAAAAAGCATATGTCACTAAGACAGTTGTTAATCATCTGTCGCCAAGATAAATGATAAGCATCTGTCGCCAAGACAGATGTTAAGCATTTGTCACCACCGACGGTTTTCGCGATTTTGGCCAAATGGTGTATCGGATTGACTTGATTTTTTGATATGTTGTTCCCCATGATAAAACCCACCTACTGAACAATTTTCAGAATTTTTGGACATCGGGAAGGCCTTCATTTGATTTTCTGAGCTAAATTCCCGGTATCTCGAATTCCCGAAGATCGAACTGTCGGATCGAGCGAATTTTTTAATATGTTGCTCCTGGTATTATTCCCTAGGTCTCCACAAAATTTCATGGTTTTATGAGGTGGTGAAGTCCCTCAAACTAAAACCCTTGAAACATTTGTCTTGGCGACAGTTATTAAGCATCCGTCTTGGCGACAGATGTTTTCTACCTGCGACGGTTTTTACGATTCTAAAAAAAGTGATATCAGATCAACCTAATTTTTTTACATGTCTCTCTCCATAACATATCCTATCGCCTGACCAAGTTTGGGCTCATTTGGACTTCGAGAAAGTCTCTAATTAAATACCCGAAGTGAACTCCCGGTTTTCTGAATTTTTGGAGATCCGGCCATCGAAATGAGATGATTTTTGAATATGCTTCTCCTGATATTATTACCTAACAACATTCATAATTTTAGGATTATCAAGAATCAATAACTATCATTTTCATCTTATCAAGCGATTTGACGGTTTTCGATCTCGGCAGTTTTTGGTAATTCTTGTAACTCTCAATCTAAATGCTCTTTTTGACTTGTTCTTTGACCTGTATCACATGTAAAGCATATATATGGATCTATGAATTCTTGTGCATGTATGCTTGTTCATTTTCTAAAAGTTCGGGATTCTTGCGAGGGTCAAAAAATAAGGTGTTCACAGACCCTCTCGGCCTAGGTTCTTTATAAAGCAAAGAAACTAGGATGATATCGAGAAAGCATCATTTTTCAACACTCGTATGAATCCCACATGATATTTTGAAAATGATGCCATGAAAATGATGTTGTGCTATGCTGCTAATCTCCATTGTGGATGAATGAGTGATTTGGGTTATTTGGGTCACGCCCTGTGCTTGGTGATGTGCTAAACTGTTGTACTCCTTTTGATAAGGATGATTCTATTAGCAATTTTGAGATGGTTTGTTGAATTATTGTACTCCCACAGGTGGGGATGGTTCCGTCAACGATTTGTTGTCTTGTTAAACTGATGTACTCCCACAGACAGGGATGGTTCCGTTAACAAGTTTGTTGAACTTAGGGTGATTGCAGATAATCTGCTAGGGATATGATGACTGACGGTTTGCTGGTAGATATTGCTTTATTTTATGGAGGGTTGGTGACATGATGATTGATGGTTTATTGGAGAAATGAGAATTCCTACAAGCTAGGAGAAAGGCTGAGGGTTGATGGTCAGTTGGGGGATGAGAGTCACTGAGAAGACATAGAGAGATAGAGAGAGAAAATTTTGATATGATTTATCTTTTTTGGAGAAACAATAACTTTTGGTTGGCTTCTTCTTTTCTTGAGAAAATATCGAATTACGTTCTCTCCATTCTCGAACGTCGTGCATGATTTTTGGACTTTGCCTCTTGCTTTGCATCCATAGAATTTTTCTCGTGTCACCAGGGTACGATTCTGCTTATGATTTTCTGACTTCGTGAGAGGAGAATTTTTGTGCCTGCATCGTTTTCTGTTTTTCGATGCCCTTATTCCTCCTTGCTAGTTTGAAAGCCTTTTTTTGCATGGTCAGCAGTCTTCCTCACCCAAGACGTAGTCTTGAGCCTTTTTGGCCTAGTTGTCACTCTTGGTGTGGCTCTCGCTGCCATAATTTTTCTTTTTCTGTTTTTCAATACTTTTTTTCTTTTGGCACTGTGGGATTTATCCTCTTTTCTACTCTTTCAATTTTTTCTTATACCCACTTTTGTTCCTTCTTACTTTGTCAGGTTTTCTGAGCATCATTATCCTTGTGATTTGAGAATATTTGCTTTGGAAGTTCGCATTTGACATCATCGTGCTGTGTTTGTGACTTTTGGTTAGAGAATCTTTAGGAGCGTATCTTGAAGACTTCTTAGGAGATAAGAAACTAAACCAAAGGCCCTTTTGCGGGGTTTGATCCCTGCGTATCAATTGGATTCGTGCCTGTAGAAAGGGCTTTGGTTTTGCCTGTTGAAAAGGCTTGGTTTGCCTGTTGAAAGGGCTTTGGTATTTGCCTGTTGAAAGGGCTTTGGTTCGTCTTGTTCTGCCTCCGCAGAGGGCTTGTTATCTCATGGTGCCTCCGCAGAGGGATTCCCAACTCATCTCCGCAGAGGACTTCTCATCTCATGGTGCCTCTGCAGAGGACTTCTCATCTCATGGTGCCTCCGCAGAGGGCTTCTCAACTGATTGTGCCTCCATAGAGGGCTTCTCAACTCATGGTGCCACCGTAGAAGGCTTCTCATCTCATGGTGCCTCCGTAGAAGGCTTCTCATCTCATGGTGCCTCCGTAGAGGGCTTGTGCTAAAAATTGTTCTACGGGTTTATGACGTGGTTTGACTCTTTGGGGGGATTTTATTGTGATTCTACTATCTTGGGATGACATGCAAAGTGATTTGCCTCTCTTGGAGGACATGTGATTGTGTTGTGCCTCTTTAAGAGGGCTTGTGAAGTGATTCGCCTCTCTAGGAGGACATGATATCATGTTGTTCCTCGTTGGGAGGGCTTGTGAAGTGATTTGCCTCTCTAGGAGGACATGCAATTGTGTTGTGCCTCTTTGGGAGGGCTTGTGAAGTGATTCACCTCTCTCGGAGGGCTTGTGAGGTGACTTGCCTCTCTGGGAGGACATGCGATTGTGTTGTGCCTCCCCAGGAGGGCTTATGAGGTGATTAGCCTCTCTAGGAGGACATGCAATCGTGTTTTGCCTCTTTGGGAGGGCTTATGAAGTGATTTGCCTTCCTGGGAGAACATGCAATCGTGTTGTACCTCTTTCGGAGGATTTGTGAAGTGGCTCGCCTCTCCGGGAGAACATGTAATCGTGTTGTACCTCTTTAGGAGGATTTGTGAAGTGATCCGCCTCTCTCGGAGGGCTTGTAAAGTGACTTGCCTCTTTGAGAGAGCATGTGATGTGATTGTGTTGATCTGGAGTGCGTCGTTCAACGTTATAATGACAATGTGACTAATTATACACTGGGATGCGATTGTGAAACCTATCTTGTAGGCTGCGAAGTCTAGTGCTTATCTGTTCTTGGACCGATGCGTGGTACACTTATGCAAGTGTTCATGTGTATGTACTATGTAAATGCTTATGCCATGTTTTCCTAAATTTCAAGTATTTGCATACTTTTTAAATCATTGCACCATCATTTTGAAAACTTGGTTTTTTGAAAGGTTTGCGAATCTTGAGTTGCCTGATTTATGAAGTATGTTATGCTTACTTGAAATTATCTAAATGCAAATGTATGCATGCAAGATCGACAATTTTTCGAGAACATAGCAACACTGAAAAGGCAAATATTGATTTGTGGTCAATTAGTGAGTGAGAGGAGACAAGAAAAATGGCGTGCTTCCGTCTTAGGATTCTGCTGATCCTGCGTTATGCTTTTGTCTTGATAAGTTACTTTTTGCTTCCTTATTCTTGGGCTTGTCTGAGTCCGTCTATGTTGCTGCTTTTGCTTGTACCCTTAATTTCAAGCGAATGACCAATGTTCTGCATTTTTTTGAGTGGGGGTGGATTATCCGGGCGCCTTCAGTTGTTAACCAACTAATCTACACTTTCAAAGGTTGAATTTATGGTTTTACTTATGGGATGACCACGGGGTCTTGATGGTGTGTGTAGAGTACCCTCAGTGCGAATGATGAATGGAAAGGCTAATCTTTGGAGAGTTGTTCCGATTTTTTTATTGACACCCTTAGTACAGATATCCTCGGCATCCTTAATGTGTGTGAATGATGATGGTGGGGATAATTTTCGAGGAGCTGTTGGAATCTTATTGTCAACATCCTTAGCGTACGTTTCCTCGGCACCCTCAATGTATATACCCTCAGCCCCCTTAGCGTGTATTTCCTCGGTACCCTCAGTGTATGTATCCTCGGCCTCCTCAGTGTGTTTAATGTGGCTTCACACTCTTCGCTTTAGAATATTATTGAGTTTAAGCAGAGGCAATCATGAATTAAAAATATTCAAAAGAAATGATTTGATTTTATTAATGAAATGAATGGGTACATTGATAAGAAATTGCTCATTCTACCCTTAACCTTTACAAATTCGCTCCATTTCTCTCTCGATTCCCCCTTATCTCTAAGATGGTTCAAGTAAACTAGAATCAATGATGTTTGCCTCTGCATAGGGCTTATTTAGTGCATTAACGGGGCATAATCTTCCCAGAATCAATCAAGTCTTGGATAGCATGCTTCAAGGTAGAGAAATTATCAGTGTTATGCCCAAATCCTTGGTGGTAAGCGCAGCGTTCATTGGCATTCCAGCCAAGGGGAGCTGGGTTGGGGGGTGCACGAGGAGCTAGCGGCTGTAAAATACCCTCAGCTTGTAACGTGGCTAAAGTCTGACTTAGTGAAGTCGATAGGCATGAAAATGGGCGGTCCTTCTTTCTACTACTCTGGTTTTTCGGCCCTTTCTCTTTTGAATAATGGAAGCTGGTTTGCCGACGAGGACTCGAGCTTTGGTAAGACCAGACTTGATTGACGGTTGGGGTGATATTTTTGTATTGAGAAGATGATTTCTTAGCCTTAGTAGCTTGGGCAAGTTCTTCCTCGGTCTCATTAGCTACATGCATCAAGGCCTTATATCGGTCAAAATATTGGTGACCCATGCTGCTTCGGATCTCAGGCTTAAAATTCTTGATAATTATCCCCAATTGCTCTTCCTCAGGCATTCTGTCGACTAGTTGAGATGCTAACTCCCTCTAACGAGTGATAAAGTCACTAACATTCTCGTCTTTTCTCTATTTCATCATTTCAAGATTCTTACGAGTAACTTTGAACTCCTCGTTGGTCTTATAATGTTCCATGAACTCATTCGCTACACTTTTCCAGTCAGCCACCCGATGTTTTTCTAAACTCAAAAACCACCAGTGGGCTAGTCCGGTGAGAGTCTGGTAGAAACCTTCGGAGAAGTGGTCTTCTTTCAATCTGTACAATTGCATGGTTCGAACATAGGCTCTGAGGTGTAGGTGAAGTGGACTATTCCCAGAGAACTTCTTGATGTGGGGTAGTTTAAAAAAAATTAGTAAACAAGCATCTGGGTAAAGAGACATGTCCTTGGCAATGTAGTCGGCCTTTTCGGTAACCCTTTGGTTTAGGGCTTCCATCTGATCTTTAAGCGTGATAATGGCCTCATTCTCTTTGGTCCGATTGATCGCAGTCTCAGGGTATTGGCCTTTGTTTGGATCTCCATCAGGGATGGCTTAAGAGTTATGGCGTCGAAGGGGTTGATTGTGTTCGGGATCTTGCACCGGTGGTCATTGATGTTGGCAGGGGCCACATGAGGTAGGGGTTTGATGTTGGCATGAATTGGGGGAATGTGTTGGAGAATATTGGGTGGATTTGTCGGGCCGTGGGCTTGATTTTCTTCGGCTGGGTATGGATTTGGATTGGGTTGGTTTGGTTCAGTAGGTGTTCTGGCAGTGATTAGGGTATCAAGACGGGCTTGGGTGCAACTTGATGATTCTTCATGATGGCCATAGACTGGGTCAGATCTTGGAGTAGATGGTAGAGATATTCAAAGGTTAAGGCTCCACCCTCAGTTTGTGGGAGAACGGGACCAGGCGGCGGATCCGCTGCATGAGAGGCTTCGTTATGATTACCCTCAGTATTCTTTACCCCAGTTTGATCGATTAGCAGCTCGGTTATGCGACGAGGAGGCATGATCAGTCTAATCTCGTGAATCGTCTGGTTTGATCTTTACCAGCCAACCGGTGATAGCAGTAAATAATTGAAGGGGGGAGAATGGAGAGAAAGAAATCGGGGATTTGACCGGGAAATCAATATTTTGTCATGGGTTGCATAATTCTCGAAAAACTATGACTCGACAGGAAATTAAAAGCGAAAACCACTTTTTGGTGTTTAAACAAAACAGACTGACAGCAACAACTTGAGAACCCTGTGGAAAGGTTTAGGGTAGGAATATACATTCATGGATGCCCTTATAACCTTCCGATTTTTAAAAGTAATTTTTGAAGAATTCATTTTGAAAAATGACTCATTTTTTGAAAAATATTTTGGAAAACATTTTGAAAACCGGGAAGTTCTCTCCTCTTAAAGTTGTTTTTTCATAGAAATAGTGACAGGGAATTCCTTACTAATGGTTATTAGTGAAGAATTTATACGGGCGGGGTTGGACAACCACCGGCCGTACTTGACTAACTAAGGATTGGTATGCATGACAAGGCCTTTTGTACACTAATTCTCACGACTGACGGTTAAAAAAAATGCAGAAATCACGTGTACTAGGTTGACTCATCCTATATGAAGCGTGGTTTGATGGCTAAGGTTTAGGGTCCCTCCTATTTAGCTAGGTCTTGCTATATACCCCAAGGGCGAGTACGTGCAAGGACCTTTTGATATACGTCCCGGGTACATGAGTGTTCTCGTCACTCGATATACCTCGGTTGGTACTTGGCCAAGGAGGGTGGAAATAAGAGCATTTGGTTTATGTTAACTCAGACAAGCTAACTCCCTACTCACTAAACAGTATTTTAGGGTTAAATGGTATAATTTCACACTCGCGATAATGCATGATAATAGTGCGTGAGTGCAAAATAACAATTATGGAGGTAAATTATGAAGAGAGCTTTAAGATTTGTTCGAGTATTTTCGAATTTTATTTATGAAAATATTTTCCTCAAACAATTATAAACAAAAAGGAAATAGGGTACCCACCTAAATCGCATCTATATTTTCCTAAAACTAAGGCCGAAGGAAAAACATGCAAATAAACCGAAATGATTAATACACGCATATTCTACTTTTGTTTAGAATCTAATCCCTTCAAAATGTCCCCAACAGAGTCGCCACTGTGAGAACCCACATTTTTCGACGCCGGATTCCATGGCGACGATTCTTTCGATTAATTTTGGAAAATAAGTTTATTTTTAGAAAATATGAAGGTTTATAGGAAAAATTTTAGAGTCGCGAGTTTGTTTTACTAAACAAACAAAAGTTTGTGTAAAAGAGGAGTATTTATGAATTAAACGGCCTCTTAAGCACAATTATTGCGAAACCAGATATTTTGAAGGTTCGGGGATTAAGTTACCAATTGGAAAGGTGTTAGGCACCCAATTCGCCCTTTCGGTCTCTTAAATAGAATATGCGTGTAGTTATAATCAAATATTCGCATGTCTACTAATATTATCGCATATTAGTTCATAATTTTAGAAAACCGCGATTTTGGGGTGGGGATTGAAGACGTGTGATTCTTATTTCGCCCTCAAGATTTTAGAAATCAATGTGTGTGTGTGATTTAAAAAATGAATTTTTGAGAATGAAAGATAATAAAACAAGTGTTTTTAGCAAAATTCAGGACTTTTCGGAAGCTAATTATATTTGGAATTGAATATCCGGTAATCCTTGAGATTTCTTTGTCGAATAATTTATCACAATTTAATTTGTTAAATTGTCATTTGACGAATCCAAAACTCTCATGTTGGATATTTCGTTAAGTATTGCGATTTATGGATTAAACCGGATACAACTGCTAATTAATTACTCAATGGATTGAGACTGATAAATTGGTAATTAATTGATAAAAATTTATTTTAAGAAAATGATTTTAACTCATTCCACACCTTTGGTTTTGAAAATGAAGCTCAAATATAAAATTTGGGCTGATTTGGAGATGAATTGGATATATAAATTAATTAATTGCTCATCAGATTGAGACTAATAAGTCAATAATTAACTGATAAAAATTTATATCCAAAAAATTATTTTAACTCATTCTAAAATTTTGGTATTAGAAATAAAACTCAAATATGAAATTTGGACTGATGTGGAGATGAATAGCAGTGTCTACATGCGATTAATTGAAAATAACACTGATGATTAATTGAAAATTACCTCAAATCTTAAAAAATGGAAATAGAGAATTTTGGAGCACTTTTCCCAAAGTTCTAGCCTTGAATCATGTCCCAAAAGTGGAGAGATAGGAGTCTATTTATAGCTGGAGGAGAGAGAAAAAAAGCATATGTCGCCAAGACAGATGTTAAGCATTTGTCGCCAAGGCCAAACGGAGCATCGGATTGACTTTATTTTTTGATATGCTGTTACCCATGATAAAACCCACCTACTGAGAAATTTTCAGAGTTTTTGGACATTGGGAAGGCCTTCATTTGATTTTTCGGCTAAATTCCCGGTATCTCAAATTCCCGAAGATCCGATCGTTGGATCGAGCCGATTTTTTAATATGTTTCTCCTGGTATTATTCCCTAGGTCTCCATAAAATTTCATGATTTTATGAGATCGGGAAGTCCCTCAAACGAAAGCCCTTGAAACATTTGTCTTAGCGACAGTTGTTAAGCATCTGTCTTGGTGACAAATGTTTTCTACCTGCGACGGTTTTTGCGATTCTAGAAAAACGTGATATTGGATCAACCTAATTTTTTGATATGTCACTCTCCATAATATATCCTATCTCCTAACCAATTTTGGGCTCATTCGGACTTCGGGAAGGTCTCTGATTAAATACCTGAAGTGAACTCCCGATTTTCTGAATTTTTGGAGATCCGACCGTCGGAACGAGCTGATTTTTTAGTATGCTTATCCTAATATTATTCCATAACAAATTTAAAAATTTGGGGATGATCAGGAATAAATAACTAGCATTTTCTTCTTATCAAGCGATTTGACGGTTTTCGGTCTTGGCAGTTTCCGGTAATTCTTGTAACTCTCAATCTGAATGCTCTTTTTGACTTGTTCTTTGACCTGTAGCACATATAAAGCATATATATTGATCTATGAATGCTTGTTCATGTATGCATGTTCATCTTCTAAGAGTTCAGGATTCTTGCGAGGGTCGAAAAATGAGGTGTTCACAGTGCGGGTCGACTGATATTGGGACATTCTTTCTTAAAGTGTCCTACTTGACCACACCCATAACAGATCCTATCCCTAAAACCTTGGCTCTCTTTACTCATGCCAATGAATCGAGCTCAACCGACACCCCCACTAGAAGACCTAGAATCACCCCTGGACCTCTTTCTCAAACCACCCGACTTTTTCCCTTTAGTACCTCTCTTCCTATCAAGGAATCTACTCGCATCGATCCTCTCTTATTCCACCTTCAAAGCCATCCTCACAGCTTCAGCAATGCTACTGTGGTTCAAATTATATACCTTCTCTCGAATAGAAGGTTTCAACCCCTTAAGAAATAAACGAATCTTCTCCTTGGGGTCGTTGTCTAGACTCCTATCAAAACGACTCAAACTTTCAAACTTGACTTCGTATTCTGCCACAGACATATTCCCTTGGATCAGGGAATGAAACTCGTCTCTCTTCAGACTCCGATGGACCGATGGAAAATAACGTTCTAGAAACAACTGGGTAAATTGCTCCTAGGAAGTAGGAGCGTCCGCTCTCCTAGATACGTTCCTCCACCATATACTAACTTGATTAACCAGCTGGTAAGTCCCCAAATTTAACTTAAAATCATCGGGTAAGATCATGACCTCAAAGGCTCTCTCTATTTGATCAAGCCAGGACTCAGCCGTTTTGGGACCAGATAACCCATTGAACGTGGGTGGCGCTAACTTCTTGAACTTCTTTAGGGCCACCATAGCCTTATTCTCCTGGACTCTACTTTAGGGTTGCTCTATATGCCCCAACACATTGGCCATCTCTCGGGCCATTGCTCGTATAGCATCTACTGACTCCCTAGAGGTAGAACTCCCATGGGTGGCATTGTGGTTTGGTGAAGTCATCATACTATACGAAAACAAGAAGAAGAAGGTCATAACAATGTTCACATACTTAACAGGAAAATAAATTATCATAGTTTATCACAATACATCACAAACGTCGTCCCACAACCCAAGTTATCGCGTAACCTATGCTCAGATACCAAATTGTAACACTTCCGCCTTAATCTACAGGATAACACCCGTATTTAAGGCCTGAAGCGTTACTCACCCATCCTAGTAAAAACTAGGATAGGCGTATAAGAAGAAAACCAATACAAAACAACACATATACATTAAGTATTCTAGACGTAGGGCACGTCAAAAATGTAGTATCATGTTCAAGCATACATCACACCTATACGTGTGTAACATCCTGTATTTTAATTAATGTTAATTATGTTATATTAACTCTTTTATATATATATGAGAATGATCATTTGATGATGCGGGTGGTTCGAATCAATTTCGGTTGGTAAATATAAAGTTTTGGATTCTTTGTGATTCGTTAATTTGAGCTAACTTTGGGCTACCGTAATTCTTTCGTTACTTATCCGATTGAAGTTTCTCTCTAATATGTGTCTAGCATTTGCATCATTCTACAACTTTTGTGTTTTGTTCAAAAGCTAATTCGCACTCCTCGTGGGTCAAAACAGGGCGCGAAGTAGGCCCATCGCTAAAGTCTGGTGCTTTGATAACATTTCGGCAGAGCGCTGCCTTCGGTGCATTTCTGGGAAAAATGAGTCCATAATTTGGGAAAACTGCCTCTTGGGAAGTTGTAGATATTTGAATTATCTTTCCGTGCATATAAAGAATACCTCAATTGGAGTTCTGAGTCAAAAGTTATGGCCAAAACAAAAGCAGTGCTCCAAAACAAAAAATCTGCGCGCGGTTATTGTAGCAACCGACTTAAAGTGGATTAAAGCTCGTTTTAAGCTATTTTTCACCCATTTTCGAACCAACCTCTTCCACTAAACTCTAGAGAGTTCTAGAGAGAGAAAGATAGGTGTTCTTGAACAATGCTTACCTATTTTCACTCCCGATCGAAGGATTAAACATAAAAAATCATCTGAAACACCTCCTAGCTTACTATTCATCATCTTTTACCTTGAGGATTCTTTGGGAAAGGCTTAAAGCATCAAATTTATTTCTTCTTTCTCACTTATAAACTGAGGTAGGGGTCTTCTTACTTTCTAAACCAGATAAAATGAATTTATTACTTGACAATTCATGCGTTTGATTTATATAAAATTAGAAAGTTGAATATAAACATATATTTATGATGTTGCATGATATGTGTGGTATTGGATATATGATTGGAGGCACAATATGCCATGTATACTTGATATAAAGAGTTGTTTGAACTAAATAAAATACCCTTGGCGATTTATCTACGACATGGTTGATAAAAGTGATTTATTTGTGAACTTTTGATGCCAAGGGATATGTGGTTGAACTTGGTAAAGTATATATGGCATAATTTGCTTCATGTGGATAATTAGCATCATGTTATGCATATTATATGTTACTATGGTGTCAACCGGAAACTCGGCAATTTCAAAGGCATGGATGCTCTATTATGGCTTATGACTCTTGTTTGAGTATTGTTTCTCAGAGGCTTGTATCATTTATCTATGTACTGAAGAGCTGGTGGCTCTTGGAAATTGAAAAAATTAATTGAATGTATAGTGCTTGTCGGGATGGGAAATTTGGTCGCCTATAAGCCACTGGTGTGGAGCCCGGGAACATAGGAAAATTGGCAAGGCACTATGGTTTTGCGATTATCTGTATTTATATGGGATCGAGGTGAATGATCCCAGGGCTATTGTTCGCTATACTTGTGTGGGATCGGGACAATTGAGCCCAGGTTATAATATATTGGCAGCATGGAATCTATTCATCACTCAGGCTTTCTATTATACGGTAATCGATTGACACATGAGGTAACCTGCATTAGCACGTTCATGCATGACCACTTAATGAATTTTGGATTTTCTGTTGATATTATTGATATTAACCTGATCTAAAAGATATGTTTACAAACTTGTTTTTGAACACATGTCTAGTTACCCCCCCCCCCCACTGAGCAAATGGCTCACCTCGATTTTTCTTTAAAACATTTCAAGTACTCACGAGTCCCACGAGGACAAGGACGATATAGAGGCTCTGATACTACATGCATATTTTGGTTTTTTTGTGATGTACGTATATTTTTCCAGGAAGCCACGGCTAGCCCGAGGAGTTTATATACTTTGGTTATTCGTATGGTTTGGATTATGTGTACATGATACATGCTAGAATGTATAATATGTTTGATACCCTATGCATTGTGATACTTGCTATATCTATTGTTGTTAACTTATTTCTTTCTATATACCTATCTTAGTTTTACTAAGATAGGTTAATAACGCTCCAGGCCTTAATTACAGGCGTTATCCTGTACATTAAGGCGGGGGTGTTACAACGTGTATATGAATTCAAAACCACATGCGTTCCTATAATATATACCATCCTTGGGCCGGCCGTCGCGTCCCAAAAAAATATATACATATATATATATATATCAAAAATGAACCGTATCAGAGCTCCTATTTTGTCCATGATCCCACTGCTTCTTTGTCCTCCTGGGACTCATGAGTACCTGTGATAGTTTTAGAAAACGGGGTGAGCTATACGCTCAATAGGGGTAAATAAGTACAAAAAAACCATAATTCAGTGGAAAACTTCTACTCATTTCACAATGCAATGCATATGCCAATGCAGGTTACCTCTCATGTGCCAACCACAGAATCACGTAGCTCGAATGTGCCAATGCTGATCCCAAATGCAAGGTGGCCCGACCTCCATCCGATAACAGCCATAAATTGGCCCAACGGCCTTATAGAATAACATGTCCCATTGGCCCCAGAATACATCAATAGATCGCAATTTGGACGTCAAGTCCTCCGATAGAATCATAACCACAGAACCATCAGTGCCTTGCCAATTTGCCTATGTTCCCAGGCTCCACAACGGTAGCTAATAGGCGGCCATACATTGCTCCCCCAGGGGTTTAGGGCTTTTCAACCCAAGGGCCCCGAGCCCTAGCTATTTTTCCTATCCCGACAAGCACCGTATTGATACAACCATCTATTCTTGAGAGACAACAGCTCTCCATTTCATTCACGAACCATATAATCCTTTCAAGAGGCCAGTAATAAAACCACGAACCAAGAAATTGATCTAGAGCTTGCCATTATTTTTCTGAGCCTTTGGTTAACACAATAATGATGTATACAGTATGCAAACATGCTCATTTATACAAACATTAAGGAAGTTATTCCCTACCCACTCAAGTACAACCAATTCTATATCTCTTGGTGTGTATAAATCAATCAATAGTTTCATTTTTCCCATAAACAATATCCACACCGCTAAGATATACCGTATACGATTCCAATAACACAGTACAACTTGTGGGTAAGGCATATCATGCTTTAAATCATGCAAACATGGCTTTATAAATCATACAAACAATACGAACCAATTTTAGCTTCAAGTTTTTCACACAAATAATGATCAAAAACTGTTATTCTTAAGTAATAAAAGCATAATATCAAGTTTTGAAAGCCATAGAACCCTTACCTTAATTTATGAGTGAGAAAGAAGAAAGAAATTTATGCTTCAAGCCTTCCCCAAAGAATCCTTAAGGTAGAAGATGATGAATAGTAAGCTAGAAGGTGTTTCAGATATTTTTGATGTTTAATCCTTCGATCGGGATCAAAAATTGGTAAGCATCGCTCAAGAACACCTATTTTTCTCTCTCTAGAACTCTCTAGAGCATAGTGGAAGAGGTTGGGTTGAAAAATTGGTGAAAATGGCTTAAAATGAACTTTAATCCATTTTAAGTCGGTTGTGATAGTAGACGTGCGGACTGGCATGCAAAAACCCTTAGACCAGTCCGCGGGGTGAAAATTTGGTGATTTTTAAAGGCCGGACCAGTCTGGAAAATGGCCAGACCGGTCCGCGCTTGAGTCTAGAACTCCAAGACTGTGAGAATCCGGACCCGCGACTCGAAAGGCATCCTCGTTCTCGGTTTTATTTAAAAACGTGTTTTATAGAGTCGCCAGTTTGTTTTACGAGAAAACAAACAAAAGATTGTACGAAGAATAATTCGATAACGAATTACTTTCATACGTTTGAAACCAGAGATTTATTTTGAAAATTATCTTTGCTAGGGTTCGGGAACTACGTTACGAATTGGGAAGGTGTTAGGCACCCAATTCGCCCTTTCGGTCTCTTAATGGATCATGTATCTAATTCTTATTTTAGATATCTTGCAAGTAGTTCGAATGGTTTTCAGAACAGTCCTTTCCAGATAAATTCTATTTAAAATAGTATTTTGAAATCAGACTCGAGCTTTGCGAGCGCCTACGTGTTCATTCGTAGAATGAAATCAGAGTCTCGTAGTTCCTTTCTTTGGAAACTATTTTTATATTTTTGTTTTGTTTTGAAAATGTGTCAAAACAGATTTTAGTTTTCTTGTAAAATTTAGAAAGGATTTATTTTGAAAGCAGTGAACTTCTTTGCAAGTTATCTAATTTCTGTATTTAAAATTAATATAGAAATGCAATACCGAAATTTAGAGAAGTGGTAGAAAGTTATACCTGCTGCGCTTGAAGAAGATAGGAGAGCCTTGCCTTGACTTCCTTCTCTCTCTAGAGCTTTCTCTCTCTAAAGCTTTCTCTCACTAACTTCCTCTCACTAGCCTTCTCTCTCAGAATTTTCTCTAAAAATGACTTTCTTAAGACTTTGACAAAGCTCCTACTTACCAGAAATACTATTGAATGTTGATGATCCCAAAATGGGATCCCAAGAGTCCTATTTATAGCAACATTTTCGCAAAAAACGCTCCAAAAGAGGCCAACCGCAGGGGTAGCCGCACGGGGTGCGGCTGGGGCGTGCGACAGGGATGTGCCAGCCGTACGGCTGGAAGGTGGCCGTACGGTTGGGCGTGCGGCTATGGGGTGCGGTTAGGAGGTGCCAACCGTACGGTTGGCAGGTAGCCGTACGGTTGGCCGTGCGGCTGGGGGGTGCGGCTGGCTCACAAAAAATGCGCAGGAGCGCTCGGAAAAAACCAAATTTCCTAACGGGGCGCTGCCCTGCACCCCGCGAAGAGGCAACGAGGTTGTCTTGGACTCCCAACGCGTTCGAAATTGGAGTCTTTCCTATCAGTCTTTCTACATGCATGATGACTCATGATTAAATGCAGGATGCTAAAAGAAAACCAGTATTCGCACGAGAGTCGTGGATTGGGGTGTTCACAAAGACCGGTCAGCGTGCAATTTTGGGTCTGGAGCACTGTTTTTGTTTTGGCCATAACTTTTGACTCGGAATTTCGATTGCGGTGATCTTGATATGCACGAAAAGATAATCCAAAGATCTACAACTTCGTAAGAGGAAGTTTTTTTCTAAATTCTGGACATATTTTTTCCAGAGATTCACCGAAGACAGCGCTCTGTCGAAGCGCTACTAAACAACTAGAATTTAGCGATGGACTTACTTGGCGCCCTGTTTTGACCCACAAGGAGTGCGAATTAGCTTTCAGCCAAAACACGAAAGTTGTAGAATGGCACAAATACTAGACACATATAAAAGCAAAACTTTAATCGGATAAGTAACGGAGGAATTATGATAGCTCAAAGTTAGCTCAAATTAACGAATCGCAAGGAACCAAAACTTTCTATTTATCAACCGAAATCGATTCGGACCACCCGAATCACCAAATCACATTTATATAAAAGAGTTAATAAAACATAATTAACATTGATTTAAATACAGGATGCTACATCGTCAATAGGTGATTTGTACATAAATCCCACCACTTGGAATGATAAGAGTGAACATTATATCTCATAGTATAATTATTAACAATAAGGTGAAGTCGAAGTGTGTTTTTGATACAATTAAGCAATAAGCCATAATCTCTTGTTGAAACATGTGATTTGAACTATAATTAGGCTATTTAAATCACTAATTTAAACATATCATCCAAACTCCAACATACGCACATAGACCCATATAATGAATCTAGGTTTTTGGCAAGAACATGTAGTAGATTTATAATAAAGTCATAATAAGAAGTAAAGTAGATTTTACTACTAGATTCCCACCTCAATAGAGCTAAATCTTTGAGTTTGGAGGATTGAATCAAGCTAACTCCGTTGAATTTCGAAGTTCTCAAGCATGCAACTTCTAGCCCTAATAATGTTGGATGGTGATATAGAGAAGAAGATGGTGATTAAAGTGATGGAGATGAGATGGTGATTAAAGTGACGGAGATGATGATTCTAAGCTTCCATCTTGAATCTAGGATGAGATCCCTTAAGAAACCCCTAAATTCACCCCCCCCCTCTTTCTCACTCTACGTTTTAAACTCGAAGGTGTAAAGAAATGGGAAGAAGTGGTGTGTTTTGGGGTTAAAAATCGAGTCAAAATGGGTCTGTACTGATAAGCAAGATCGATCTTGGTCAAAGTAAAAGTGCATTAGTTGGGTTTTGTTTGACAATTTTTTATGAGCAAGATCAATCTTCCTACCAATATCGATCTTGCTCTAGGTGAAAAGTGTTATGTTTTGAATCTGCTCAATTTTCACCCTAGTAAGATTTATCAAACTAGCAAGATCGATCTTTCTAGGCACAACACTAACCTCACCTGTTACATTGAGCCCCAGACCCCCGAGATGGTGGAATTTTGTGTCGGGCTAAACACGAGACTTGTAGAGGGGAACGATATGAAGCTTTTGGTGCAATGAAGACTCATTTGGGTATCAGATGAGGAAGTTATGGCCTCTGAAAGATGGCCAAAATTTTAGAAATCGCGTAATGTCAAAACATATGATTATTGCCTCTTATCCAATTTAGGCCACCCGAATTATGAAATGATTGTTCATGCATGCTTAGTTATGCCATTACAATATATTGAAGGTGTTAAACCAAACGGAATTAACTCGGATCATAATATGATTAGCCAAAATGACATTTTCATCCAAACAAAATTTAAACGAAAATAAACATGGATAATTACACTAGGGGTATTACAATCTCCCCTATTTATGGAATTTCGTCCTTGAAATTAGTGAGGATAGGGTTAGAAAGTATCTCACTAGAGTAAGTGTGGATATTTTGCTAAAATTTATGATTCTAGCTCTCAGGTAGCTTCACTCGCACCATGGTGTCTCCAAATGACTTTCAGCAATGGGATCACTCGGTTACAAATAACTTTTTCCTTATGATCTACCATTGTTACCGGATATGTTTCATAAGAGACATCCTCATTAATTTCTAGTTCGTCAGTCGAAATGACTTGAGAAGGATCCGGCACATACTTGCATAACATTGACATGTAAAACACATTATGAATATGCTGAAGTAAGAAGGTAGAGCTAGACAATAAGAAACCAACCCAACACGTTCGATAACCTCAAACGGCCCAATGTACCTTGGAACCAACTTAGCCTTATTCCCAAATCTTACAATGAAACATTTATCCAAATGTTGACTATGAAATTTTCTTTTCTTAGCAAACTTCCATTTCTTCTTCTTCTGAAAAAGTTTCTTCTTTGAGGACTTGCATTCAAATTGCTGATATGATCCCTTAAGATGCTTCTTCTTCTTGGAATAAGAACAATCACACGACTTTGCTTCTTTGCATTTGATTTTCAAGTGATCTTTACTACAAGCGCTTGCCAAATGCTTATTTCTCATGTCAACTTACTTGAAGAATTTACGCTGGTTGCAGAGACGTTCAAGTGCATCAATGACATATTCATAAAGCTGAGCAATCGTGGTGCCTTGCAAACTTATTTGTTGGAGCTTCACGATCTTTTGAACTTTTGCACCGAGTGGTTCCGAAAGAGATTTGAGAAAAGGTTTGTTTCAGATTCACGTTATTTATTCCACCTATGACATATAATCTTTTGGACATTTGATTGTAATGCTTCTCAATATATTTTGGCAAAAATCCACAACACTTCATTTGAAGGTATTCTTCACGAGTAATATCGACATGATGATCGAAATTTCCAATGAATTCTAAATAGATGTATCCAAGAAATATATATAAGAAATATATATCTATCGTTGCAGCTTGTTGGAATTGGAGCTAGCAGTATTCTCCAAGACTATCATACCAATCTTCCAATCTTCCTTCCGTACGAGAAATGAATCTTCAAAGGACTGTGGGTATGTCATAGTACTGGCGGTCTGCTTTTAACCACGTGTGAACACCTCATTTTGCGATCCTCGCAAGAATCCCAATCTCTAGGAAAATGAACATGCATGCATGCACGAGCATTCCTAGATGCATACATACTATTTACATGTGATACAGGTGAAAGAAGAAAATCGAAAGGACACCCAGACGAGAAATTACGAGAATTACCAAAAACTGTCAAAACTCTTAGAAACTCGTGAAAGGAGAGTTCCCCACTTATTATCATCCTTAAAATTTTAGGATTGTCAGACATTACCAGAAGGAGAAACATATTCAAAAATCAGCTCCATCTGATGGCCAATCTCCGAAAAAATCAGAAAACAGGGAGTTTACTTTGGGTAATCAAAAGATGATCTTCGTGAAGTCCAAATAAGCTCAAATTTAGTCAGTATACATGGTATATAATGGGGAACAACATACTAAAATATTAGATTGATCCAACAATCCATTTTACTGGAATTGCAAAAACTGCCCATGGACAAACAGAAGGTGTGTGTGTCGTCCAGACACAAACCTAGGGATTTGTGTCCATGAACAAATCCCTCTTAGCGGATTTTATGAATTTTTGAGTATCGACGCTTCTCGACCTCCTAAAATCATAAAAGTTTATGGAGAGATAAAAAATGGTACAGGAAATAACATACTAAAAAATCAGCCTGATCCAACAGTCGGATCTCTGGGAATTTGAAAAATTAGGAATTCAACTCAGGAAATCAAACGGAGGCTTTTCTGATTTCAAAAAATTCTGAAATTTGGAAAGTAGGTAGGTCTTAACATGGGTAAAAACATGTTAAAATTTTAGATTAATCAGATGTTTTGTTTGGCCGGAATTGCAAAAACCGTCGCACGTTAGATAGGGGTTTGTCTGCGAACGAAACTGAATTGTTTATACACTAACACAAATCCCAGGATCTATGTCCGCGGACAAACAATTCCAGCCCAGCCCATTAATTATTCTACATATATAAATACACCTGCACATACCTCATTTGAAGCATCAGTCATCTCTGGGACTTCGGCAACACTGCTCTAAAATAGTATTCTACTATTTTCAAGGCTCTCAGGTATTTTTTTATAGCAGTTTGGAACTGCTTTAATTTTTTATCTTTGTTTATTTTATCAGTTATAATTTATCAATCGCATGTAGAAATTGCTGTTTATCTAAAAATCATTCTAGATTTCATATTTAAACCCCGTTTTCAAAACCAAAAGCGTGGAACGAGCTGTAACTATTTTAAACATATTTTTATCAATCAATTTCATAAAATTTCGGTTTTATCAGTATCGGCCATGAAGGAATTAATAAGAGTTTGTACCTGGTTTAATCTATAAATCGCGATGCTCACTGAAATATCTAGTATGAGAGTACTGGATTAGTCAATGCCAGTTTAAATAATTAAACTGTGGTATACTATTGACGAACAAGTCTCGAGGATTGTCAGATATCCAATTACAGATCGAATTGGCTTTCGAAAAGCCTTAAATCTTTCTAAAAACACCAGTTTTACTATTTAATTATCAGAATTTTTTTCCAAATAACATACACACACACTAATTTCTAAAATCGAAGGGCGAATTATGAAGCACAAGCTTTCCATCTCCACCCCACAATTCTGTTTTTCCTAAAATTATGGGCTGATTTATGATTACATCAATTAGCATGCGAATGTTCAATTATAATGCTACGCATATCCTACTTAGAGACCAAAAGTGCGAATTGGGTGCCTAACACTTTCCCGATTCGTAACTTAATCCCCGAACCTTTGAATCAACTCGTTTCGCATTAATTGTGTTTAAGGGGTTGCTTAATTCATAAATGTTCCTCTTCTACAAAAACTTTAATTTGTTTAGTAAAACAAACTGGCGACTTTCATTTTCTTTATGAACCATCACATTTTCTTTATAGTAAAATGAACCATTTTTCAAATTAACCGAGAAACTGGAGGAATCGCCTCCAACGGGGTCCGGAGTCGAAAGCACGGGTTCTCATAGTGGCAAGTTTTTTGGAGATTTTTAAGAGGATTAGTCTTTAAATAAGAGTATAATATGCTTGGATAATCATTCATGTTTGTGTGCTTTTGTTTTTGGCCATAGTTTTAGGATGACATAGATGCAATTTAAGTGGATACCCTGATTCCCTTTTTGTTTGTAATCATTTGTTTGAGAAAAATATTTTCATAAATAAAAATTGAAAGTACTCGAACAAACCCTAAAGCGCTCATCATAATGTAATTCCATAATTTTTATTTTGCACGCACGCACTATCATAATGCATTATCGAGAGAGTGAAATGACCCTATTTGACCGGAAAGTATTGCTTAGTGGGTGGGGAGTCGGCTCGTCTGTGCTAATATAAGCCGAAAGCTCTTATTTTCACTCTCCTTAGACAAGTACCAACTAAGGTATATCGAGTGACGAGACCACTCACGTACCCGGGACGTATACCAAAAGGTCCTTGCATGTACTCGCCCTTGGGGTATATAGCAAGACCTAGCCAAAAAGGAGGGAACCTAAACCTTACCCCTTAAACCGCGTTGCATATAGGGTGAGTCAACTTAGTACAAGTGATTTCGGTATGTTTTTCTTGATCGCCAGTCTTGAGAAATAATGAATCAATAGGCCTTGTCATGCATAAACCAATCTTTGGTATTGACAAGTACGGCTTGAGGCTGTCCCACCTCGCCCGTAGAAATCCCTCACTGAGGATTTTTTAGTGAGAATTTTCCTATCATTATTTTCAGGAAAAGCAACTCTAAGAGGAGAGAACTTCCCGATTTTCCAAAATAATTTTCAAAATGTTTTTCAAAAAATGAGTTATTTTCAAAATAAATTTTTCAAAAAAAAAATTGATTTTCAAAATCGGAAGATTATAAAGGCACCCCAAGAATGTATATTCCTACCTTAAACCTGTCCACGGGGCTCTTAAGTTTTTGCTGTCAGTCTGTTTTCGCTTACACACCAAAAAGTGATTTTCGATCTTATTTTCCTATCGGGTCATAGTTTTTCGAGAATTTGGCAACCCATGGCAAAATATTGATTTCTTGGTGAATCCCCAATTTCTTTCTCCCCATTCTTCACCACACTTAGATTATCTATGTAATGACCTGTTCATTTGTTTCATCACATTTAACTTCATCCATTCGCTCATCACACCTCGAGTGGTGAAGTTTCGTAGCATTCTTGCACTCTGTATTAGTTACATTGTTATACCTACACTTTTATGAGTAATTGTTTTTTGATTTGGGTGGTCCGAATCAATATCGTCTTGTGCATCGTTCGTTTTGGTTTTACACGATTCATTAATTTTGGCCAACTTTGAGGTACTGTAACTTTTTCGTTCCTTACCCAATTTAGCTCCCATTTGCGCCTATGTTTAGGATTTGATCCAACATACAACTTTTATATTTTGACCAAAGGCTAATTCATGCTTTTCATTGGTCAAACCGGTGTGCAAAGTAGGCAAGTCGTTAAAATCTGATCATTCGATAATGCTTTGGCAGAGCGCTTGTAATACCCCTAGCGTTATTTTGCTTTTAAAACTCTCGTCGTATTTCGTGTAGTTGATAACTTGTATTCCGGCTAGCGTTCTTATGGTGTAATGTACCTACTTGTAGTTTCAAGCCTTGGGCATGTTTTTATAGTGTAATTAAGTTTGAATAATCAATCATTTCATCATTCGGGTGGTCCGAATTGAAAACGAGATCTTAAACGTGTGTTTTGATTTTACGCGATTTACTGAATTTTGGCCAATTTTGAAAGATCATAACTTCTCCATCCGATGTCCAAATGACTCCCCATTTACGGCCAAATCTTCCTCTCATTCCCCTCTACAAGTTTCGTGTTTGGCCTGAGTCAAGATTCGGACGTTTCCAGGCTCATTCTGGGCTTTTAAGGTGACAGTTTATTGCAGCAGTCACCATGATCAATCATGGTACACTCCATGATCGATCATGGGCACACTAGAGCACTCCAAAACACTTCAAGATCGATCATAGGGGGACCATGATCGATCATGGTAAGCCTATAAGTCGTATTTGACCAATTTTGACCCGAAAACTCACCCTTTTAACCCCATTTCTCCCACACCTTCGACATAACCATTCCAAGGGAGAGTGAGGGTCTTGAGAGCAACCCAATGGAGGGTTCTTTGAAGCTTGGAATGAATCCAATCTATTGAGCCACACTTGGGCTTCCGAGTCATCTTCTTCTCCTTCGTCTTCAACCTTCCGCACCTCCATTGAAACTTGGCGAAGCTTTAGGGTTTCAATTTCTTGGGGAGAAGACACCGCCACACCATCATTTTCGGAATTAGAGCTTCATAGAGGTGGGAATCTAGTATCAAAACTATTTTTCTAACTTGTTATGGTTTGATTCTCACTATACCATCTATTAGCTCAAAAACCCTAAGTTATCTACACATGCTTTGGGTGTATGATGAGATTATGATGCAGTGTTTAAATTAATGATTCTAGTAGCCTATAGGTTGATTAAATAGCATGATTCAACTATGATTTCTTATCAAATACTTGCCTTTCACTGAAACCCAACTTGGACAAGATTGTATACTGATGATTCTTGCTACGCATATTTATATAAACTGATAATGGTCCAAGTGGTTGGATTTCTTCATAAAATACTTATTAAACGAGTTGTTCTACTTACTGAGATGGTTTATACTACAAATCTCATGTTGAAAACATTACGGGTTTTATGTGGGATGATTGGTTTGCTTAAAGGCTTATTGCCAGCGCTAGTCCATGATAGGTCCCAGGTTCGTCTCTAACGATTGAGACTTAAGTTGGGACAGAGAGCCCCTGGGTGCAAGACCCGAAACCGTGCACAAAAAATAACAGGAGGCCCTGCTGCCGCGTGGTTGAAAGGTCACGAAATGCAGACCTGGTTGTACGCTTGGATAGACACGGTTATCGTTGAGACTTGGGATTCATGAGTTCTGGGGTGAAACCCGTATCAGTTGTATTACAAGGTTGTTGATATAAGCTACTTACATATATATGTGTATATATGAGGAGTAAAGAAGGCCTTGCTATTTTTTCTAAATTTAATTTATTATATGATTCCCACTGAGTCAGTTTGACTCACTCATACTATTTTTTATATAGGTACTTCTACAGGTTCGTCGGGAAAGGCGAAAAGGAAGGACGACGCTTCTTAGACTACCTCATTTCCTACCTTATAGTTAATTGAGGGTCCTTCGAATGGAAGGACCATTGCTCTTAAATTTTTTTTTACACTTGTGATGTGATATGTAATATGTATGTTTCCTCTATGACTGATAAGTAAATTAAGGATTGTAGACTTATGTTTTAGAACCTCATTAAAAGCCTGTAACATATACTTGTATGATATAGTTATGGTGTGAATTTCAGTTTCATGGATATAATCATTGCTTATTGTTCTATGTTTATCTTATTTTGGATAGCCGTCGAGTACGGCTCCGTGATTAACCAGGTCCCGGAGGGTGAATCCTCTTAACGGGATTTGGGGCGTCACAAGTTGGTATCAAAGGCATAGGTTTCTTTTCCTTTCGCCGAGAGTGGGGTAGAATAGGAAATTCGATTTCGTGTTGATTCTATCCATTCTAATTATTGAGATTGGGAGAAACTCGAGGAGCCAATTTTTGTTTCTAGCGTAGTAGCAGAGGGACTAATGGGTTATATTATAATCAGCCGCCGCGAAACGGATGACTATACTATAAATCACTAGTATACTGCCACTAACTAGAATCGAAACAAGATGGTCATTTGGGTTCTACCCAGAAGGTTTATTTCTTATTCCTCGGATGTTCACTTCGTCTTTCAATTCCATGTTATCCTATGATACTTATAGTACTAAACATATTTTGCTCTTCTTATAGAATGGGACCGAAGAAAGGAAGTAAGAGGCCGATTTATTAACATGACAATCCGGGTGAGGAGGAACCCATTGATAATCAGGATACCAGGGGTGGTTCTAATGAAGATTTGGCTACCCGGTTGGAAACTATGATGAGTGGGTTTCTCAACAAACTCACAGGTGTCCTTAAGAACAATCATGGTACTACTAGCGGTGTCGGTCCTAGCCACACCCGAGCTCATAGGAACACTACCAATGATGATGAAGATGTGGTGAATGTTGAGCATGACCGTCAAGGAGGGGAGGGCGATGAGGTTTATTACCTTAAGGAATTTAATTGCTTTCCGTGGACATAAATATCACCTCAATCGGAGTTCCGAATGAAAAGTTTTGTCCAAATTACAAACAGTGCACCAGACCCAAAAATATTATAACGTGGACCTGTCTGGTATTTTTGAAGACCAGCCCAGCGAGAAAATATGGGTTGTTTCGAACCTTTTAAACCGGTATTTAGGCCCTCTTTTACTCATATTTTGATTCACAAACCTTGGAACCCTCTAGAGAGAGAAATAGGGCCATTTTGAGAGAGATTTATAGAGATTGTCATCTACACATCTTCACCACACAAAATCAACATCAAACAAACACCAAATCAAGCCCCTCACATCAGTATTCATCATCTCCTCCATCCTCCATTCCTCCATGGCTAGGGCTCAAGTAAAGAAGTTGGAGATTTTGCGATTGGAGGACTTTGGGCTCGATTCAAGCTTCCAAACTTGAGGATTAAGTTTCATAAAGGTGGGAATCTAGTATTAAAACCTATTTACATTCTATTATAGCTCAATCATGACCATACTCATTGTTCACCTAAAAACCTAGTTCTTCAAATGGGTTTTTTGGGTAATTGTTGGAATTGATGATTCAAATAACTTGTTATTATCCTTAATTACATGATTCAACTAGAATTGGTGACTATTTGTTTGATTCATACAAAAACCTGCTTGCGACTCTTTCCTTACTAATAACCCTTAACATTGTTGAATGGAATTTCCTTGAATTGTTCAAGTGATGATTTCTTTTCATAAATCACAAGTACATGAACTAATATGCTACCTTGGATTCTCGATATGAGAATTCCCTAGTCATTACCTAATTAGTGCTATATAAAGGTTATATACATATATATATACACTTTGAGTACATGTTGAGAATGAGATGAAATATGATGATTGATGAATCTAATAGCCTATCTATTGTTCAAATAACATTATTCCAAAAGAAGTTTCGGCCAAACACTTGATTCACATAAAAACTCACTTGGACCGTATTTCATAAGTAGTGAACCTTGTCACAAGAAGTTGTTAATTACATTTCAAAGTCCAAGTAGTGGGTTTTCTCTCCAAAATGCTTATTGAAGATTAATTATATTCGTAGAGATAGTTATTACAAGAATTCCTTTGTTAATTATATTATTGTTGGAATTGGTTATTGAAACGCTTATATGATTATATGGCACAATTGCTTTTCAAATGAGCCGGTTGAGATTATAATTGGGTTATACATTAGTATGAGGCCATGTTAGGTCCCGGGTTTGGTCTCTAACGATTGGGGCCGAAAGTTGGGACATAGTCTCCTAGGTGCAAGACCTGAAACCGTGCACGAAAATAAATGGGAAGCCCTACTGCCGCGTGGGTGATAGGCCAAGAAATGCAGACCCGGTTGTACACTTGGTTATTCGCGAGGATTGCAAGAATAATGGCTCGGATCTGACGAAGTATTCGGATAGTAATTTTCGCCAATGGTTCCACCATCTATGGGTTTGCCTTATGATATTAATTTAATGTTTCTCAACTACCGTTTTCGTAAGTAATGTATTATATATGATTCCCACTGAGTCTGTTTGACTCACCGCACTATTTTCTACACAGGTACTTTAGCGGGTTCCACGGGAAGAAGAAAGGAAATGACGTATATTCCTAGATTGCCTCAATACCAAATAATAATCACGGGTCTTTCATAATAGAAGGACCTTTGTTCTCCAAGTTTTATTGACCATACATGCATTACCTTTATTTTAGAATTTATATATATATTGTATGTAGAGATTGTGTATCTTGTACTTGGGACCTTGTTGGAGGGTAGCTGTTAAATTATAGCATTTCTTTTGCTTTTGTGGATAGATTTGAGAAATGGAATTCAATATTGTTGCCTAGGTTGCGGATTTTTGAGTTTCTCATAAAAAAGTTTGTTTCGTTAACCTGCCGTCTGCGTATGGCACCGTGATTAACCGGGTCCCGGAGGATAGATCCTCTTAACGGGATTTAGGGCGTCATAATCTATCATGCCAGACGACTCACGAGATCAGACTAACCATTGATCATGCCTCATCGTCGCAACATCGAGCTACTGATTCATCAAACTGGGGTCAATAATACTGAGGGTAACTATGATGAAGCCTCTTGTGCAACAGATCCGCCGCCTGGTCCCGTTCTCTCAAGAACTAAAGGTATCACCTTAACTCTTGAACACCTTTAACACTTAATCTAGGATCTGGCCAAGTCTATGGCCGTCATGAAGAATCGCCAAGTGGCCACCCAAGCCCGTCTTGATGCCCTAATCACTACCATAACACCTACTGAACCAAACTAACCCAATCCAACTCTAAACCTAGTTGTAGGCCACCAAGTCCTACAATTCAACCTAATATCCTCCAACACGCTCCCCCATTTCATACCAACATCAACCCCCCACCCCCTGTGCCCCTTGCCAACATTGATGTACCACCGGTGCAAGATCTCGAAACCACTTGGTTGAACCCTGAACATAACTAACCCTTTCAAAACCGTAATCCCCAAGCCATCCCCAATGGAGATCTAAACTAGGACCAGTACCCCGAGACCGTAATTAATCATTCCAAAGAGAATGAGGCCATTACCACGCTTAAAGACCAGATGGAAGCCCTAGATTAGAGGGTGGCCGAAAAAGCTGACGATATCGCCAATCCCCAAAACTTGTCTCTATACCCAGATGCCCGTTTGCCAATTGATTTCAAACTTTCTCATATCGAGAAGATCTCTAGGAACACTCTGCCTCACTGTGATAAATCCGGACCCGCGACCCGAGAGGTCTTCGTTCTCGGTTTTATTTTGAAAACGTGGGTTGGTAGAGTCGCCAGTTTGTTTTACGAGAAAACAAACAAAAGATCGTACAAAAGACAATTCGAAAACGAATTATCTTTCATACGTTTGAAACCAGAGATTTATTTTGAAAATTGACTTTGCTAGGGTTCGGGAACTACGTTACGAATTGGGAAGGTGTTAGGCACCCAATTCGCCCTTTCGGTCTCTTAATGGATCATGTATCTAATTCCTATTTTAGATATCTTGCAAGTAGTTCGAATGGTTTTCAGAACAGTCCTTTCCGGATAAATTCAGTTTAAAACAGTATTATTGAAATCAGACTCGAGCTTTACGAGCGCCTACGTATTCATTCGTAGAATGAAATCAGAGTCTCGTAGTTCCTTTCTTTTTGAAACTGTTTTTGTATTTTTATTTGTTTTGAAAACGTGTCAAAACGGATTTTTAGATTTCTTGTAGAATTTAAAAAGGATTTACTTTGAAAGTAGTGAACTTCTTTGCAAGTTATCTAATTTCTGTATTAAAAGTGAAATTAAATGCAGTATTGAAATTCAGAAAGGTCGTAGAAAACGTACCTGATGCGCCTGAAGAAGAAATAAGAGCCTTGCCTTGTTGCCTTGCTTGCTTCCTTCTCTCTCTAGATTTTCTCTTTCTAAAACTAGCTCTCTCAAAATTTCTCTAAAATGACTCTCTAAAGATTTTGACAGAGTTTCTACTTACTAAAAACACTATTGAGTGTTGATGCCTCCAAATGGGATCCCAAGGGTCCTATTTATAGCAAAAATTCCGCCAAAAACACTCTAAAAGAGGCCAACCGCAGGGGGGTAGCCGCAGGGCGTGCGACAGGGGGTAGCCGCAGGGCGTACGGCTGGGGCGTGCGGTTGGGGCGTGCGACTGGTGGCGTGCGGCTGGGGGCTGCGACTGGGGGCTGCGACAGGGGCGTGCGGCTGGTGACCAACAGTAAGGCTGGCAGGTAGCCGTACGGTTGGGGAGCGTGCGGCTGGCTCACAAAACTGCAAAGGAACTCTCGAAAAAAAAACCTAACGCGGCCGAAAAATGGAGTCTTTTCCTAACGGTCTTCTATATGTATGATGACTCAATACATGATGCGAGATGCTTGTTTTTAGGAAAACCAGTGTTCGCACGAGAGTCGTGGATTGGGGTGTTCACACTCACCTGCACCTTAGAACCTATGTTTGAACCATGCAATTATACTGATTGAAAGAGGAGCACTTGTCCCAAGGTTTCAACCAGACTTTCACTGGAACAACCCACAGTTGATTTTTGAGTTTAGAGAAGCACCGAGTAGCCGACTAGAAAAATATAGTGAAGGAGTTCATGGAACATTATAAGTCTAATGAGGAGTTAAAAGTCACCTGTAACAATCTCGAGATGATGAAACAGAGGAAAGTCGAGAATGTCAGTGACTTCACCACTTGCTGGGGGGAGTTAACATCTCAATTGGTTGACATAATCCCTGAGGAAGAGTAGTTGGGAATAATCATAAAAAACTTCAAGCCTTAGATTCGAAGCGACATGGGTCACCAATACTTCGACCGATACAAGGCTTTGATGCATATGGCCAACGAGACCAAAGAGGAACTTACCCAAGTTGCCAAAGCTAGGAAAGCCTCTTTTCAAAACTGGAAGATCACCTCAGCTATCAATCAAGTCTGGTCTTACCAAAGCTCGAGCCCTCATCGGTAAACCAGCTTCCATTATCCACAAAAAGAAGGGCCGAAAAGAAGGAACGGTAGAAAAAAGCATCGCCCCTTTTCATGCCTATCGACTTTGCTGAGTCAAACTTTAGCTATGCTACAAGCTGAAGGTATTCTGCAGCCGCTAGCTCCTCGTGCACCCCCCAGCCTAGCTCCCCCCGGCTAGAATGCCAGTGAATGCTGCACTTACCACAAAGATTTGGACATAACACTGATAATTGCTCTACCTTGAAGCATGCTATCCAAGCCTTGATTGATGCTAGGAAGATTGTGCCTGCTAATCCACCAAATATTATATGAAAGAAGCCCTAAACAGAGGCAAACATCATTGATCCAATTTATTTAAACCATCTTAGAGATATGGAGAATTGAGAAATAAAGGGGGCAAATTTGTAAGGGTTAAGGGCGCAGAATGAGGAATTTCTTATCAATGTACCCATTCATTTCATTAATAAAATTGAATCATTTCTTTTGAATATCTGTACTTCATGATTGCCTTTGCTTAAACTCAATCATATTCTTGAAAAGACACGGGCGGCAAATTTCAAGCGAAGAGCGTGGAGCTACATTAAACACACTGAGGGCGCTAATGGTACATACACTGAGGGTATCGAGAAAACATGCGCTGAGGGTGTCGACAAGAAGACTCAAATAGCTCCTCGAAGACTAGCCTCTTCATCATCATTCATACGCATTGAAGGTACCGAGGGTATATGTGTTAGAGTGATATACTAAAAGCCATGATTGGTTTTAATATGTTATATAGACTCAACTTTGCTATTTTAATGAGAATCTTTATGAGAAATTGTTGCATTATATTATTTGTTTAAATATTGGGCAAGTGTGTCTTTTATTCCATATAGTAAATGATTTGGTGTATAGAATTTACCTTACACATAGATGATCATATCATCAGTTCTTGTTGGAATATAAGTCAAATGGTTCTCAATCTTAGATGGAATTGGACACCCATCGGTATGATTGTAGCACATATTTTAGTAGTTTATCTTAATTAGAAGAAATAGTATAGTTTCAACTCGTTTTGGTAGTACACTTTGTGTGTATTGAACGGGACCGGCTTGGGTTAATTGTATTTACACTGATTATATAAAACAATTTAAAATCCGATGGTTATTATGATTGCTTATGCTCTTAATCTTGAAATAACTAATAGACATATATTTGTAGTGTTCGTTGTTTTGACTCATTAAAAGTGAGATTCATTTATGGATTAATAAGGTCTGTGAATTGGATAACGACACTATATGTATGATGAATATTAATTATTGACGGAATTCACGTCCTAATATAGGGATTGATGATAACCCCCTGAGAAGCTTATAAGTTTTGATTATATGAAACCATGCAGGTGGATTATGTTAATTTGACATGTCAAATAAGTTAAGTGGTAGGCTCAATAATTAAGAAGTCATTTAAATATAATTGTTAGTAATTTAACTTAAATGATACTTATCTGTAATCTTAGCGTGGGGAGTATAATAAGCATTTAATAACAAGGATCTCAAAGTACAATTTTGAGATAAAGACAGGGGTGCAATTGTAATTCGTTAGTGGTGTGAATTATAATTTATGGAAGGAATTAATTCATAATCGTATTAGGATTCCAGATTTTCATTGTAAGCCAAAACACTTATTTCTTCTTAGGGTCCATATTGTAGCCTTATATATACATCGTCCTTGCCTCTTCTCAATATACAATAATTCTCACAAGTTAGGATTTGTGCCATAGAGAGAGGCGAAGGAATTCTTGGTGATACCTATAATACCCCATGTTCCTTTTTTCGCTTTGACCTTCTCTTAAGCCTGGTATGGCTTTATCTCCGTTAGAGAGCTAGCATTGGGTTTTGAGCCCTTTGTACTTGACTTGATAGTTCTAGTATGTCATCTTAGACATATTAAGTTTGAGAGAGCAATCGTTACATTATCCGAGTGGTTCGGGTTGAAATCGAGGTGTAAATTGCGTGTTTTAACTTTTCGCGATTCGTAGATTTCTGGCCAACTTTGAGAGGTCATAATTTCTTTATCCGATATCCAAATGACTCTCCATTTACGGCCATGACTTCATTTATTTTCTCTCTACAACTATCGTGTTTGGGCCGAGTTGAGATTTATCCATTTCAAGGTTCGTTTCAGGCTTAGAAAGTCATTTGCTGATGCAGTGACTTCCATAATCGATCATGGAAGGCCATGATCGATCATGGTCCTCCATAGGAGTTCCATAAGGGTTCATGATTGATCATGGGGGACCCATGATCGATCATGGTTCACATGAATGGTCGGTTTTGAGCCTTTTGAACCCATTTAACATCCAACACTCTTCATTTTCGAGCCAAACACATCCACCACTCTCTAGAGAGTTCTAGAGAGAGAGAGGGATATTCTTGCAGCTTCTTCATCCTCCTACAATATTTGAGTTTTGAATCGCTTTCTCCTTCGCTATTCACCATCTTTCTCATCTTCTTCCTCCATTGGAGCTCGCGTTGGAGCTAGGGCTTTGGCGTACGACGTCTACGTTTCATCAACTTGCAGATTTGGCTTGTCTAAGGTGGTAACACTAGTACTAAACCCTTGATTTCAAATTATTCCTTGTTGAATTAGAGTTTTGAACTCAAATTGGGGATTTTAATCACAAGTACATATTGTTTGCATCTCATGGGATTTGAGCGAGGTGAACCTTAGATTAATGATGCATATGGATAAATTATCTCTTAGATATCATGTATCATCACTTACTACCATGCTGTGAGCCTTGTTCTCTCACCTACACATCGTATCCTCACTATGGCTAAGGGAATGAACTAGGCTAGAGAGGATTTCGAGATTTATGCTTGAATCATGGTTGATTATAGATTATATGGATTTGACATGCATGTATACGTATATAGTTGAGAGTGTTGAACTCTATCCATGATTGTTGAACCAAGAACCCATTACGACAGAGCGATATACCATAACATAAGGATTTAATGACTTTTGTGGAGCGTGCTAGGCATTTTCAACAAGAATATAACCTCGATACTCTTTAAGAACGCATATAACACACTTATTGGGGCATGGATTGCCTTAGTTATGAACATGAACATCTAGGTGAGTTGTATTAATATGCTGGTTGAACAAGGGCACACTAATCGTTACTTGGCTTAGTGACAAGCTAGAGAATTAACATAGAACGCTTATGGCCGTAGTTTGATACATATTAAGACATAATGAGATGTAATATATTGATAACGAATCAATTAGCCGAATAATGGGAATTATTGGTTAAATGATAAAGTCCCAGATAATTGGATCGATAATAATGATGATGTGACGAATGATGAATGAGCGATGATCATAATGATGATGATTATGTGATTGTATATATATGTTATTGGCCATATGTGTGATGGATGATTTTGATGATTGTATATATTGTTGAATGAGGAATCGATATATTCTTGTTGATGCGATCACACGTATGGGCTGGATATGATGATTGACCGAGCACCGGGTAGCTCCTCGTGACTCGAAAGACGGGCCGCCTATTGCCGCCCATAGGTGAAAATCCCTAAACCGTGCATAGGAAAAATAAAGTCGATGACTCCGCCGGTGGTTGTGCTTGTCCACAAAGGAGAGCCTACTCTAGGTATATTGCCTTCTAACTGGACCTTGTGTCCTTGGTTAGATGAGTTTCTCTGACAAGCGGAGCAGGTCTTGTGTGCCACTACTTAACCATTTGGTGAGTTCCCTGAAAGTAGTGGGCAACTAATGATCATTACCCTGCTAGGATATCGCATGGTGTAGTTCTTTCCAGGGTGTCGATGTGGTTTGTATGAGGTGTTATTCTCGTTAACTATTCGGAGTGTTGTTCCCCGGGAATGTGACCATCATGTGGGCTATCTCCGAATGACGTACTTGGAGATGATGGAAATAAAGTTCCAGAATTGTTTAATATTTCGTACAAATCGAACAATTTTTGTTTTGTAAAACCCTAGTACGGAATCGAATTTTACCTTCGAGATCTCTCTGGTTTGATCTCGTTTCAGCACGAACAGGGGTTGGTGGAGACGAATCGAGAACACGGGCTCAATAGAACCTCAAGATCTTCTATAGTATTCCTTTCGCCGTGCAATCCTGTATCGAGTGTGGTTTGCGGTATCACCAAGATCTCCTTCTCTACTATCTGCAGCACAAACCCTAAATTCGTGAGAATTATTGTGTCGAGAGAAGAGGCAAGGCTGGCATATATATATATATAAGGCTACGATAGGGACCCTAAGGAGAAATAAGTGTTTGGGCTTACTATGGAAAACTGGAATCCTAATTCGATTAAGAATTAATTCCTTCCATAAATTATAATTCACACCACTAAAGAATTATAATTGCACTCCCATCATTATCTTAAAATTATATTTTGAGCTCCTTATTATTAAATACTTATTATTCTCTCCACGTTAAGATTTCAAATAACCGTAATTTAAAAATTAAATTACTGACAATTATATTTAAATGACTTCTTAATCCTTGAGCTTACCACTTCAACTTATTTGATATGTCGGATTAACATAATCCACTTGGAGGGTTTGACATGATCAAAACTTATAAGCTTCTCAAGGGGTTATCATCAATCCCTACACCGGGACGTGGATTCCGTCAATAATTAATATTCATCATACATGCATACAGTGTTGCCATCCAATTCACGAAGATTATTGATCCATAAATGAATCTCATTTTTAATGAGTCAAAACAACAAACATTACATATTTATGTCTATTAATTATTTCAAGATTAAGAGCATAAGTAATCATAATAACTATGGAATTTTAATTTGTTTTATATAGTCAGTATAAAAATAATTAACCCAAACTTGTCATGTTCAATACAAACAAAGTGTACTAGCATAATGAGTTAAAACTGTACCGTTTCATGTAGTCAAGATAAATTACTAAAACTTGTGCTACAATCCTACTGATGGTTGTCCAATTCCATCTAAGACCGTGAACCAATAAACTTATATTCCACAAAAACTGATGATATGATCCTCTGTGTGTAAGCTATACTTTACACACCAAATCATCTACTATATGGAATAAAAGACACACACATGCACAATATTTAAATAAATAATGTAATGCAACCATTGCCCATAAAGATTCTCATTAAAATACCAAAACCAAGTCTATATAACATATCAAAACTAATAATAATAAAATCATGGTTTTTAGTATATCGAGAACCATGTCCCTAAACCACTCGCCACTCGGAGGAGACATGGATAAGAGCTTTGGATCCATTCGGGACTCGCTGGATTTATTGCTCTGGGCTTGGACTGACCGCAGGGTGAAACTGAGGCATTATACTAGAGACGTTATATGAGAGTTGTTATGAGATTACTATTATGCTGTTATTATTATTGTATCGTATCATGTCTCGTATTGATTTGTATATGTTTCCTCGACAATGATATAAATAATTTAAAGACTTATGCGGACACATCTAGATAGAACATAATACACGTAGAGGATTGTCGAGCCTTTCATAATGTATTAATATATAAAGTGGAAAGAAATAATTATTGAACTTAGAAATGATGTAGGGGTATACGGACGCGTACGGATTTGGTGTAGAGAACCAGATCATAATGCATATAATATACTTATAATTGAAATGAAATCGTAGCTAACGAGATAGCCTAATAAGAGTACAACGTAATATAACGGTTTAGGCTAAAGATCTTGGGGCGAAGCCTATTAGCTGGCCAAATATAAGATCCATGATGAATTATAATTAAAGTGATAACAATGAATACTTGGCCTATAGTTAAGAGTTACGGAGTAAGGACCAGATAGTATAGAAGAGTTGGAGTTACACTTGAGAGTGGATAGTCCGTAGCATGTTGAATATTAGGATGCTAGAGTTTGATATGTGGCGACTTTGGACTAGAGATCTCCTCGAGTTTTGGAAATTCCTTAGGTTGTGTTTGGTTGCAATTTTTAGACAAGTTTTCTAGATGAGTTTTTAAAAAATTGGTGTTTGGTTGAATGTTTTGAGTTAGAGTTTTTATGTTGAAAAGTGAATTTAGTTTTGTTTGACTTTTTTTCAACCAATGAATAAAACGTATAAAAAATTGCAAAAAATAGTCACAATGGATTTTATTTTATAGATCTCGATGAGTATGTTTCAAATATATATTTTTTTATTATTTTTTCATTTTTGGATTTAAAGTTATGGCGTTTTAAAAAAAAATTAGAGAGAGAAAGTATAGTGAAATAAATTTTGGGAAGTGTGAAAATGAGTTGATTTTAAATTGTGTTTTGAGAAAAAAATTTAAAATCTTGTTCAGAAATGCCAACCAAACACAACCTTAGAGTTTATCATATGGATGGTTATTAGAGAGATCGTGTTGTTGGGCAAATGGCTTTCGGGTAGTTAGGATAGAAGTCCTAGCGGGGTTGTATGCACTCGGGTTTGCATTGCATTGCATTGCACGTTTTCAAACTATTACATTAAAGTAAAGTATTTTCTATGTAAAACCTATATAGTTCCCACTGAGCCCGGATTTGGCTCATCCCATTTTCTAACAATTTTGCAAGCATAGCATCTCGGGTGGCGTATGATGTACGTGTATAAAGGCCTCTGATATTCATATTCTGCATCTAGTCCTTCTTCAAGAATGGACTATATTGTATAATCAATTTGATTTCCATTTAATTGTAAATGGACTATGATTTGATAAACAAGTTGTATTGTAAATTTGTATAAATGGTTTTATATATGTGGAGTGGATTCTGAAATTGTAGTTGGACGTGATTATTTGTATGAAATGTTTTTAAACCTTACAGGCCAGTTTCTTACTTAAATAAACTCCACATGCCATGATATGGTAAAATGAGCTTTTAAACAGGATCATGTTTTATTTGAGAAAAGTTTTTAAAAGTTGTGGATTTTATATTTTAAACCCGCCATCGCGCACGGCAGCCGTGATTAACCGGGTGCCAGAGGTAAAAATCTCAGAACGGGATTCGAGGCGTCACAAGTTGGTATCAGAGGTATAGGTTTGATTTTCTTCGTGGGGTTTTTGAGTGGTTACACATTTTGGGTAAGTATTACGAGTAGAACCCGATTGAGTCATGATTTGTTTTGTATTAGGAATCACTCGTTTGCATATTACACCCTTGTCTTATAGGCATTGTGCATTTAAATTCTCTAGGGAAGTGTTATTTTAGTGACATAAGCACCACATTTCCTTTTGTTTCATGAGTGTTGGTGTTAGTATCGACTCCACTTTGGGAATAGGGGAGAAGGTGGACAGAGTAGTTTGATCAGAGTAGCGCAGCAGAACCGTAGTGGGACCATTAGTTTAGATATTTGTGAGTTATCGTGTAATTAAGTCTCTGGTGAGCGGTCGTCTCGAGGAAAGATGTTTCCTCCCTTCTTTATTCTATGGGTGTTGACCACATTTATAACTTGTTTTATTGATGATTTATGTTATAATTGTGTTGTTTCCTTATGAATTTATTGTTTTCTTGAGAATGTGTTTTTTACTGGGGAAGTGTTTTGCTACCAAGTTAGCCATAGGCGATTGATTGTCGAGTTATATTTTAGTCAGCTGCCTGATCAACGGATGACTAACTTATAAATCTGTGGTCTTCTGTCGCCAACAGAAAGTAAAACGTGGATTGTTTGTGTTTTGGAAATTGACTAAGCATATTGTATTTGTTTCTCGAGTATCATTATGATTAGATTCATAGGAAACTAGAATGCGTGAGTTTTCCCATTGATATGATTCTTCAGTTGAGAGTGCGCCTTAGGAATGGTATCGACTTTGGTTTGTATCTTGATGCGCATAAGATTATATCGGTGCACGTTAGTGGTTGTTATCCATGTATTCCTAGTGTCGTGTGTTAGCGCATACGTTTCGGAGTTTAAGGTTGAGTTTCGTATCTTTTAGCTCACCTAGGGCTTACTACTCGCTAATCCACACAGTGTGGCAAGTTGTTTCATTGCTCACTTTAGTTGTGGAGGTCATCGATGGCCATGTCTTGTGATTGAGCCTATTCAGAGTTTTAGAATGTTCGATATTTTCCTAGCCTTGAGGATTTATCCCGTGCCTCACTGGGGATGTTACGTGAGGGAGTAGAATCATTCATGTGTTAGCGCATTGGAAGTTCCAGCCTTGTTGTTCCATCTCCTCGATGTCCTATTGGATTGTTCTACTAATTTGTTTTTGGATTCGACTTTAACTCGTTCTTAACTATGTTGAGTCTCCTAAGGATGGGAGACCGGGTGTAAATTTGGGCAAACCTGTGTGTTTCTTGTTCCATACATATCTCTATGTGAATTTTGAGGACGAAATTTCTTAAGGAGAAGAGATTGTAATACCCCATGTTCCTTTTTCCGCTTTGACCTTCTCTTCAGCCCGATATGGCTTAATCTCCATTAGAGAGCGAGCACTGGGTTTTGAGCCCTTTGTACGCGACCTGATATTTCTAGTATGTCATCTTATACATATTAAGTTTTAGGGAACAATCGTTACGTAATCTAAGTGGTTCGGTTGAAACCGAGGCGTCAATCGTTGTGAGAATTCAGACCCGCGACCCGAGAGGCATCCTCGTTCTCGGTTTGATTTGAAAACTTGTTTTGTAGAGTCGCCAGTTTGTTTTACGAGAAAACAAACAAAAGATCGTACGAAGGATAATTCGAAAACGAACTATCTTTCGTACGTTTGAAACCAGAGTTTAAAATATATTTTGCTAGGGTTCGGGAACTACGTTACGAATTGGGAAGGTGTTAGGCACCCAATTCGCCCTTTCGGTCTCTTAATGGATCATGTATCTAATTCCTATTTTAGATATCTTGCAAGTAGTTCGAATTGTTTTCAGAATAGTCCTCTCTGGATAAATTCAGTTTAAAACAGTATTTTGAAATCAGACTCGAGCTTTGCGAGCGCCTACGTATTCATTCGTAGAATGAAATCAGAGTCTCGTAGTTCCTTTCTTTTGGAAACTGTTTTTGTATTTTTGTTTGTTTTGAAAACGTGTCAAAACAGATTTTAGTTTTCTTGTAAAATTTAGAAAGGATTTATTTTGAAAGTAGTGAACTTCTTTGTAAGTTATCTAATTTCTGTATTAAAAATGAATTCAAAAGCAGTATTAAAATTCAGAAAGGTTGTAGAAAAACGTACCTGATGCGCCTGAAGAGGAAATAAGAGCCTTGCCTTGTTGCCTTGCTTGCTTCCTTCTCTCTCTAGAACTTGCTCTCTCAAAATTTCTCTAAAATGACTCTCTAAAGATTTTGACAGAGTTTCTACTTACTAAAAACACTGTTGAGTGTTGATCCCCTAAAATTAGAGCCCAAAGTTCCTATTTATAGGAGAAAAATCCGCCAAAAAACGCTCCAAAGAGGCCAACCGCAGGGGGTAGCCGCAGGGGGTGCGGCTAGGGCGTGCGACAGGTGTGTGCCAACCGTACGGTTGGCAGGTAGTCGTACGGTTGGTGTGTGCGGCTGGGGGGTGCCAACCGTGCGGTTGGCAGGTAGCCGTACGGTTGGGCGTGCGACAGGCGGCGGCGGTATGCGCCAACCGTGCGGTTGGGGGGGCGTGCGGCTGGCTACCAAAAAACTCAATTTTTCTAACGGGCAGGTCGATCCCCGTCCTGGTAAGCGAAGTGGCAACAAGGTTACGGTAGATTCCTAACGCGCTCAAAAATTAAGGTTTTCCTAACAATCTCTTGTATGCATGATGACTCAAGACTCGATGCAGAATGCTTGTTAGGTTCACACGAGAGTCGCGGATTGGGGTGTTCACAGACCCTCTCGTCCCGGGATTCTTGCTTGCAAGAAGTCTGGGACGATAAGAAGAAGACAACAATTCACGACTCTCGCGTGAATCTCAACTGGTTGCTTTATTCATCAAAATCTATGAATCGAAATATACCCTCATGGTAGGGGAATTTTATGGTGCTTTGGGCAATGTGATCCACGGTTGACCTTCCTCTTGGCCAAGCTATCTCTGATACGTCAATTTATTTTCCCGTCCACCCTCAGGGAATCTATTTCAATTCTTCTCCAAATTTTTCAAGCTTATCGATGTTTACCCTCAGCTTGTGGGATGAATCAATCTTACCATTTACCCTCTGACTGGGCTATCCTCATGAATACTTCTCATTCTTTATAATGTGTTCGAAAAAGTTCTTGCAGTTTAGATTCTTTCATAATGACACCTTCTTGACTTCGTCATGACGAAACTTCCCATTCTTTTAGGGAAGAAGTGGTTACCAGGAGTAGCGGGGTTTGCTCCTATCGCACTATCTTGTTGTCATAACCATGAGAAAAATGTCAACGGTTACCAAGAGCGGCGGGGTTGGCTCCTGTCGCACCGTCTTATTGGCATAACCAAAGAGGTTTGTTTTAAAGACTACCAAGAGCGGGAGGATTGCACCTGTTGCACCGTCTTGCTGACATAGTCTAAGATGGAATATTAGGAGATATGACAATTTCTAAGAAACGACTGCCAACAAATGGGGGGTATGCACCTGTTCACACCATCTGGTTAGCATCGCCTAAGTGGTGAATTCCCATTGTGGGGAATATTTGGAAAAGGTTATTCCCATCTTGGGGAATGTGATTGTGGAAAAATTCCTATCATAGGGAATGCAAAGAATTCCTTTCTTGAGGAGACTGCCAAAAATGGGGGGTATGCACCTGTCACACCATCTTGTTGGCACAGTCTAGGTGGTAAATTCCCATCATGGGGAATGCACGGTAAAGGTTATTTCCCTTCTTGGGGAAAGGGGATCGGAGAAAATTCCCATCGTGGGGAATGCGAAGAATTCCTATCTTTTAGGAATTTGGAGAAAATTCCCTTCTTGGGGAATACATGGAGTCGTTATTTCCCTTCATGGGGAAAGTGATTGTGGAAAAATTCCCATAGTGGGGGAATGCGAAGAATTCCTATCTTGAGGAGATTGCCAAAAATGGGGGGTATGCACCTGTCACACCATCTTGCTGGCACAGTCTAAGTGGTAAATTCCCATCACGGGGAATGCGCGGTAAAGGTTATTTCCCTTCTTGGGGAAAGGGGATCGGAGAAAATTCCCATCGTGGGGAATGCGAAGAATTCCTATCTTTCAGGAATTCGGAGAAAATTCCCTTCTTGGGGAACACATGGAGTCGTTATTTCCCTTCATGGGGAAAGTGATTTCGGAGAAATTCCCATCGCGGGGAATGCGAATAATTCCTATCTTGAGGAGATTGCCAAAAATGGGGGCGTATGCACCTGTCACACCATCTTGCTGGCACAGTTTACGGTTAGGATTGACTCCGTCAATAGGGTCTTCTTCAGAATCATATTTTTCCATCAACTTTATGTCACATCGCATAATTCGAGACATGTTCTTGAGGATATTTGTCCATATTTTTCCTTATCCTTCGACGCTTCTCCTTGTGTTGTCTCTGCTCTTGGTCGTTGATCATATATGCCTACTCATCTTGTGGCAAGAAAATTATGCTAGAGAGAATATGAAAAGTTCAAGTGTTGCCTTTTTCCAAACATGTTCTTACCCTCAGTTTGACTCTTCTGCTGTCATCAAGAAATTGGGTTGGTTCTCTTTGAATCTCAGACTTTCGTGCGTAGTAGTGGACTCAGTTTTCAACTCTACCCTCTGGCTTTACTTTTTTGAACATGGGGATAAAGCTCTTTTGAAAATCTCAGTTCATTCTCCAATTACCATCTGGCTTATCAGAGGAAGGTGCTGGTCCGCATCATTTTCTGTTTTTTGATGCCCTTATTGCTCCCTCATTTGCATTATGTTTTAGAATATCCGGCCAATTGTTTTGGCTTTCGGATCTTTCTTCTCTCTCTCTATTTTTTTTTCTTCTTCTCTTATTTTTTTTTTTTTTTTTCAAAACAGGAGCCTTACTCACCTAAGATGTAGCCCTCCGCCTTTTGGCACAGCTGTCACTCTTAGTGTGGCTCTCCCTGTCGATTTTCTTCCTTCATTTCTGTTTTTTTTCTCACCTTTTCCTTACTTGGACCAACGGGATTTTCCCCTTTTCTACTCTTTCAATTTTTTCTTGTACCCGATTCCTCTTTTACACCTTCCTCTTTTGCCAGATTTGAACTGTGTCTAGGACTAATCATTCCTCAAAGCTCGGCTCCACCACAGATCTCAAAATTCAGCTTTTGGGCTTTGTATCTTACTTCGTCGTGCGTGTGTTAGTGATTCTCAGTCTGTTCATCTTAGAAAACTAACCAGAAAGTCTTTCAGATGTCCAAGGAGTCAATTTTGCAAAATTTTTGTCAAAACTTTGTTGGTTTTGTTGTTTGGGATTACCTCCCACTTGTTGTGTGACAAGGAACTTGTCATACAACAAGTGGCCAAATGACACTGTGAGCTGGGCAACAAAAAATAGCACATTTTTTTCCATTAAAACTTTCAAACTTTTCATTCTCTTTCTAGCATATCTTTTTCTTGCTCACACACTTACTCTCTAGCGATCCAGTTGGTCATGTATTTCGTGATGATCACCAGCCACAACCGTTTTTGTATGATGCACCTTTCTTGATGACGAATGGGTATGTGTGGATTTTGAGAGACCCCTAAGGTTGAACGGTTTTGATGGAGATTGATGTGTCAACAGATAGCACTTTGGCCTTTATTGGAAGGTCATTCGTGGTGTACAATGGAGCCTTTGGCACACAAGATTTGCCGACGCGTACGGGTACGTTTCGATTCAAATTTCTCGTTTACAGAAAATTATGTGAATATGTCATTTATGCCAGAAGACATGAGACATGCATGCAATGTGGTGGGTCTGGTAGCCTTTTGCGCAATCTTGATTTATGAAAATATTTTGGTAAAGTTTTTCAGATTTTAATATCACCCCCAATTTAAAATACCCCCAATTTTTATACGAAAATAGCACATGCACCCCATCTTAGAGTTCAGCCGATGCTGGATTTCACTAAATTATGGATTGTAGTTTCTTCTTCGATGAAAGGCTTCATCCGTGCAACGCATCTTGGTTTGATTAGGTTATTCCACATCTTGATGATTACAACTCATTTACTTTGTAAGGCTTCCGATGCATCAGTTGGGTTGTACATCTACCTTCAAGGAAAAGCTTCATCCGTACAACACGTTCTGGTTCGTTTAGGTTACTCCACGTTTTGATGACTATGATTCGTTGCACTTTGCAAGGCTAATGAGAGAAAATGATGTCCAAGGATATCTTTGAATGACCGATCTTCATTCCACTTTAACACGAACTTCTCCATGGGGTATAGCTGCATTTAATGCATCTTTGGTGACATCAGTCGTATGGGATGTGAGATATGTCTTTGGAGATGCTACTTCATCAAAGCATCCGCATTTGGATGAGCATGTGAGATGAGTTTTTGAAGATGCCATTCTGTCAAAATATCCGCATTAGATCTTCCACTCCATATTTAGAATTATCCTTACCCCATTTTTCAGTTGCATTCAGAATTCTGATATTGATCTATCAAAGTGTCACCTTAGAATCTTCCCCCATAAATCTTAGAGCGATCCTTACCCCCTGTTGTAACTTCACTCAGAGCTTTAATCTCATTTGAAACCTTCTTTTTCAATGCATATTTAAAGTGATCAGCTCCCTCTTTTGCAATCTCCTTCGGAGTCTCAATCTTACTCGAAACCTTGTAGCTCAGGTATCTTCACTGGTTCTTTCTTCCTCAAGAGTAATTCATACTGCCCCCCGCACCCTTTATGTGCCAGGTTTTCTTTGAAACAAATTTCCTTGGAATTATTATATTTTGGTAGTATGGGTGTTTTCAAGCTCATTTTTATATATTATTTCATGAAAATGTTAGCGCTTTATAATGTGCATTTTATTCATGAAAGTATTGGTTATTATATAACATGCTTTGTGCGCAATTTACCCCCAGACCCATGCAAATGCAAATGCAAAGATCGTTCTTTCCGAGAATCTGGCAATTATAAAAGGGTAATTCACATTTTATTTTGTTTCAGTTAAGAGAAATCTTAAAACAAATTTGCTCGAGATCTTTATCAAGATTTGTCCTTTTCTCCACACCTTACCATATGAACTTCTCTTCACAAATCCTTCATTGCTCCTCGAACTGACTTGGGCCTTTAAATGAACTATTCTTCCAATTCCTCATCATCTTATTGTGGGTGAAAGAGATTTTTTTATTAGAATAGACCGGGCCTGATGTCACTTCTCAGGTTGCCTACGTTCCCCAATGTCCTAACATTCCAAAAAATCCAATATGGGGCTCAGGTCATCGTAGTTCATGTTTACAAACGACAAATCCTTCGTCACTGTTTTTCAAATTCTTAATCATTGATTACAAATCTTCAATCTCTGATTACCAATGTTCGATCCCTGATGATTTGAAGGAGATATGTCTGGTATCTTTCCTGCTTCAATAAGGTCCTGAATAGTATTCCGAAGAGCTATGCAATCATCTGTTGTGTGTCCCACATTCTGGTGATATTCGCATGAGGTTCCAATTAGTGGGGACCGGATTTGGCATTGGTCGCGGGTTTAGCGGATAGATCATTCCTACATCCTTCAACTCCTTATATATCATACTTAAATTCCCCGGCAGTTGCAAGCGCTTCCTTTTCCTGAGTCTGACTCGGTTAGTCCCCCCTATTGTTACTGTGATTCTGGTATCCTGAAGAAGAAATGCTGGTGAAGGTGGCGAAAGAATTAGCAGAATAGTCAATGTTGCTTTGAGCAAAGTGGTTATATGTTGAAATATGGTTTGCAGCCGTAGTTGAAGCCTTTTTGTATTGTGCAATTGACTTATTCGCTTTAGCTTGTTTAGCCAATTCTTCTTCTATCTCATTTCCCACATGCAACAAGACTTTGAAGCAGTCAAAGAATTGGTGACCCATCTTATTTCGAATTTCTGCTTTCAGATTCTTGACGATCATTCCCAACTGTTCCTCTTCATCCATTCGTTCCACCATTTGTGCAGCGAGTGCCCTCCACCTTATGACAAATTCACTCACACTTTCATCCTCTTTCTGCTTTGCCATTTCTAGATGTTTGCGAGTAATCTTTAATTCCTCGTTCATCTTGTATTGGGCATTAAACTCGTTTACAATATCGCTCCATGACTGCACCCTATGTTTCTCCAATCCCAAGAACCAACTTTGGGCTGGATCGGCTAGAGTTAAATGAAAGGCGTTAGCTAACTCAATCTCACCTACATCGTAGATCTTCATCGCCCGAACATAAGACTTCAAGTGCAATTCTGGTGGTGTTGTCCTTGTGAATTTCTCTATGCTGGGCATCTTGAACCCAACCGGATAATGAGCCTCTGGGTATAGATTATAGTTCTGGAGCTGTGTCAGATGATTTGATCTCTCAGTTATTTTCTGGGTTATGGCCTTCAATTGTTCTTTGAGTTCAGCTACGACCTTATTCTTTTTTGGAATCACCTCTTGGGGAAGAATGGCATCACCCTGTATACTCACTGGATGCGAAATAGGCTCGTAGTATGGATCATGATAAGGATGATGGGGTGGTTGCCATTGTTGAGCATGTTGGGCTGCTTCTGGTTGGACTTCTTGGTGTTGCCAATTCTCGATTGGACTAGACTGTTTGTGTGGTCCCATAGGAAATGGAACATCAGAGTGAACAGATAGTGGCGAGGGTGACACAGGTGGGTCCTCTCTTATTAGCTCATTAACAAGTGGTTGACCATGAACAGATGGCGACACAAGTGGTGCGGGTGGTATCTCTTTTGTTAGCTCATTCATAACCTGTCGATCTTTGTCGATCTCATCTGACCGAGCCTTGGTGTTTTGATGGCCATCCACTAGCAACGCTAGGTTCTTGTTAATATCCCCAAGCATTCGGTATATTTCTTCCAGGGTTAGAGTGGCTATGGTATCCGATCCTGAAACAGTGTTTGTTGGATCAACAAAAGTATGTCCTGGTAGCATTCCCTGGTTAATATTCTGCCGAGATATCCCTTGATTTTGGTAGGAAGGACCTGGCGGCGGATCCGCTGCAATGAAAGAGTTTTCAGCGACCTTATTTGAAGTTTCTGCTTGTTGGTGTTCCATATCAACTAATGTATATCAGGTCAAATCAATCTGCCCGTGCTATCTCTTCCGGCCCAAATGAATGGAAGATCGAATGTCAGTCTTCCGAAGGAGAGAAGGACAAATCCCGATGTGCATATAGAATATTTCCCGAAAACAAAAGAAAATATAAAATTTTAATACTTGCCAGATTCCCAGAAATACATCGATCGGGACGAAGCTAAACACACAAAAAGTTTTTCTTTAGGTGAGATCAAAAGCAGACCAACGGCGAAAACTTGAGAGCCCCGTATAGCGATAGGGTAGGAATGGAATTCCATGGGTTCCCTGACCGTCTATTGTTATGGAAAATCATTTTGAAAAGAGTTTTTCTGAAAAACCACTTGAAAACACGGGAAGTTCTCTCCTCATGAGTTGCTTTGTTCATGGAATCAGGGCTTTCGCTCACTAGATTCTCACGACTGTTGGTCATTAAAACAATGCACAAAATCTTGTGTTCTAAGCTGACTCCCTTATATGCAAGCGTGGCTGAAGAGGGTAAGGTTTAAGGCTCCCTCCTATTTGGCAGGTCTTACGATATACCTCAAGAGCGCAGGTACGTGTAAGGACCTTTTGATATACGTCCTGGGTACGTGAGTGTTCTCGTCACTCTATATACCTCGGTAAGTACTTGGCCAAAGAGAGTGGTCCCAGGCGCTTTTGGCTAGTGCAGACCCGCAAGTCCACGGCCTAGTCACGACTCTGGTCCCGAGGTTAATAGGGTAAATTCACACTCGCGAAAATGCATGATAGGACGTGAGTGCGTGCGAAATAACAATCTGGCGGTTCATTATTGATCAATGCTTTAGGGTTTGTTATAGTAATTTACACAATTTTAATTATGAAAAAGATTTTCCTCATATAATTAGCAAATAAAGGCATCAGGGTATCCACCTAGATCGCTTCTATGTTATCCTAGGACTAAGGCTTGCAATCCTATATCTAATAAATAACAAGAATTAAATATATGATCCATTATAATAGAGCTTAGTTCTCGACATCCCCAGCGGAGTCGCCACTGTGAGAATCCGGACCCACGACCCGAGAGGCATCCTCGTTCTCGGTTTGATTTGAAAACTTGTTTTGTAGAGTCGCCAGTTTGTTTTACGAGAAACCAAACAAAAGATCGTACGAAGGATAATTCGAAAACGAATTATCTTACGTACGTTTGAAACCAGAGTTTAAAATATATTTTGCTAGGGTTCGGGAACTACGTTAAGAATTGGGAAGGTGTTAGGCACCCAATTTGCCCTTTCGGTCTCTTAATGGATCATGTATCTAATTCCTATTTTAGATATCTTGCAAGTAGTTCGAATTGTTTTCAGAATAGTCCTCTCGGATAAATTCAGTTTAAAACAGTATTTTGAAATCAGACTCGAGCTTTGCGAGCGCCTACGTATTCATTCGTAGAATGAAATCAGAGTCTCGTAGTTCCTTTCTTTTGGAAACTGTTTTTGTATTTTTGTTTGTCTTAAAAACGTGTCAAAACAGATTTTAGTTTTCTTGTAAAATTTAGAAAGGATTTATTTTGAAAGTAGTGAACTTCTTTGTAAGTTATCTAATTTCTGTATTAAAAATGAATTCAAAAGCAGTATTAAAATTCAGAAAGGTTGTAGAAAAACGTACCTGATGCGCCTGAAGAGGAAATAAGAGCCTTGCCTTGTTGCCTTGCTTGCTTCCTTCTATCTCTAGAACTTGCTCTCTCAAAATTTCTCTAAAATGACTCTCTAAAGATTTTGACAGAGTTTCTACTTACTAAAAACACTGTTGAGTGTTGATCCCCTAAAATGAGAGCCCAAAGTTCCTATTTATAGGAGAAAAATCCGCTAAAAAACGCTCCAAAGAGGCCAACCGCAGGGGGTGCGGCTAGGGCGTGCGACAGGTGTGTGCCAACCGTACGGTTGGCAGGTAGCCGTACGGTTGGTGTGTGCGGCTGGGGGGTGCGGCTAGGAGGTGCCAACCGTGCGGTTGGCAGGTAGCCGTACGGTTGGGCGTGCGACAGGCGGCGGCGGTATGCGCCAACCGTGCGGTTGGGGGGACGTGTGGCTGGCTACCAAAAAACTCAATTTTTCTAACGGGCAGGTCGATCCCCGTCCTGGTAAGCGAAGTGGCAACAAGGTTACGGTAGATTCCTAACGCGCTCGAAAATTAAGGTTTTCCTAACAATCTCTTGTATGCATGATGACTCAAGACTCGATGCAGAATGCTTGTTAGGTTCACACGAGAGTCGCGGATTGGGGTGTTCACAATCGTGTGTTTCGACTTTTCGCAATTCGTAAAATTTTGGCCAACTTTGAGAGGTCATAACCTCTTCATACGATGTCCAAATGACTCTCCATTTGCAGCCATGTCTTCATTTTTATTCCCTCAACAACTTTTGTGTTTGGGCCGATGTTAACACCCCAATCCCCGACTCTCGTGTGAACCTAATGTTCATCCAAACGGGCATATAACATTTAGTCTTGAGTCATCATGCATACAGGAGACCATTAGGAAAATCTTGATTTTCGAGCGCGTTAGGAATCTACCATAACCTTGTTGCCACTTCGCTTACTAGGACGGGGATCGACCTACCCGGTCAGGTCGCGGGGTGCGGGGCACTTCGCTTACTAAACTCCAAGAACTTTTTTTGAACACATTGCAAAGAATGAGAAGTATTCACGAGGATAGCCCGGTTATAGGGTAAATGGTAAGATTGATGCATCCTATAAGCTGAGGGTAAACATCGATGAGCTTGAAAAATATATGAAGAAGGATTGAGATGGATTCCCCGAGGGTAGACGGGAGAATAAGATTGATGTATCAGAGATGGCTTGGCCAAGAGGAAGGTCAACCGTGGATCATATTGCCCGAAGCACAACAACATTCCCCTACCATGAGAGTATATTCCGATTCACAGATTTTCATGAATAAAACAACCAGTTGAGATTCACGCGAGAGTCGTAAATTGTTGTCTTCTTTTTATCGTCCCAGAATCCTTGCAAGCAAGAATTCCGGGACGAGAGGGTATGTGAACACCCCAATCCACGACTCTCGTGTGAACTTAATGTTCATCCAAACGGGCATATAGCATTTAGTCTTGAGTCATCATGCATACAGGAGACCATTAGGAAAATCCGGATTTTCGAGCGCGTTAGGAATCTACCATAACCTTGTTGCCACTTTGCTTACTAGGACGGGGATCGACCTGCCCGGTCAGGTTGCGGGGTGCGGGGCACTTCGCTTACTAAACTGCTAGAACTTTTTTCGAACACATTGCAAAGAATGAGAAGTATTCATGAGGATAGCCCGGTCAGAGGGTATTGATGCATCCCATAAGCTGAGGGTAAACATCGATGAGCTTGAAAAATATATGAAGAAGGATTGAGATGGATTTCCCGAGGGTAGACGGGAGAATAAGATTGATGTATCATAGATGGCTTGGCCAAGAGGAAGGTCAACCGTGGATCATATTTCCCAAAGCACCACAACATTCCCCTACCATGAGAGTACATTTTGATTCACAGATTTTCATGAAAAATTGAGTTTTTGATAGCCAGCCGCACGCCCCCCAACCGTACGGTTGGTGTGAACACCTCATTTTTCGACCCTCGCACAAATCCCGAATTTCAAGAAAATGAACACACAGGCATGCATAGACATTTATGGATGAATATATACTCTATACATGTGATACAGGTCAAAGAATGAGGCAAAAAGGCCACCCGGACAGAAAGTTATGAGAATTACCAGAAACTGCCGAAAACCGGTAACCGTCAAAACTCCTAGAAGGTAAAATTAAATATCTGTGGATATCTGATTGTCCTAAAACTTTTATGGTTGTTAGGTAATACTACAAGGAGGAACATACTAAAAAATCAGCACATTCCGACTGCCGGATCTCCGGGAATTGAGAAAACTGGGAATTCACCTCGGGAATCAAAAGGCACACTTCCCGAAGTCCAAATGAGTTGAAATTTGGTCAGGAGGTAGGTTACATCATGGGGAACAACATATCAAAAAATCAGATCATTCCGATGCTCGGTTAGGCTGGAATATCAAAAACCGTCGAAGGAGGCAAAACCGGTTGTCCCCGCGACAACACCTGTTGTCCCCGCGACAACTGCAGCTGTCCCCACGACAATTGGTGTTTTTTGGCTATAAATAGACCGCTTTTGTGCCATTTGGAAGAGGAGGAAAGGGGTAAAATCGGAGGGAAGTGTTGGAAATACTTGGGGAAGCTTTTTGGTAAGTTTCGTAATTTTCTGAATCTCAATTTTTATCCTTATATTCTCATTGAATTGCATGTAGAGAGTGATATTTATCTCCAAATCAGTCTAAACTTCATATTTGAGTTTTATTTTAATTATAGAAGGTGTGGATTGAGAAAAAATCGTATTTTAAAAATATATTTTTATCAGGGTATTTTTTATCAGTCTCGCATATTAGACTGCTGTTTAAATTCCAAATCAGTTCAAATTTTAGATTTGAGGTAGATTATCAACATTGAAAATATTGGTTGAGAAAAAAATCACCTTTTGAAGGAATATTTTTATCAGTTATTTTCAATTTTATCAGTCTCAATCCACACCGGAATTGATTGATTTTGTGCCCCGTTTAATCTATAAATTTGGGCATTGAATTAAATATCCAATATGAGAGTATGAAAATTGTCAAATGCCAATTTAAGTAATTAAATTGTGGTACACTATTTGACAAAAGAAATCTCGATGATTGCCAGATACCAATTCCAAACTAAATTAGCTTCTGAAAAGCTCTGATTTTTATCAAAATGCACTGATTTCATTGTCTATCTCTATACAAAACAATTTTGAAACCACACACATACACACTGATTTCTAAAATCAAAGGGCGAAAAGCGAAGCACACATCTTCAATCTCCACCCCAAAATCCCGATTTTCTAAAAATAAAAGGCTGAAGTGAGATAATATTACACGCGCATGCGAATCTGTGATAATACTTAACGCATATTCTACTTAGAGACCGAAAGGGCGAATTGGGTTCCTAATCCCTTCCCAATTCGTAACTTAATCCCCAAACCCTTGAATTGTCTGGTTTCGCATTAATTGTGTTTAAGAAAGCGTTTAATTCACAAATGTTTCTCTTTTACACAAAACTTTTGTTTGTTTAGTAAAACAAACTGGCGACTCTAAATTGTTTACAAAATGTCATGTTTTTGTAATTAATAAAAACTCCAACGTATTCCGAAAAATAAAGGTGAAAAGCGGAGGGGTCGAAAACGCGGGTTTTCACAGTGGCGACTCTGCTGGGGATAAACTTTTAAGAGGATTAGACTCTGCACAAGAGTAGAATATGCGTGGATATTTGTTTATATTATTTTATTGCGTGTTTTTATTTTCGGCCTTAGTTTTAGGATAACATAGATGCGATTCAGGTGGATACCCGATTTATCTTTCTCTGTTTATAATTATTGTTTGAGGAAAATATTTTCATAAATAAAATTTGAAAAGACTGGAACAAATCATGAAGCGTTCTTCATAATATACCTCAATAATTGTTATTTTGCACGCACGCACTATCATCATGCATTATCGCGAGTGTAAAATTATCCCAAATAACCCGGAAATACTGTTTAGCAAGTAGGGAGTTGACTCGTTTGGGTCAACATCAAACGAAAGCTCTTATTTCCACTCTCCTTGGCCAAGTACTTACCGAGGTATATAGAGTGACGAGAACACTCTCGTACCCGGGATGTATATCAAAAGGTCCTTGCACGTACTCACCCTTGGGGTATATAGCAAGACCTAGCCAAATAGGAGGGAGCCTAAACCTTAACCCATCAGGCCACACTGCATGTACGATGAGTCAACCTAGTACACTTGAATTTCTGCATCTTTGCTTAACCGTCAGTCGTGAGATTGGTGAATCAAAGGCCTTGTCATGCATACCGTTTCTTGGTTTGGCAAGTACGGCCGGAGGCTGTCCAACCTCCTCCGTAGAAATCCCTCACTAGAATCCGCTAGTGAGAATTTCCCTATCACTATTTCCATGAAAAGCAACTCTATGAGGAGACAACTTCCCGATTTTTACAAAATATTTTCCAAAAATGTTGTCATTTTATATAATAGGTTTTCAAAATGCGTTTTCAAAACCGGAAGGTTATAAGGGCACCCCGGGAATTCATATTCCTACCCTAAACCTATCCTCGGGGCTCTCAAGTTGTTGCTGTCGGTCTATTTTCGCTAATCACCAAAAAGTGGTTTTCAATTTTATTTTTTCTATCGAGTCATAGTTTTCCGAGAATTATGCAACCCATGGCAAAATATTGATTTTCGGTCAAATCCCCGACTTCTTTCTCCCCATTCTTCACTACACTCCGATTATCTACTGCTGGCACTGGTTGGTTAGGCTCTCAAAGATTCAAACTAAGACGACTCACGAGTTCAGATTCACCACCGATCATGCCTCCTCATTGTAACACCGAGTACTACTTCATCAAACCAGGGTCGACAATTCTGAGGGTAATTACGGTGAAGTTTCTCATGCAGCGGGTCCGCCGCCTGGTCTCGTTCTCCCACAAACCGAGGGTGGCACCTTAACCAGTGAACACCTCTAGCATCTAATCCATGATCTGACCCAGTTTGTAGCCATCATGAAAGATCACCAAGTAGCCACCCAAGCCCATCTTGAGCCCTAATCGCTGTCAGAATACCTGCTGAACCAAACCAATTCAATCCAAATCCATACCCAACCGAAGGCAACCAAACTCGAGACAGTAGGTCCACCTAACATTCTCTAATACATTATCCCAGTTCTTGCCAACATCAACCACCCACTTCCTGTGGCCCTTGCCAACATCGTTGTACCACTGGCGCAAGATCTCGAAATAGCTTGGCTGAACCCTAAACATAACCAGCCCCTTCAAAACCATAATCCTCAAGCCATCCTTGATGTAGATCATAACAGCTCCCCGAAGACTAGCTTTACCATCATCATTCACATACGCCGAGGGTACGTCTACTGAGGGCGTCGACAAGAAAACCCGAATAGCTCCCTAAAGGCTAGCCTCACTATCATTGTTCACACATATTGAGGGTGCCGAGGGTACATCTACTGAGGGTATCGACAAGAAGACCCGAACAGCCTCACCATCATCGCTCGCATACACTGAGGGTGCAGAGGGTATATGCACTGAGGGTTTCGACAAGAAGACCAGAATAGTTCCCCGAAGACTAGCTTCACCATCATCGTTCGAACATATTGAGGGTGCCGAGGGTACATTTACTGAGGGTATCGACGAGAAGACCCGAACAATTCCCTGAAGACTAGCCTCTCCATTCATCATTCGCACTGAGAATGTCCTACCCACATCACCGTGACCCTGTTGTTGTCCTATCAGCAGAACCAAAAACCCTGAAGGTAGAATCAAGTCAATCAATTGGTTTAGCAACTGAAAGCCCCTGCCTCTCTCAAGAATCAAGCCTGTCTACACCTACTCCTGAAAATGCAGAACATCGGTAATCCTCCTGAGACTATAGGTATGAGCAAAAGCAGCAACGCGAATGAATCTTAACAGGTCCAAGACTCAAGAAGTAGAGAGAAACATGTCAAGATGGAAGCATAACGCAAGATCAGCAGAGTTTCAACTCGGAAGCACTCCATTTCTCTTATCACCTTACACTCACTCACTGTTTGACCAGAAATCAATATTTTCCTTTTCAGTGTTGCTATATTCTCGGAAAATGGTCGGTCTTGCATGCATGCATCTGCACTTGGATAATTTCAAGTAGCGTAACACACTTCATAAATCAGGCAACTTAAGATTCACAACCTCTTCAAAACCAAGTTTTAAAAATGATGGTGCGATAATTTAAGAAGTATGCGAATACTCGAAATTTAGGGAAGCATGGCATAAGCATTTGCATAGTGCATACACATGAACACTTGCATAAGTGTACCGTGCACCAGTACAAGAATACATAGGCACTAAGCTTCATGGCCTACTGAACAAACTTCACCACCGCATCTTGGTATGATTAGTTACACCACCATCACCGACCAGATCGTCATGATAAGATCGCATGCCTTCCCAAAGAAGCGAATCACTTCACAAAGTCTCCCAGAGAGGCGAATCACTCCCAGAGAGGTAAATCACCAATCCAATCCAAAGCCCTTTCCACAGGCACCAATCCTAAGCCCTTTCCACAGGCACCAATCCCAAGCCCTTTCCACAGGCACCAATCCCAAGCCCTTTCCACAGGCACCAATCCTATCCAAAGCCCTTTCCACAGGCACCAATCCAACCAAAGCCCTTTCCACAGGCACCAATCCAACCAAAGCCCTTTCCACAGGCACCAATCCAACCAAAGCCCTTTCCACAGGCACCAATCCTAAGCACTTTCCACAGGCACCAATCCAATCAAAGCCCTTTCCACAGGCACATACTAAAGCCCTTCTTACAGGCAAACTCAAGCCTTCTTCAAAACCAAAAAGCCCCATGTGAGAGGATATCAGAGAAAGATAAAGAGAAAGACTAGAACGAGAAAATTTCGCAAAACATAGGGAACAAGCCCCCACAAAGAGGACTTTTGGCCTAGCTTCTTCTCGCCCGAGAAGTCTTCAAGATACGCTCCCAACGGTTCTCGGACCGAAAATCACAAACACAGCACGACGATGTCAAATGTGAACTTCCAAAGTAAACATTCTCAAAATCGCAAGGACGATGATGCTAAAAAAAACCTGACAAAGTGAGAGAAAACAAAGTGGGTACAAGAAAAAATTGAAAGAGTAGAAAAGAGGATAAATCCCACAGTGCCAAAAGAAAATAATATTGAAAAAATAGAAAAGGAAAAAAGATGGCAGCGAGAGCCACACCAAGAGTGACAGCTAGGCTAAAAAGCCCAGGGCTACGTCTTGGGTGAGGAAGGCTGCTGACCTTGCGAGAAAAAAAAATAAAAATGAAGCTGTATCAAAAAGCTTTCAAGCAATTAAGGAGGAATAAGGGCATCAAAAAACAGAAAATGATGTAGGCACACAAAAATTCTTCTCTCACAAAGTCAGAAACAATAAGCAGAATCGCACCCTAGTGACAAGAGAAAAAATGCCACGGAAGCTGAGCAAGAGGCAAAGTTCAAAATTCATACACGAGGTTCGGGAATTAAGAGAGCGTAGCTCGATTTTTTCTTAAGGAAAAAAGAAGCCAACCAAAAGTTCTTGTTTCTAAAAAAAAAAATTTAAAATAAAAAAAAATATATCACACCAGAACTTTCTCTCTCTATTTCTCTATATCCGGTCAAAGACTCTCACTCCCTCAGCAAATCAACTTTCACCCACATCTTAGCCCCGCATCAGCATATCCACAACAGATCATCAACCCCCAGCTTTTATCCTAACCAGTAGAATTTAGCAAATCCTCAGCAGACCACCATTCATCATATCCCCAGCAGATTACCAACCCTCAGCCTTTATCCTAACCAGTAGGATTCATCATATCCTCAGTATACCACCAATCATCATATCCCCAGCAGATCATCAACCTTCAGCCTTTATCCTGACCAGTAGGAATCCTCATTTTCGTAGTATACCATAAATTCTCATTTCCCCACAAACCTTTATCCTAACTCAGAAACACCAAAGTAGTGTCTCCAGTGGATCATCAAACGTCCCCAGTAGCCCATCTTCCCCAGCCTCTCAAACCCAAAAAAGCAGATTGGTTGACAGAACCGTCCTACGATGTAGGAGTACTACAGTTCAACCCAAAAAAGCAGATTGGTTGACAGGACCGTCCTACGATGTAGGAGTACTACAGTTCAACCCAAAAAAGCAGATTGGTTGACAGAACCGTCCTTCGATGTAGGAGTACCACAGTTCAACCCAAAAAGCAGATTGGTTGACGGAACCGTCCTTCGATGTAGGACTACTACAGTTCAACCCAAAAAAGCAGATTGGTTGACAAAACCGTCTTACGATGTAGGAGTACTACAGTTCAACCCAAAAGAGTAGATTGGTTGACAGAACCGTCCTACGATGTAGGAGTACTACAGTTCAACCCAAAAAAGCAGATTGGTTGACATAACCGTCCTACGATCTAGGAGTACCACAGTTCAACCCAAAAAAGCAGATTGGTTGACAGAACCGTCCTACGATGTAGGAGTACTACAGTTCAACCCAAAAAAGCAGATTGGTTGACAGAACCGTCCTACGATGTAGGAGTACTACAGTTCAACCCAAAAAAGCAGATTGGTTGACAGAACCGTCCTACGATGTAGGAGTACTACAGTTCAACCCAAAAAAGAAGATTGGTTAACAGAACTGCCTTACGATGTAGAAGTACCACAGTTCAACCCAAAAAAGCAGATTGGTTAACAGAACCGTCCTACGATGTAGGAGTACTACAGTTCAACCCAAAAAAGCAGATTGGTTGACAGAACCGTCCTACGATGTAGGAGTACCACAGTTCAATCCAAAAAAGCAGATTGGTTGACAGAACCGTCCTACGATGTAGGAGTGCTACAGTTCAACCCAAAAAAGCAGATTGGTTGACAGAACCGTCCTACGATGTAGGAATACAACAGTTCAACCCAAAAAAACAGATTGGTTGACAGAACCGTCCTACGATGTAGGAGTACCACAGTTCAACCCAAAAAAGCAGATTGGTTGACAGAACCGTCCTACGATGTAGGAGTACAATAGTTCAACCCAAAAGAGCAGATTGGTTGACAGAACTGTCCTACGATGTAGCAGTACAACAGTTCAACCCAAAAGAGCAGATTGGTTGACAGAACTGTCCTACGATGTAGGAGTACAACAGTTCGACCCCAAAAAGCAGATTGGTTGACAGAACCGTCCTACGATGTAGGAGTACAACAGTTCGACCCCAAAAAGCAGATTGGTTGACAGAACCGTCCTACGATGTAGGAGTACAACAGTTCGACCCAAAAAAACAGATTGGTTGACAGAACCGTCCTACGATGTAGGAGTACAACAGTCGACCCAAAAAAGAAGATTGGTTGACAGAACCGTCCTACGATGTAGGAGTACAACAGTTCGACCCAAAAAAGCAGATTGGTTGACAGAACCGTTCTACGATGTAGGAGTACAACAGTTCCACCCAAAAAAGCAGATTGGTTGACAGAACCGTCCTACGATGTAGGAGTACAACAGTTCAACCCAAAAAAGAAGATTGGTTGACAAAACCGTCCTACGATGTAGGAGTACCACAGTTCAACCCAAAAAAGCAGATTGGTTGACAGAACCGTCCTACGATGTAGGAGTACAACAGTTCAACCCAAAAAAAAGCAGATTGGTTGACAGAACCGTCCTACGATGTAGGAGTACCACAGCTCAACCCAAAAAAGTAGATTGGTTGACAGAACCGTCCTACGAAGTAGGAGTACCACAGCTCAACCCAAAAAGCAGATTCGTTGACAGAACTGTCCTACGATGTAGGAGTACCTGTGATAAATCCGGACCCGCGACCCGAGTGGTCTTCGTTCTCGGTTTTATTTTAAAAACGTGGGTTGGTAGAGTCGCCAATTTGTTTTACAAGAAAACAAACAAAAGATCGTACGAAGGATAATTCAAAAACGAACTATCTTTCATACGTTTGAAACCAGAGATTTATTTTAAAAATTTACTTTGCTAGGGTTCGGGAACTACGTTACGAATTGGGAAGGTGTTAGGAACCCAATTCGCCCTTTTGGTCTCTTAATGGATCATGTATCTAATTCCTATTTTAGATATCTTGCAAGTAGTTCGAATTGTTTTCAGAATAGTCCTTTCCGGATAAATTTAGTTTAAAACAGTATTATTGAAATCAGACTCGAGCTTTACGAGCGCCTACGTATTCATTCGTAGAATGAAATCAGAGTCTCGTAGTTCCTTTCTTTTGGAAACTGTTTTTGTATTTTTATTTGTTTTGAAAACGTGTCAAAACGGATTTTTAGATTTCTTGTAGAATTTAAAAAGGATTTACTTTAAAAGTAGTGGACTTCTTTGCAAGTTATCTAATTTCTGTATTAAAAGTGAAATTAAATGCAGTATTGAAATTCAGAAAGGTTGTAGAAAAACGTACCTGATGCGCCTGAAGAAGAAATAAGAGCCTTGCCTTGTTGCCTTGCTTGCTTCCTTCTCTCTCTAGAACTTTCTCTCTCTAGATTTTCTCTTTCTAAAACTAGCTCTCTCAAAATTTCTCTAAAATGACTCTCTAAAGATTTTGACAGAGTTTCTACTTACTAAAAACACTATTGAGTGTTGATGCCTCCAAATGGGATCCCAAGGGTCCTATTTATAGCAAAAATTCCGCCAAAAACACTCTAAAAGAGGCCAACCGCAGGGGGGTAGCCGTAGGGCGTGCGGCTAGGGCGTGCGACAGGGGGTAGCCGCAGGGCGTGCGGCTGGGGCGTGCTGTTGGGGCGTGCGACTGGTGGCGTGCGGCTGGGGGCTGCAACTGGGGGCTGGGACGGGGGTGTGCGGCTGGTGACCAACCGTACGGCTGGCAGGTAGCCGTACGGTTAGGGAGCGTGCAGCTGGCTCACAAAACTGCAAAGGAACTCTAAAAAAAAAAACCCAATTTTTCTAACGGGGCGCTGCCCCGCACCCCGCGAGAAAACTGCAAAGGTCGATCCCCGTCCTGATAAGCGAAGAGGCAACAAAGGTCATGTCAGACTCCCAACGCGGCCGAAAAATGGAGTCTTTTCCTAACGGTCTTCTATATGTATGATGACTCAATACATGATGCGAGATGCTTGTTTTTAGGAAAACCAGTGTTCGCACGAGAGTCGTGGATTGGGGTGTTCACAGACCCTCTCGTCCCGGGATTCTTGTCCGTAAGAATACTGGGACGATAAGAAGACAACGATTCACGACTCTTGGGTGAATCACAAGATGCTTGAATCAGAGTATACCCTTTTCTGGCGTATGGATCTCGTTGCGTTCCAGGTGATGCAATCCACGACCGCTTCCTTCCTTTAGGCCGGGCGACACGATGCATCGATCTTTTCATCAGTCTACCCTCAGTGGCATGCTACCCTCAATGGCACACCACCCTCAGTGCATAAAACTCTACGGGAGAAGTTTCGACAATTTGTTGGGTCCAAATGATTTGTAACAGAAAAGTGCTTTAAAGGTATCCCAAAAAGAGTGTTTTGAGGCTTTGTGATGCATCCCATTGAGGGGATCTGGAGTCAGAAGAAATCAATGTCTTTTGAGAAGTTTGAAAACTCCCATCGTGGGGAGTGCGGGGATAAAGTTGTTCCCTTCGTGGGGAAAGCACGGTACAGGTTATTTCCCTTCGTGGGGAAAGGGGATCGGAGAAAATTCCCATCGTGGGGAATGCGAAGAATTCCTAACTCAGAGGAATCCGAGAAAATTCCCTTCTTGGGGAATAGGCGGTAAAGGTTATTTCCCTTCGTGGGGAAAGGGGATCGGAGAAAATTCCCATCGTGGGGAATGCGAAGAATTCCTAACTCAGAGGAATCCGAGATAAATTCCCTTCGTGGGGAATAGGCGGTAAAGGTTATTTCCCTTCGTGGGGAAAGGGGATCGGAGAAAATTCCCATCGTGGGGAATGCGAAGAATTCCTAACTCAGAGGAATCCGAGAAAAATTCCCTCCGTGGGGAACACGTGGAGTCGTTATTTCCCTTCGTGGGGAAAGTGGTTTCGGAAAAATTCCCATCGTGGGGAATGCGAAGAATTCCTAACTCAGAGGAATCCGAGAAAAATTCCCTTCATGGGGAACACGTGGAGTCGTTATTTCCCTTCGTGGGGAAAGTGGTTTCGGAAAAATTCCCATCGTGGGGAATGCGAAGAATTCCTAACTCAGAGGAATCCGAGAAAATTTCCTTCCTGGGGAACACGTGGAGTCGTTATTTCCCTTCGTGGGGAAAGGGATTTCGGAAAAATTCCCATCGTGGGGAATGCGAAGAATTCCTAACTCAGAGGAATCCGAGAAAATTCCCTTCGTGGGGAACACGTGGAGTCGTTATTTCCCTTCGTGGGGAAAGGGGTTTCGGAAAAATTCCCATCGTGGGGAATGCGAAGAATTCCTAACTCAGAGGAATCCGAGAAAATTCCTAACCTCGTCTCATTGCCATGGCTCCGCTACTGCTTATTGGTTTATTAAAAAAATAACATGCTAGAAAGAAATGTTTTGCAAGTTGGAGTGCCCTTTTCTTCCCCATTCTCCTCTACCCTCAGTTTTGACCTTTGGCTTTATCGGGAATCAGAATTTTGAATCAACCTTTCCTAAGACATTCGGACCGTTGTGCTTGAATTTTGGGATCTGACATTTCTCTACCCTCAGTCTTCCTCTCTTCGATCATGGGGATAGAATTTCAGTCGGATTTCCCAATCATCCTCAAGCTACCCTCTGATTTTTTTCTACAGGGAAGATGCTGGTCCTGTATCGTTTTCTGTTTTTCGATACCCTTATTGCTCCCTCTTTTGATTACCCGGCCCTTTTTATTTTTGGGCTTTTGGATTTTACTTTGCCTTTTCTTTCTTGGCTTTTTCCAAGACAGGAGCCTTACTCACCTAAGATGTAGCCCTCCACCTTTTGGCACAGCTGTCACTCTTAGTGTGGCTCTCCCTGTCGATTTCCTTCATTTTTATTTTTCTTTTCCTCACTTTTTCCTCTCTTGGACCAACGGGATTTTACCCTTTTCTACTCTTTCAATTTTTTCTAGTACCCGATTCCTCTTTTACACCTTCCCTGTTTATAAATCAGATTCGAGCCTTCCGGACAATAGATCTATCCTTTTGAACTTCGGTTCCTCCACAATCCTTGGGGTGTCGAACTTTGGGCTTTGATCAGTCATTCCGTGCTTGTGTGTGAGTCTTGATCCTCTTGTGTTGGGAAAGATTGGTTCAGAACTGTGTTTACTCCATAGATTCCTCTTTTTTTTTTTTTTTTTTTTTTAACTGGTCAAAAATGAGGGTAGCCGCACGGGGTAGCCGCAGGGTTTGACCCCCCAGCCGTACGGCTGGGAGCCAACCGTACCGTTGGTGGCCAGCCGTACGGCTGGCTAGCCTGCAGCTGGCTCCTATTTCTTATGAATAGTGGCCTGTTTTGAATCATTCTCACCACTTCTCTTTGCAACTTCTCTTTCTAGCATCGAAATATCCAATTTTCAAAAAACATTTAGCAAGTGTTCTGAAGAGTGTGAGTGATGGCTTTTGCAAGTCTTCTGGCGATTTTCGTGTATATGATGATGGGGGGCCTACTGGAGGGAGGGGAGGCGCCGGAGCTACTCCCAGGCGATGAGGTGGACTCGATTATCGCGATAATGGATGGGCGACTGATCTGCGCGCCTCATCACGATGATTGGGAGGGTGTGGCCTGGGAGGGACCACTGGGGGCTGACGGGTCGCTACAGCAAGCGATGTATCGTGACGTGCCCTTGATTTCTCCGGGAGAGGGACGGGAGTGGCTACTGATGGAGCCTGCGGCACACGAGATCCGCCGCCGTACTAGGGTATGCTCTGATTTTTATGCTATATGATGTTTTAAAATATGCAATGCCATGATATGCATGAAATATGATAAATTTAATAATTACTTTCCATAATCGACATACTTAACATAGTTTACTTAAAATCTGTATTATCCAGTATTAAATAGTGAGTTCTAAATTTTATTAAAACACATTATTGTTGCAGAGGATTGGACGTTGCCGCGGTATCACACGTGCCGCTCCCGAGCTTCGAGATCAGCTACCCCCATTGGTGAGGGCTTACTTGAGCGCGACTCCCTTCGGACGATTCGTCGAGGTGCTACCGGGCGGAGAGTTCCAGCGATCGGTGAGTCTGCCGACAGTACTGGGAGAGAGATGGTGGGACACGACGCACACCTTCCATTGGAGTTGGGGCGAGATGACACTGACCCCGGAGGACGTGTTCGTGCTGACAGGACTGCCATTTGGAGGAGAGGCTCTGGCACCCAACCCTCGGTTGCGAGTTACCCTAGATGGGATGGGTGCGGCACTAGGCTGGAGACCGAGCCGGATTGTGGCGGACGGGATACCCCACACGGCTATGGTTCATCATATCGAGGCGGAGAGTGAGAGGTTTGGGGACGGACCGATGACACGGCAGGAGGTCCGACAGCTGTCTCGGTGCTTCATATTACTATTGATACACGACTTCTTCTATGCACGGGGCGGCGACAACCTACGGCTATGGTGGCTGCCGTACTTGCGGTTCTTCGACCAGTTGTACACATTCGCGTGGGGAGGATATGTGCTAGCAGTGTTGTACGAGTCGATGGACTTGGTGTGCCGGCATATGGAGCTCAACCATCGCGGATTGGTCACGCTTTGGGAGGTAATTAATAATTTAAACCCTCAATTTATGCGATTATTAACAAAAAATATGCTGATTTTGATAATTTTAACAAGTGTGATAATTTTGTGGCAGATGTGGTTTATCGCGCATACCCATCAGGGTATTGGTCAGATCCACTTGCACCCGACCTTTGCAGATGAGTTCCCGCTCTTCAGGCGGTATTACAGTGGGAACATGATTGGGGTGTATCGATATCTGACCCCTGACGTCAGTGCAGGCGACGTCTCAGGTCTTCAGCTAGATCAGGTATGAATTTGAATCAAATAAAATTTAAATTATATTTGAAAAAGCCAGTTGAGTTATTCATAGTGTATGTTTGATGTGGCAGGTTCAGTGGAGTCCGTGGCCCGCATTCGTGACGCAGCAGTGGGGGTATGCTGATGCGCTGACGGCTGCTCGTTCGAGGCGACTGTTTGTACACGAGTATGGCGCAGCGTTCTACCTGGGGGAGCGCGTGGTGCGACAGCACACTCCTGGGTTAGGCTTCAGGGTCCCGGCCTGGCCTCCGACGGCGATGAGGCGGCCTATCATGCTATCCACAGAGGAGCGGGTGTTGTTTTTAGGAGGCGTCCCGATCGAGGGCTTGCTGATGGAGGGAGAGTACGGGACTTTCACGCACCGTTACCTGATGAGAGAGATGAGGGGGGTACGCGGCAGGGTGATATACGCGAGGTATGCAGCACTTGGAGGAGATCCGATGTTCATCCGGGGACAACTATACATCTCCCAGCAGGTCCCACATCAGCCTGCTCCTGCGCCGAACCGGAGGGCAAAGGGGATTGCGGATTCGGACGACGAGGATCCGCACGGAGAGAGGGACGAGGAGCCACCACAGGTGGAGGAGGAAGAGGAGGACGGAGGTTCGGAGGAGGTGCCTTTGGGAGGAGGCAGTGGCGGGTCGCCCCCAGTTGGGTCGGGCGGAAGAGGGGTCGAGGGGCTGACTGCCGCGGTCTCACCCGGACGCGGTAGGGTTACGAGGGGTGGGAGGAGTCCGTTGGGAGACCGTAGTCCCATATCGAGGCCGCCTATTCCACCGGCGATGGCAGGGAGGACACCTCAACTGTCGTCGGAGGACATTAGACAGATGTTGGAGGCGGCGCAGATGCCAGAGGGTCGCGGGTCGATGTCGGGATCGTCCCCTGTGTTTGCGCCAGGAGATATGGATTGGGCCCAGCATGTATCTTTCTCACCGTTGCTGCGCACGCCTGTTGGTTCGCCTGGTGCCGGGTCGGTGGGTTTGAGGCCGTATTCGCTGTCGACTCCATCATCAGGTGCGGCCCGCGGTATAGTTTTCCGAGAGTTAGGGGAGAGGGAGGCGCAGTTACGGGCAGAGGCAGGTATAGGCTAGGCTCCGGCGGGCGAGGCTAGCGACAAGGGGAAGGGGAAAGCAGTGGCGCCCGAGTCAGAGACAGGAGAGGATACTGGGGAGGACATTCCCCCTGTGGGCGGAGCTAGCGGAGCCGGTCCGTCGCAGGCTCCTGCAGGCGGGGCGTTGACGTCGTACTCGATCCTGGAGTACCCCCGAGATATCCCTTACCTGGATCTTGGTCTACCCAAACAATACCGGATCCCTGATATTCCTGTGGACGACGAGCGGATGGGGGCCCTAGCGCACGTCACGGACGAGGAGGTATGTTATCCTTTAAAAAAGTTAAGTATACGTGAATTATTTGTAAATGAAGACTAACAAATTGGTATTGTGGCAGATGGGCTTATTCCGACTTCGCGAGGTAGCTGAGTGGCTGAGGAGCTACTTCAACATGTACGGACTGCTGACGTTCGCGGCTCCTTTTCCGACGGATTACATGGGGCGGTACAGTAGGCGTTTGGCGGGCGATACGACTGTTAGCTACCACCCGTCACGCTCGCAGTCTCGATCAGTGGCGCCGTCCCAGTCAGTCCAGCAGTCGAGGCGTACATCCCGGCTTGGTCCTTCTCCTCATGGCGAGGGTCGTGCGGTCTCGGAGAGCCCAGCGGAGGGTGCTGGAGAAACAGAAGCGAAGCGACCGCGTACGATGGATCCTCCCCCTTCCCCTCAGCATTGAGATTTTTTGAGTGATGGTTTTTAGGAAAGACATTTTAAGTAGTTAATTTAGTTTATGTTTTGACTTTTAATAAAAAACTTTGTTACTTTAGTGGTTAATTTAAAATGTGTTTGTTTTGTTAGGAAAAAATGTTGGTTTATTAGTGTGACCGGTTTTGATAATGAAAATAAAAAATTATGCTTCTTTAGATAAAACATGTTTGCGTGTGATGTGTTGTGAATGTTATAATATTTATTGTGAGTGTGTTTGGAAGAAACGGTTATATAACACATGTTGGTAAAAACATTTTGAACTTGAATAAAATGAAAGATGATTAATTAACTATATGCATTGGCGAAATTGTTAAAAGTGACTGAATTTTAATTACGAAAGTGGTCAAGTACTCGTGTTTGGCAAGTGATTATTAAATTTATAAGCATGCAATGAATGGATCGTTCTTCCTGAATAGAGTCTGGCAACATTCATACCATAATGTATTATTGTGAAGAAGAATTTTGGAAAACAAAGATTTGGAAAAACGGAGATTTTTGGCCAAGGGGAAGAGCCAACCGCACGCCCTACCTGCAAGGGGTAGCCGTACGGTTGGGAGCCAGCCGTAGGGTTGGGAGCCAGCCGTACGGTTGGCTGCCAGCCGTGCGGTTGGCCTGTGTATTTTTGCTATAAATAGAGCGCGAATTTGTCCTTTTTTCCACATCCAAATCACTATTCACTCCACTCTTCTAGCCTAAAACCACTCTTCTTGCTCTATCATCATGTCCACTTTTCATACCCATGCTTCTTTCTCCCTTTTGACCGATTTTGTATCCTTAGCCGAGGCTGATTGCGGTCTCAATTGGGGCGACCTGAGCCACCTTCACCGTTGGTGCTCGCATGATATTAACTTTTCTTTCTTGCTTGGTCTTGTTGAGTTCTGGGATGCTGAGGATCATTGCTTCCGTATCGGGTTAGACGAGCTCTGCCCTACGATCGAGGAGTTCACTTTGCTGATGCGCCAGGACCTCTCATGGCCGTTGGCGTCTTTGCGGGATGCGAGGAGCCCTCAGGTTATGCTGGCGGAGTTTTTGGGTTTGCGAGAGAGCGAGTGCCGACCGATGATTGTAGACGGACTGCTGCCTGTATGATCTTTACTTTCTCTCAGATGCTTCTGGTTACTGATGATGCTATCATGGTTGATCCTTTGATTATTCGGGTGGTGTCTGAGGCTAGATGCGGCCATTTGGTGACTCCCATCTTACTGGCGGAGACACTGAATGGTCTAGATGCCGTGGTTCAGTGCCGACTTAGCCACTTTCGGGGTAGCCCATATCTGCTATACATGTGGGTTACTGAGAGATTTCGGTACCTGGAGACTCGGCTTCCCTGGGACTCTCGACACTTCTTCCAGCGTCCTGATTACGCCCGGATTTATCGTCTGTCATCATATGATTGGGCTGTCCGTTTTTCTGAGTCCTCTTCTTCGATTCGTTGGGAGGTTCCATGGTGGTGTATGAGGACTATGATTACGAGCATGGGTGGGCAGAACTACCTTCGATTTCGCGGTTTGAGGGAGACATCATTCTATATACCCGGGAGGCTGACGAGACAGTTTGGTGTTCCTCTGAGCATACCCCTTCCACTGAGAGATTTCTCTTCGGTGGCTCTTCCCGTCACCCCGAGATTGGAGACTACGTTGCAGAGCTTGTGGTCCACCCGCTATGTTCGACGATTTCGTGCAGGAGAGGTTGGCATTACCCGGGCGACTCGGTCTAATGTCATATTGCATATCTGGCATCGGGTTCGCCAGACCGTTGAGCATGAGCCTATGATGATGAGATGGTTCCGGTTTGCGGATTCCCGAGTGACAGATGAGACAGTTCTCGCTTCTTATCATACCATGGAGCGAGAAAGGATCTTATATTCTGTAGACGATTGATGGCTTTAGGTTAGGTTTGGTATACTGAAAGCTTTTTTGTATGTAGGTAGATTGACCCGTAGTAGAAGCATGTAGGAGTTTGATGTAGGTTTTGTTTACATGGAAAAGTATGTAGTAGCTTGACTTTGATTATATGGAAAATCTCTTTCTGTCCCCCTTCTTTCGTCCCAATGAATGAATATTATTATAATGAATAGACCGGGCCTGAATGTCCTATTCAGGTTGCCTACGTTTCCCCAAATAGTATATTAAAGATCTTTTTACTTTTGCCTTTACTCATGGGGCTCAGGTCTCCGTAGTTCATGAATACAAGTGACAAATCTTCAATAACCATTTGCAATTCTCAATCACTGATTACAAATCTAGTTATCAATCCTCAATTTTTGATGGTTTAGATGAGATGGGTCTGGTATCTTTCCTGCTTCAATAAGGTCTTGAATAGTGTGCCGAAGAGCCTTGCAATCGTCTGTTGTGTGACCTATACTCTGGTGGTATTCACACCTTTCATTAAGATTCCAATTAGAGGGGGCTGGATTTGGTATAGGTCGCGGGTTTAGTGGATAAATCATCCCGTCATCCTTCAATTGCTTGTATACCTTGCTTAACGACCCTGGTAGTTGTGAGAAGTTCCTTTTCGCAGATCTGACTCGGTTAAATCCCCTGTTGTTGGCGCGTTTATATCTCGGAGCATGTTCCGCGGTACGAGGACTGAAAGGGATCGACACATGACTTTTCATGGATGGGCCTGGTGTGGTTAATGAATATAGATACGGGTATACAATTGAAGAAGTGATTTTGGACGGGTTAGTGAAATTCTCTGGTGTTGGTTTCAGATTATTGTTGGTTCCTTCAAAACGATACTCTGGATTTGTTGAGTTGGTTGAGATAGATTCAGAGTCACTCATTTGTTCATGGCTTGATGAGTAGCTTGATGGTGTAGGTGAAGTAGGTTTGATGCGTAGGTATGGACCAGGCTGATCGGTGTCTGAGATATACCCCATTTCTTCCAACTGATTTTTTTGCTTAAAGACCACCTTTTCTAAGCGAAATATTTCCTCATTCAGCTCTACCGTCTCTTTAGCAAAATAATCCCTCTGAATTTCCATAGCACCTTTCTCCTTTCTCAGTTGCTCAATGATCTGGTCTTGATTCTGCTGTTCCGATTTTGGTAAAGGTCTTTCAAGTTCTTCAGCCCTTTTTAACGGTTCAGTTGTGCCTCCTTTGACCAACTTGTCTAATATAGCACGAGTGCTTTGGTAGTCAGCTGAGAGCATGATGACATTTTGATTAAGGTTCATCAACATCAGGTACACATCCTCAGGGTTTGGTAAAGGAGCATTTATGCTTCCATTTGTACCAGCCAGGTTTGGATCAGCATTGAGAGATGGAGAGTGATGCAACGGCTGACCCCCAACAGTATTATTCTGAGGCATTCCCGAGTTTGGGTAGAAAGGACCGGACGGCGGATCCGCTGCGTTGTTGAACTGGTTGTTCATATTTCGGCTCGGAGTGTTCTGATCCATGCTGTCAGATGAATCTGGTCTGATGAGTCTCCCGGTGCTATCTCTTCCGGCCCACGCAGAGGCCAGGGTGAATGTCTGATGGAAAAAAGGACAGATTCGATCGCACGCATTCCCCCCGAAAAATAACAACAATACACCCTTTAGAAATTGCCGGACCCTATCCAGAAATACATCGATCGGGACAAAAGTAAACACAAAAAAGATTTCCTTTAGGTGAGATCGAAAACAGACCAACGGCGATAACTTGAGAGTCCCGTATAGCGGTAGGGTAGGAATAGAATTCCATGGGTTCCCTGACCGTCTATAGTTTTGAAAAATCATTTTGAAAAGAGTTTTCTGAAAGATCATTTGAAAACACGGGAAGATCTCTCCTCATGAGTTACTTTGTTCATGGAATCAGGGCTTTCGCTCACTAGATTCTCACGACTGTTGGTCATTAAAAATCATGCAGAAAATCTTTGTGTTCTAGGCTGACTCCCCTATATGCAAGCGTGGCTGGAAAGGGTAAGGTTTAAGGCTCCCTCCTATTTGGCAGGTCTTACGATATACCTCAGGAGCGCAGGTACGTGTAAGGACCTTTTGATATACATCCCGGGTACGTGAGTGTTCTCGTCACTCTATATACCTCGGTAAGTACTTGGCCAAGGAGAGTGGTCCCAGGCGCTTTTGGCTAGTGCAGACCTGCAAGTCCGCGGCCTAGTCACGACTCTGGTCCCGAGGTTGATAGGGTAAATTCACACTCGCGAAAATGCATGATAGGACGTGAGTGCGTACAAAATAACAATCTGGCGGTTCATTATTGATCAAGGCTTTAGGGTTTGTTATAGTATTTTACAAAGTTTTAATTATGAAAAAGATTTTCCTCACATAATTAGCAAATAAAGGCATCAGGGTATCCACCTAGATCTCTTCTATGTTATCCTAGAACTAAGGCTTGCAATCCTATATCTAATAAATAACAGGAATTAAATATATGATCCATTATAATAGAGCTTAGTTCTCGACGGTCCCCAGCAGAGTCGCCACTGTGATAAATCCGGACCCGCGACCCGAGAGGTCTTCGTTCTCGGTTTTATTTTGAAAACGTGGGTTGGTAGAGTCGCCAGTTTGTTTTACAAGAAAACAAACAAAAGATCGTACGAAGGATAATTCAAAAACAAACTATCTTTCATACGTTTGAAACCAGAGATTTATTTTGAAAATTTACTTTGCTAGGGTTCGGGAACTACGTTACGAATTGGGAAGGTGTTAGGCACCCAATTCTACCTTTCGGTCTCTTAATGGATCATGTATCTAATTCCTATTTTAGATATCTTGCAAGTAGTTCGAATTATTTTCAGAATAGTCCTTTCCGGATAAATTTAGTTTAAAACAATGTTTTGAAATCAGACTCGAGCTTTGTGAGCGCCTACGTATTCATTCGCAGAATGAAATCAGAGTCTCGTAGTTCCTTTCTTTGGAAACTGTTTTTGTATTTTTTGTTTTGTTTTGAAAACGTGTCAAAACGAGTTTTAATTTTCTTGTAAAATTTAGAAAGGATTTATTTTGAAAGTAGTGAATTTCTTTGCAAGTTATCTAATTTCTATATTAAAAAGGAATTTAAATGCAGTATTGAAATTCAGAAAGGTTGTAGAAAAATGTACCTGATGCGCCTGAAGAAGAAATAAGAGCCTTGCCTTGTTGCCTTGCTTGCTTCCTTCTCTCTCTAGAACTTTCTCTCTCTAGATTTTCTCTTTCTAAAACTTGCTCTCTCAAAATTTCTCTAAAATGACTCTCTAAAGATTTTGACAGAGTTTCTACTTACTAAAAACACTATTGAGTGTTGATGCCTCCAAATGGGATCCCAAGGGTCCTATTTATAGCAAAAATTCCGCCAAAAACACTCTAAAAGAGGCCAACCGCAGGGGGTAGCCGCAGGGCGTGCGGCTAGGGCGTGCGACAGGGGGTAGCCGCAGGGCGTGCGGCTGGGGCGTGCGGTTGGGGCGTGCGACTGGTGGCGTGCGGCTGGGGGCTGCGATAGGGGCGTGCGGCTGGTGACCAACCGTACGGCTGGAAGGTAGCCGTACGGTTGGGGAGCGTGCGGCTGGCTCACAAAACTGCAAAGGCTCACAAAACTGCAAAGGTCGATCCCCGTCCTGATAAGCGAAGAGGCAACAAAGGTCATGTCAGACTCCCAACGCGGCCGAAAAATGGAGTCTTTTCCTAACGGTTTTCTATATGTATGATGACTCAATACATGATGCGAGATGCTTGTTTTTAGGAAAACCAGTGTTCGCACGAGAGTCGTGGATTGGGGTGTTCACAGTACCACAGCTCAACATTTTTTTTTACAAAGCACAGGACACGTCTTGAATCACTCATCCATTTTCCAACAGAGATAGACAGCACAAGCATCATTTAGCATGGCATTGTTTTCAAAAAAAGCATATCATGGAGGATTTGTGTGAGTGCCTCAAAATAATGCGTTCTCAGTATCGTCCTAGTTTCTTTGTTCCAAAGAACCTAGGCCGAGAGGGTCTGTGAACACCTCATTTTTTGACCCTCGCACAAATCCCGAATTTCAAGAAAATGAACACACAGGCATGCATAGACATTCATGGATGAATATATACTCTATATATGTGATACAGGTCAAAGAATGAGGCAAAAAGGCCACCGGACATAAAGTTATGGGAATTACCAGAAACTGCTGGAAACCGGTAACCGTCAAAACTCCTGGAAGGTAAAATTAAATATATGTAGATATCTGATTGTCCTCAAAATTTGAGGGTTGTTAGGTAATACTATAAGGAGGAACATACTAAAAAATCAGCACATTCCGACTGCCGGATCTCCGGGAATTGAGAAAACCGGGAATTCACCTCTGGAATCAAAAGGCGCACTTCCCGAAGTCCAAATGAGCTGAAATTTTGTCAGGAGATAGGTTACATCATGGGGAACAACATATCAAAAAATCAGATCATTCCAATGCTTGGTTAGGCCGGAATCGCAAAAACCGTCGAAGGAGGCAAAACCGGTTGTCCCCGCGACAAAGGTGTTGTCCCCGCGACAACACCTGTTGTCCCCGCGACAACTGCAGCTGTCCCCACGACAATTGGTGTTTTTTGGCTATAAATAGAACCCTTTTGTGCCATTTGGAAGGGGAGGAAAGGGGTAAAATCGGAGGGAAGTGTTGGAAATACTTGGGGAAGCTTTTTGGTAAGTTTCGTAATTTTCCGAATCTCAATTTTTATCCGTGTATTCTCATTGAATCGCATGTAGAGAGTGATATTTATCTCCAAATAAGTCTAAACTTCATATTTGAGTTTTATTATAATTATAGAAGGTGTGGATTGAGAAAAAATCATATTTTAAAAATATATTTTTATCAGGGTATTTTTTATCAGTCTCGCATATTAGACTGCTGTTTAAATTCCAAATTAGTTCAAATTTTAGATTTGAGGTAGATTATCAACATTGAAAATATTGGTTGAGAAAAAATCACCTTTTGAAGGAATATTTTTATCAGTTATTTTCAATTTTATCAGTCTCAATCCACACCGGAATTGATTGATTTTGTGCCCCGTTTAATCTATAAATTTGGGCATTGAATTAAATATCCAATATGAGAGTATGAAAATTGTCAAATGCCAATTTAAGTAATTAAATTGTGGTACACTATTTGACAAAAGAAATCTCGATGATTGCCGGATACCAATTCCAAACTAAATTAGCTTCTGAAAATCTCTGATTTTTATCAAAATGCACTGATTTCATTGTTTATCTCTATACAAAACAATTTTTAAACCACACACATACACACTGATTTATAAAATAAAAGGGCGAAAAGCGAAGCACACGTCTTCAATCTCCACCCCAAAATCCCGATTTTCTAAAAATAAAAGGCTGAAGTGAGATAATATTACACGCGCATGCGAATCTGTGATAATACTTAACGCATATTCTACTTAGAGACCGAAAGGGCGAATTGGGTGCCTAATCCCTTCCCAATTCGTAACTTAATCCCCGAACCCTTGAATTGTCTGGTTTCGCATTAATTGTGTTTAAGAAAGCGTTTAATTCACAAATGTTTCTCTTTTACACAAAACTTTTGTTTGTTTAGTAAAACAAACTGGCGACTCTAAATTGTTTACAAAATGTCATGTTTTTGTAATTAATAAAATCTCCAACGTATTCCGAAAAATAAAGGTGAAAAGCGGAGGGGTCGAAAATGCGAGTTTTCACAGTTGGCTTCGAGCCACAAGCTCGAGCCGCACGCCTTAGCCGCAGCCCTCCCTAGCCGTACGGCTGACTCCTAGCCGCGCGGCTACCCAGGCCATTTTTCTGCATTTTCTCTCTATAAATAGGACCTTTAGGCTCTCATTTTGGGGGGGAACACTGTGAACACCCCAATCCACGACTCTCGTGTGAACATTGGTTTTCTTAAAACAAGCATCTTGCGTTTTTGTGTTGAGTTATCATGCATATAGAAGACCGATAGGAAAGACTCCATTTTCGGTCGCGTTGGGAGTCTGATATAACCTTGGTTGCCTCTTCGCTTACTAGGACGGGGATCGACCTGACCGTACGGCTACCTGCCAGCCGTACGGTTGGCCCCCTTGTCGCAGCCCCCTGTCGTAGCCCCTAGCCGCACGACCCAGCCGCACGCCCCAGCCGCACGCCCCAACCGCACGCCCTAGCTGCACGCCCTGCGGCTACCCCCTGTCGCACGCCCCAGCCGCACGCCCTGCGGCTACCCCCTGCGGTTGGCCTCTTTTGGAGCGTTTTTTGGCGAGATTTTTGCTATAAATAGGACCCTTGGGCTCTCATTTGGGAGGATCAACACTCAATAGTGTTTTTAGTAAGTAGAAACTCTGTCAAAATCTTTAGAGAGTCATTTTAGAGAAATTCTGAAAGAGAATTTCTAGAGAAAGAGTTTTAGAGAGAGAAAATCTAGAGAGAGAAAGTTTTAGAGAGAGAGAAGGAAGTAAGCATGGCAACTAGGCGAGGCTCTTATTTCTTCTTCAGGTGCATCAGGTACGTCTTTCTACCAAATCCTTAATTTCAGTACTGCATTTAATTTCACTTTTAATACAGAAAATTAGATAACTTGCAAAGAAGTTCATTGCTTTCAAAACAAATCCTTTCTAAGTTTTAAAAGAAATCTAAAACCTGTTTTGACACATTTTCAAAACAAACAAAAATACAAAAACAGTTTCCAAAAGAATGGAACTACGAGACTCTGATTTCATTTCATTCTACGAATGAATACGTATGCGCTCGCAAAGCTCGAGTCTGATTTCAAAATATTATTTTAAACTGAATTTATCCGGAAAGGACCATTCTGAAAACCATTCGAACTACTTGCAAGATATCTAAAATAGGAATTAGATGCATGATCCATTAAGAGACCGAAAGGGCGAATTGGGTGCCTAACACCTTCCCAATTCGTAACATAGTTCCCGAACCCTAGCAAAGTCAATTTTCAAAATAAATCTCTGGTTTCAAACGTATGAAAGATAGTTCATTTTCGAATTATCCTTCGTACGATCTTTTGTTTGTTTTCTTGTAAAACAAACTGGCGACTCTACAAAACACGTTTTTCAAATAAAACCGAGAACGGGGACTCTATCTCTTCTCTCGGGTCGCGCGGGTCCGGATTCCCACAAACACTGAATAGTGTTTTTTAGTAAGTAAAAACTCTGTCAAAATCTTTAGAGAGTCATTTTATAGAAATTTTGAGAGAGAAAGTTTTAGAGAGAGAATTTCTAGAGAGAGAGTTTTGGAGAGAGAAAATCTAGAGAGAGAAAGTTCTAGAGAAAGAAGGAAGCAAACAAGGCAACAGGGCAAGGCTCTCATTTCTTCTTCAAGCGCATCAGGTACGTCTTTTTACAACCTTTCTGAATTTCAATACCGCATTTAAATATCAGTTTTAATACAGAAAATTAGATAACTTGCAAAGAAGTTCACTGTTTTCTAAACTAATCCTTTATAAATTTTACAAGAAAACTAAAATCCGTTTTGACACGTTTTCAAAACAAACTAAAATACAAAAACAGTTTCCAAAAGATAGGAACTACGAGACTCTGATTTCATTCTACGAATGAATATGTAGGCGTTCGTAAAGCTCGAGTCTGATTTCAAAATATTGTTTTAAACTAAATTTATCCGAAAATGACTATTCTGAAAACAATTCAAACTACTTGCAAGATATCTAAAATAGGAATTAGATACATGATCCATTGAGAGACCGAAAGGGCGAATTGGGTGCCTAACACCTTCCCAATTCGTAACGTAGTTCCCAAACCCTAGGAAAGTAAATTTTCAAAATAAATCTCTGGTTTTAAACGTATGAAAGATAGTTCGTTTTTGATTTATCCTTCGTACGATCTTTTGTTTGTTTTCTCGTAAAACAAACTGGCGACTCTACAAAATACGTTTTCAAAGAAAACCGAGAACGAGGACTCTCTCTCGGGTCGCAGGTCCGGATTCTCATAGCCGAATCAAGATTTAGCCATTTCAAGGCTCGTTTCGGGCTTAGAAAGTCATTTGCTGATGTAGTGACTTCCATGATCGATCATGAAGGGCCATGATCGATCATGGTCCTCCAAAGGAGTTCTAGAATGGTTGATGATCGATCATGGGGGAACCATGATCGATCATGGTTCACCTGAATGTTGGTTTTGAGCGTTTTTAACCCGTTTTCAACCTATTTAACACCGAACACACCTCATTTTCGAGCCAAACACATCCACCACTCTCTAGAGAGTTCTAGAGAGAGAGAGAGGGAGATTCTTGGAGCTTCTTCATCCTCCTACAAGATTTAAGTTTCGAATCGTTTTCTCCTTCGCTATTCATCATCTTTCTCACCTTCTTCCTCCATTAGAGCTCGCGTTGGAGCTAGGGCTTTGGCGTACGTCGTCTACGCTTCATCAACTTGCAGATCCAGCTTATCTAAGGTGGGAACACTAGTACTAAACCCCTGATTTCAAATTATTACTCGTGGAATTAGAGTTTTGAACTCAAAATGGGGATTTACATCACAAGTACATATTGTTTGCATCTCATGGGGTTTGGGCGAGGTGAACCCTAGAATAATGATGCATATGGATAAATCATCTCTTAGATATCATGTATCATCACTTACTACCATGCTGTGAGCCTTGTTCTCTCACCTACACATCGTATCTTCACTATGGCTAAGGGAATGAACTAGGCTAGAGAGGATTTCGGGATTTATGCTTGAATCATGGTTGATTATGGATTATATGGATTAGATATGTATGTATACGTATATAATTGAGAGTGTTGAACTCTATCCATGATTTTTGAACCAAGAACCCACTATGGCAGATCGATATACCATAACATACGGATTTAATGACTTGTGTGGAGCGTGCTAGGCATTAGCAACGAGAATATAGCCTTGATACTCTTTAAGAATGCATAGAACACACTTATTGGGGCATGGATTGCCTTAGTTATGAACATGAACATCTAGGTGAGTAGTATTAATATGATGGTTAAACGAGGGGCACACTAATCGTTACTTGGCTTCGTGACAAGCTAAAGAATTAACATAGAATGCTTATGGCCGTAGTTTGATACATGCGACACATAATAAGATGTAATATATTGATAATGAATTAATTGGCTGAATAATGGGAATTATTGGTTGAATGATAAAGTCCCGGATAATTGGATCTAATGATGAATGAACGAGGATCATAATAATGACGATTATGTGATTATATATATATACTAGGTTATACTCGTGCCATCCGGCACGGTAAATTAAATAAGAACCGATAATAAGATAAAAATGAGTAACGTGTGATGAATCTAAATCGATAAACTTATGTTCAATATATCTTCATGCTACTAAAAGTAAACTGGATTGGACCGACTTTTTTTAAATTTTAAAGAATCGTTTAATCATATTTTTTTTATCTTATTTTGATCTCGGCAAAATAAGTTTTTAACAAATTAAACTTAAGGCCATATGTGAAAATAATTAAATCACGTCTGTTGGTATGATTTGAAAATAGTTCAAAAATTTTAAAAAATATATTGTGAACACTCCTAAAAACAACATTCTAAGATGATGAATAATGTACGAACACATAACATATTTTGATCTTGGCAAAATAAGTTTTTAATAAATTAAACTCAAGGCCGTATGTGAAAATAATTCAATCACATATGGTATGATTTAAAAATAGTTCAAAAATTTAACTGATATATTGTGAATACTCCTAAAAACGGCATACTAAGATGATCAATAATGTACGAACACATAAAATACGTCCTTAAATGTTATTCAATAATTTTTATTATTATTTTTTTACATAATTCTATAGTCATGATGGATCTTGTTTATTTGATCTTGATTAGTAAATTTTAAATTTTAAATATTAAATTTTGAAATTTTTATTTTAAGTTATGACATTTTTAATGTAGAAAAAATAATTGATATGTGAGAGTTTATTGTGAGTATATCATTGGCGTTAAATGTTACTCAATAATTTTTCTTATTTTTTTAACATAATTCTATAGTCATGATGGATCCTGTTTAATTAATCATGATTAGTAAATTTAAATATTAAATTCATAATTCTATAGTCATGATGGATGTTGTTTAATTGATTTTGATTAGTAGATTTAAATATATTTTAAATATTAAATATTTTTTTTTATTTTAAGATGAATCTTGTTTAATTGAATTATATTTTAAGTTATGGCATTTTTATTGTAAAAATATTTATTGGTGTGTGAGAGTTTACTTTGTGTATATTATTGGTGTTAAATGTTACTTAATAATTTATATTTTTTTTTACTTAATCCTATAGTCATGATGGATCTTGTTTAATTGATCTTAATTTGTAGATTTTAAATATTAAATTTTTATTAAATTTTGAATTTTTTTATTTCAAGTTATGGCATTTTTAATATAGAAAAAATTATTGGTGTGTGAGAATTTATTGTGTGTATATTATTGGTGTGAGTGTTTTAACTTTGATGTGACATCTTGATGTGTGTATAAAACTCATCCAATGATGTAGAGTTAATGCACACCATAATATGTATATTTTTAACCATTAGAATTTTATACTTTTTAAAAATAAATTTGGTCAAACTTGATATTTTATAATATAGATTAGGGTATACCCGTGTCGTCCGGCACGATAAAAAGAATAAAATATAATAATTAGGTAAAATATAATTACGTAAAAAATGTGAGGATTGAAGATGTGTATGATTGTATATTACTTATGATTGAAGATGTATATGATTGTCTTACTTGTCCAATTAGACCTGAAATCGCATCGACCATTTTATCGATCATTCCCAGTTGTTCTTCTTCATCGAGACACTCCACTATTTGTGCCGCTAATTATCTCCATCTTGTAACGAACTTGCTAATGCTCTCGCTTTCCTTTTGCTTGGCAATTTCCAGGTGTTTCCTTGTAACTTTGAGCTCTTCGTTAGTCTTTTATTGCGACACAAACTCTTGAATGATAGCGGACCATGATTTGGCACGGTGTTTCTCGAGATTTAAAAACCAACTCTGGGCTGGTCCCGCAAGAGTGAGATGAAAGGAATTGGCCAATTCAGCCTCACCAATATCGTAAATCCTCATCGATCTGACGTAGGATTTCAAATGGAATTCCGGTGGCGTAGTCCCCGTGAATTTCGGGATGGAAGGCATTTTGAAGCCCACCAGGTAACGAGCTTCAGGGTATAAGTTATAGCTTTGCATTTGAGTTAAGTCATTTGAACTCTCGGCCACCTTTTGGGTAAGTGCTTTTAATTGTTCCTTAAGTTCGGACATGTCTTTATCCCCTCGATAAGTCTCCATTGGTGATGGGCCCTCCCCTTGAATACTTAGTGGCCTTCTTGCTGGTTCATAATATGGATCCTGATACGGTTCGTGGATTGGTTGCATCTGCGGAGGAGCTTGATCGATTGGGTCTTGTTGTAACCAATTGTTGACCGGATCATGCATAGCCTTTGGTTGGTTTAATTGTTCGAACAGAGGTGGTACTTCGGTGTGAACTGAGAGTGGTGGTGGTGGTGGAATAACCGGGGCTTCTTTTGCCGGTTCTATCATGTGTCCCTTGGTCAACTCATCCAATTTGGCACGAGTATTTTGATTGTTAGTTAAAAGCATGGCCATACTTTGACTCAGATTCATCAGCATTTGGTACATATCCTCAGGGTTAGGTAAAGGAACATTTCCGTTCCCACTTGAGCTAGCTAGACTTGGGTCAGTATTCAGAGGCGAAGTATGATGAAGCGGTTAACCCCCCATATTATTGTTCCGAGGTACCCCCTGGTTCGGGTAAAATCGACCGGGTGGGGGATCCACTGCATTACTGAATTGGTTGTTCACATTTCTGTTCAGTGTGTTTTGATCCATGTTTTCGAAGGAGTCTGGTCTGACAAGTCGCTCGGTACTATCTCTTTCAGCCCACGCAGAGGCCAGGATGGAATGAATATCTGATGCGGGAGAAATGGACAAATTCGATCGCATGCATTTCCCCAAAAAATAAAAACAATATATCATTTAGAAATTACCGGACCTTATCTAGAAATACATCGATCGGGACGACAATAAGCACATAAAATTTTTTCTTTAGGTGAGATCAAAAGCAGACCGACAGTGACAACTTGAGACAACTTGAGAGCTTCGTATAAAGGTAGGGTAGGAACATAATTCCATGGGTTCCCTGGCCGTCTATAGTTTTGGAAAATCATTTTGAAAAGAGTTTTCAGGAAAATCATTTGAAAATACAGGAAGTTCTCTCCTCATGAGTTGCTTTATTCATGGAATCAGGAAAATTACGAAGATTTCAATCCTCGTGAATTTTTACGACTGAGATTGGACAGCCTCCGGCCGTACCTGTCAGAACCATGACAATATAAATGACAGGGCATTTGTTCACTAGATTCTCACGACTGTCGATCATTAAAACAATGCAGAAAATCTTTGTGTTCTAAGCTGACTCTCCTATATGCAAGCGTGGTTGAAAAGGGTAAGGTTTAAGGCTCCCTCCTATTTAGCAGGTTTTACGATATACCTTAAGAGCGCAAGTACATCTAAGGACCTTTTGATATACATCCCGGGTACGTGAGTGTTCTCGTCACTCTATATACCTCGGTAAGTACTTGGCCAAGGAGAGTGGTCCTAGGCGCTTTTGGCTAGTGCAGACCCGCAAGTCCACGGCCTAGTCACGACTCTGGTCCCGAGGTTGATAGGGTAAATTCACACTCGCTAAAATGCATGATAAGGCGTGAGTGCGTGCAAAATAACAATATGGCGGTTCATTATTTTGATCAATGCTTTAAGGTTTGTTATGGTAATTTACACAATTTTAATTATGAAAAAGATTTTCCTCACATAATTAACAAATAAAGGCATCAGGGTATCCCCCTAGATCTCTTTTATGTTATCCTAGGACTAAGGCTTACAAGACCTACACCTAATAAATAATAGGAATTAAATATATGATCCATTATACAAGAGCTTAGTTCTTGACATCCCCAACAGAGTCGCCACTGTGGTGATCTGGACCTCCTGACCCGTCCTTCTCATGGTTTCTTTTGTTTTAAAGGAAAACGTATTTTATAGAGTCGCCAGTTTGTTTTATAAAGACAAACAAAAGATCATATGAAAGACAATTCAATAACGAATTATCTTTCATACGTTTGAAACCAAAGATTGATTGAAAACTTATTTTGCTAGGGTTCGGGAACTACGTTACGAATTGGGAAGGTGTTAGGCACCCAATTCACCCTTTCAGTCTCTTAATGGATCATGTATTTATTTCCCATTTTAGACATCTTGCAATAGTTTGAATAATTTTCAGAATAGTCCTTTCCGGATAAATTTAGTTTAAATCATATTTTGAAATCAGACTCGAGCTTTGCGAGCGCCTACGTATTCATTCATAGAATGAAATCAGAGTCTCGTAGTTCCATTCTTTTGGAAACTGTTTTTGTGTTTTAGTTTGTTTTGAAAAAGTGTTAAAAATGCATTTTTAGATTTCTTGTAAAACATAGAAAGGATTTATTTTGAAAGCAGTGAACTTTTTTGCAAGTTATCTAATTTTCTATATTAAAAACTTATATTTAAATGCAGTATTGAAATTCAGGAGAGTTATAGAGAAATGTACCTGGCGCGCTTGAAGAAGAACGAGGATTGCTTGCTTGCTCCTTTCTCTCTCTAGAACTTTCTCTCTCTAAACTTTCTCTTTCTAAGATTTTCTCTCTAAAACATTCTCTCCCTTTAAAAATTACTCCCTAACAATTTTGACAGAGTTTCTGCTTACTAAAAACACTATTGAGTGTTGATGATCCCAAATGAGAGCTCAAGGGTCCTATTTATAGCAAAATTTTGGCCAAAAAAGCTCCAAAAGAAGCCAGCCGCAGGCGGTAGCCGTACGGTTGGCAAACTGTGCGGCTGGAGCGTGCGGTTGGGGGCTGCGGCTAGGTCCCAACCGTACAGTTAGCAGGTAGCCATACGGTTGGAGGGTTATGGCTGGCTATCTAAAAATTCACAGAAACTCTAGAAAAACTCAGAATTTCTAACAGGGCGCTGCCCCGCACCCTACGACTTGACCGGGCAAGTCAATTCCCGTCCTAGTAAACGAAGAGGCAACAACAGTCGTATCAGACTCCTAAAGGATCCGAAATTAGAGTATTTCCTATTAGTCTTCTATATGTATGATGACTCTGGATTAAATGCAGGATGCCTGTTTTGCATTAAAATTATATTCATACGAGAGTTGTGGATTGGGGTGTTCACACATGGACAACAACCCTGGCCACCTCATCGTAGCCGGAGGCCATGCCGGCACCATCGCTCCTAATGCTAGGGTATGTTGCCGGATCACCTGCTCCCTTAAGTAAAACGCAACCCCATACTTATGCGCAAACAGTAGTCTCGAGCGTGCCGCCGCCACTACATCCGTATAACCCCACTGCTGGGTTACGAATGCAGGCCATGGGCTCCACTGTACCTGTTTGTAAAAATATAATTAGTTAAGTTTTTATAAATGTCACTAAATTAATTTAACTTGATCATACATTCTCTTACCTACTCGAACTGAATCCCGAACACATCACCTGCGCTCAGATCCGGTGTCAAATACCGGTATAATCCAACAACGTTCCCACTATAAAATTGCCAAAATAGCGGGAACTCATCGGCATGTGTGGGGTGCAACTAGATCTGCCCTATACCCTGTTGGGTATGAGCTATGAACCACATCTGTCATAAACCATCACAGTTTTATTAAAAACACATATTTTTTACAAACAAAAATTGCAGATATAAGTTGATAAAATTTTACCTCCCAAAGCGTAACCAGCCCACGATGATTAAGCTCCATATGCCAGCATACCAAATCCATCAACTCTTATAACACCACTAGCACGTACTCGCGCCATGCAAATGTGTACAACTGGTCGAAGAATCTCAGATACGGCAACCATCATAGCTGTAAGTTGTCTCCGTCATGTGCATAGAAGAAGTCGTGCAGCACCAATAACAAGAAGCACCGAGACAGCTGTCGAACCTCCTGACGCATCATCGGCCCATCCCCAAACCTCTCACTCTCTGCCTCGATGTGATAAACCATCGCCGTGTGAGGGATCCCATCCGCCACTATCTGACTAGGCCTCCACCCTAACGCTGCTCCTATACCATCAAGAGTGATCCGCACCCGTGAATTGGGTGCCAGTGCCTCTCTATAAAATGGCAACTCGGTCAAAACAAACACATCATCTGGGGTCAGTGTCATCTCTCCCCATGTCTCCCCCAACACCATCGATAAGCTCACCAAACGCTGAAACTCTCCGCCCGGTAACACCTCTATAAACTGACTAAACGGGGTCGCACTCAGATAAGCCCTCACCAACGAGGGTAGCTGATCTCGATGCTCAGGCGCCGCACGTGTGATACAACGGCAACGACCAATCTGCTATTATATTAATGTTTTCAAATAAATTATATCGCTCTTCATTCTTTAACAGCTTTTAAAATAACACCGTGTAATATTTTTTTTAAAAAAATTACACTATGTTAAGTATATCTACCATGGCGAGTAATTATTAAATCTATCACATTTCATGCATATCATGTCATGCATTTTTTTCTAAAAATATCACTTAAGTAAAATGCTGAAAATCAAAGCATACCCGAGTCCGACGACGGATCTCGTGTGCCGCGGGCTCCATTAGCAATAGTCCCGTCCCTCTCCCGGTGAGATCAATGGCACGTCATGATACATTGCTTGCTGTAATGCCCCGTCTTCCCCAGTGGCCCTTCCCATGCCAAACCATCCCAATCATCATGTTGTGGCATGTAGATAAGACGCCCATCCGCAGTAGTAGTAATAGCCTCAAACTCATCCCTCGGAAGCTGCTTCGGCGGCTCCCCGGCCTCGGGTGGACCCCCCTATCATCATGAAAACAAATATTGGTAAAAGACTCACAAAGCCCATCACTAATGCTACTAGAGAACACTCGCTAAATGTTTTTGATAATCAGAAATTTATATGCTCGAGAGAGAAATTGCAAGTGGATGTGAAGAGAAATGATCAAAACAGTGGCCTATTTATACATATATAGTTGAGAGTGTTCAACTTTATCCATGTGTGTTGAACCGAGAACCCGTTAGGGCGTAATGAAGTGCAACATTCCTTGAGTTTGGAGCCTTGTACGATGTATGGTAGGCACTAGTAACAAGGATATGACAAAGATGCTATCTAGTGATATAGTAAATATTGTCGATGGGGCATAGGATGCCTTGACTGGAATTGTATGTGGTTAGGAAGAGTCATATGTACACTAGTTGAACTAGATGCACGATAATTAATGCTTAGTTGGGCTACGAGGCTTGGGAACTACATAAAACGCTTATAGCCATAGTTTGATACATATGACACATAATGAGATGTAATATATTGATAACGAGTCAATCGGCCGAATAATGGGAATCATTAGTTAAATGATAAGATTCCTGGTAATTGGATCGATAACAATGATAGTGAGACGTAAAAACAATATAGTATCATAGTGTTATATAATTGATGATATTAATTATTACGAGTAATGGGCAATGATATGATGTTGTATACATAATTGTGAGAATTAGCATATTAAGTGAAAGTGAATAGACGATGGGCATACGGATTATAAGTGTGGTGATGACGCTTGTGTTAATGATGAATGAACGATGACTATAATGATGACGATTGTGTGATTGTATATAAATATTGTTAGCCATACGTGTGATGGATGATTTGATGATTATATATGTTGTTGAATGAGGAATCGATGTATTCTTGTTGTTGCGATCACACGTATGGACTGAATATGATTGACCGAGAACTGGGTAGCTCCTCGTGACTCGAAGACAAGCCACCTATTTGCTGCCCATGGGTGAAAATCCCTAAACCGCGCACGGGAAAAATAAAGTCAGTGACTCCGCCGGTTGTTGTGGTTGCCCACAAAGGAGAGCCCACTTTATGTATCTTGCCTTCCCACAGGACTATGTATTTTGGGTTAGATGAGTTTCCCTGCCAGCAGAGCAGGTCCCATGTGCCACTACTTTCCCAATGTTAAGTTTCTCCGGAAGTAGTTGGGCTACTAATGGTTATTACCCTGCTAGGGTATTGCCTAGTGTAGCTCTTTTCAGAGCGTCGATGTGGCTTGTATGAGGCATTCTCCTCGTTAACTATTCGGAGTGTTATTCCCGAAAAAATGTTTTGAGGGTTATCTTCGAATGACTTACTTGGAGAACAAAGTCCCTGAGCCACTCTCCACTCAATGGAGACATGGATAAGAACCTTGGACCCTTCGAGATCCGTTGTTCTAGGCCTGGATGTACTGACCGTGGGGTGAAACTGAGGCATTATACTGGAGACGTGATACGAGAGTTGCTGTGAGATTGTGATTATGCTGTTATTATTATTGTATCGTATCCTATCTCGTATTGATTTGTATATGTTGCCTCGGCTATGATGTAAATAATGTAAATAATGTAAAGATTTATGCGGACACATCTAGATAGAATAAGGTACACATAAAGAACTGTCGAGCCTTTTATAATATATTAATATATATAAAGTGGAAATAAGTAATAACTATTGAACTTTAGAGATGGTGTATGGGTATACAGACGCATACATATTACAGAATAGCGAGCCAAATTATAATGCATAATATACTCATAATAGAAAAGGAAATCGTAACTAACGGGATATATAGCCTAATGAGAGTACACCGTACATAATGGTTTAGACTAGTGATCTTGAGGTGAAGCTGATTAGCTAGCCAAGTGTAGATTCCATATTAAATTATAATTAAAGAGGAAATAATAAATACTTGGCTAATAATTACGTCTTATAGTATAAGGGCTGAATAGCATAGTAGATCATGGGGCTGTACTTGTGAGTGGATAATCCATAGCACGTCGAACCTTAGGAAGCTATAATTTGATATAAGGTGACTTTAGACAATCGATCTCCTTGGGTTGTGGAATTCTTAGAGTTTAATTTTATGGAACAATTATTGGAGAGATCGCGTAGTCAGGTAGATGGCTTCCTGCGGCTAGGATAGGAATCCTAGTGAGGTTTGCATGCATTCTGGTTTGCATTGCATTGCATGTTGTCAAACTATTACATTAAAGTAAAGTATTTTCTATACGAAACCTATATAGTTCCCACTGAGCCCGAATTTGGCTCATCCCATTTTTTAACAGTTGTGCAGGCATAACATCACGGGTGGCGTGTGATGTACTTGTATAGAAGCCTCTGATGTAATACCCCGTACTTTAATTTATGCTAAATGGAATTATATTTGCCTATTTATCCTCATGTGAGTGATTGTTAGGTGATCCGGGTGGTTTGAATGGATTTTGGTTGGCAAATAAGAAGTTTTGGTCTTTCGTGATATGTTGTTTCTAGCTATCTCTGGGCTATCGTAATTTCTTTTCTATTTATCGGAATTAGATTCCATTCACGCTGGTATCTAGTATTTATACCATTCTACAACTTTCGTGTTTTGGCCAAAGACAATTCGCACTCGTTGATCAAAACAGGGCCCGAAGTTGGCCCCTCACTAAATTATGGTCTTTCGGTAGTGCTTTGGCAGAGCGCTGTCTTCGGTGAATTTCTGGAAATTATTAGTCTGTAATTTTGGAAAACTTCCAACTAGGAAGTTGTAGATCTTTGAAATACCTTTCCGTGGACATAAAGAACGCTTCAATCGGAGTTCCGAGTAAACAGTTATGGCCGAAACAAAAACAGTGCTCCAGGGCCCAAAAATTAAAGCGCGGACCGGTATGGTGTTTTTGGCATACCGGTCCGGCACCAAATTTTTGGGAAATTTGTGCTCCGCGGACCGGTATTCAGTATTTGGCATACCGGTCCGCCAGTTAACTATTCCCACCGACTTAGGCACGTTTTTAAGCCATTTTTGGTCATTTTTCATCCAATCTTCATGCCAAACATTTCCACACTCCTCTAGGGGTTCTAGAGGGTTCTAGAGAGAGAAAGAGAAAGATTTACACGCATCTATCCATCCGAATCGAAGATTCAAGCTAGAAATCATCCAAACCACCTTTAAAGGTACTATTCATCATCTCCTAGCTTGATTTTCTTCTATAAAAGCTCGAGTATGAGCTTTGGCTACACAAGTTGGAGTTTATACATCATTGATTCGTGGGTTTTGCTAGTCTATAGACTTGGTGAAGCGAGAGCTCGAGTATTTCACCGAACGGGGTTTCGGTTTACATCTTTCTTCATTCTCTTGGTCTACAAACTTAAGGTAGGGGTTATATGTTTTCCAAACTTGATGATATGATTTTATTTATCTAAAGATGAGTGATTTTATACATATATGTTCGATATGAAGCACATACTTCCTTGTTATTAATTATATAAGAATGATTTTATACATATATGTTATTATGTTGATCATATCATTGGATATACATAAGTTTTGCATGATTGAGTTATGATTTTACGATATGAAGCAATATATGCCATCTAAGCTCCATAATTACATGTTATTGATTCATACGGATGCTCTTTGGATGTATATGTGTTGGTTTAACAAGAAAATGATTAGTAAAGGGGTTTCGTATAGGCCAAAGAACATGGACGTGAATTGGTTAGAGTTTATATGGCATATGTGGTTTCTATTGTATCTATGATGCATGAATTGAAACAAGATATGCCACTTGAACTTGACATCTATGTAACATAGACTTGTAAGTGATGTTCCTTGGACATATACGCTTGGTTGAATCCAAATGGATTTGTAAATGGATTAGGTATGCGCTAAGGAACATAGATACATAATGAATGAAGTTTAAGTGGCATGGGTTGTTTCTAGTTTATAATAAAGAGCATGGATTGCACGTTATGCATAATTATTGTGTCAACCCGGCATCTGGATGATCTCATGGCAAGCTCGGAGCATTCTTATGGCATATGGTGCCGAAATTGTCTCTTAGGAGAATTATATCTCTTCTTCATGATATGGATGGCTATCTATGCTCTTGTGGCATTCTTAAACAAGTGATTATCTATTTTCGGGAATTCTTCATTCGTATGTGGATATATTCTCGGTTATGTTATATGGTAGGACGTTGCCCACAATTATCTGTATCTGTTTGGCCTCCGTCGGTGAAGGGGAATGATTATGGTTAGTGCTTGCCGGGATGGGAAAATAGGCAGGGCCTGGTGCCTTTGGGTTGAAAAGCCCTAAACCTCCGGGGGGGTCCTTTAGTCGTCGGCTGTCTAGAGCCCGCGGTGAATAGTCTGAAAATCTAGACAACGGCAAGGCATTAGTGAGTCATCGGCTGTCTAGAGCCCACGGTGAATAGTTCGGAGATCTAGACAATTCTTGAGATCATTGGTATGATAATAAACGGTTGATGTGATATTGCGGACTGTGGTCCAATTATTGATTATCTGTTGGTATTCACCTGAGACGGAGAGGCCATATTCTAGTTATATGTGATCCTATGTTATGATCTTGATACTCACTCTCTTGGGGGCGGTTAGGCCCACTGGCATTAATATTATTATGACTATGATTCGGCTCAGCTTCGACAGTTCTCTTGGTGAGATAATGAGACGGTGTCATCATTATCATTATTCTCTTGGAAAGGTGGTCCATATTCTGTTCTGGTGATTCGACGTAACGGTTGACACAAAGGGAGGTAACCTGCATATGCATGAGCATTCATTGTTTTTGTGAAATCATGATATTTACTTGGATTGATGGTTAAGGAGTAAATTAGTTATATTTTGTAATATGTTACAAATACATTTAGATTATATGATGAAAAGGTTTACTTGGTTTACAATAATATGTGAAGGAATGTTTTCAAAACCTTTCCCTACTACTTTCCCCCCTACTAAGCTGCAAGCTCACCCCGTGTTTTATTTACAATTACAGGTACACAAGGGGCGAATGATGGTTATGGGATTACGGGTTCGGGATCGAAATAGAAGGCTCTGATACATATTCATTTTTGTTGTTTATATGTTATCTCGGGAAGCCACGGCTAGCCCGGAATGTTGTATAAAATTTTTGAACTTGCTTAGTTGGTTTTATAAAACAGTTTCATGCACACATGTGTGTTCATATACAGTAATATCATCTTATATCTTGTTGAATGTTGAATGACACATGACATTTATTGTTTGGATTTTCTTCATATATTTACATATATACCCATTTTAGTTCATCTAACATGGGTTAGTAGCACTCCAGGTCTTAATTACGGGTGTTATCCTGTAAATTAAGGCGGAGGTGTTACATCTGATATCCACAAGACCGTGTCTAGTCCTATAAGAACAGGACTACGCTTTATTAACCGTTTGGTGTTGGACCTTGCTGTACTGTGTATAAATTATGGATTTGACATTAAAATTGTATTTATTGTAAACATATATTTTTGAAAAGTTTGTGTAAATGGTTTACAGTTATGTGGAGTTGGATTTGAAGTGTGGTTTGATTATGTTGGCTTGTAAGTATTTGGCTTTGTTCCTTATGTGACGCCCCGAAATCCCGTTTAGAGGATTATGCCTCCGGGACCTGGTTAGCCACGGAGTCGTACTTGACGACGGGTATGAAGTAATAAAGTTTAAGACTTTATACCAAAAACATGTTCAAGTAATAAAGTCATTTTATAAGAAAATCCGACATGTGGAGTTTATTCATATGGTAAACCAAAAATATGTCATAATATATAAATAAATCCATTTACAATCAATATTCCACATTTATGTAAAAGTGTATGTACAATGCGTCTATCGAGGTCTCAATCACATAGAAATTATACAATAGACAATAAATTAAGGTATATAATACAAGTCTCTTCATACAGACTTTGGTAACCGGCCATCTGAGCTAACTAGGATCCTTAAGCGTACCGTCCCCGAGAAACACCTGCAAAACTATTTGGAAAATGGGAGTGAGCCAAATGGGCTCAGTGGAAACTATAAGGTTTCTATATAAGAAAATAGGTTAGAAAAACATGCATGCCATGCAATGCAATATAATGAATGTAAGGTTGGTTTATAAGCTGCTTCTGTGTAATAAATATCCTCTGAATATATTATACATTCCTTTTTGTATGCACAAGTGAAAATATATAAGCCTACATTAGTGAAGCAGCCAATGCACGGAAAATATTTCGTGAAATGCATATAGATGCCATCCCAATCCCCAAATCATACTAAAATAGATAGAACATAGGTTTATCGGGCTTTTCTGTATTTTGTGTAAAAACACGTATCTCCAAGATACAGATATATATTTATAAAACTGTAAGTATGAAACAGTAATAATCTATAGCCCGAATATGTATAAAAGATGCCACGACATCGCGACCAGATCTATCGACATGTCACGTCATATGGAAACTCGCGTCTAGGATTTTCATACATATACTGTGCACAGAGATAGCCGGCAACTCGGTTTCTTCTGCCCAAGGCAAGGACCACCTACTAGGTCCACCTAGACGCTACCTCACGCAGCCACACAGGCATACGCTACCTCACGCAGCCACACAGGCATACGGTGCCTCATGCCGCCATAAAGGCGCACGCTACAATAATACGCACGTAGCCACTAAGGCTATACGCTACCGGTAATCACCAATCTATCTGGTACGAACGGCGTGGCTAACCGATATAGAAATCCAAGAAAATCCCAAATACAAATTATATATCATTTCAAAGTACCATATAATTCATTTCTCAACTGTGTACAAGCAATAAGGATATGTATATATATATACATAGGACTAGGATGTTTCCAAAGATATTCATACGCATGCATGTGTATCTGAAAATTGTGGTGGTATTCTCATTTTGCATAAATATGTTAGCCAAGTCCGTCAACTAATAGTTTAAAGAAAGAAACATTAGAAATTGGAAGGTATAGTGGGATCGCCACCACCTGGCACTAGGTAAATGAAATCATAGTTTATATAGCATATAGATCCCATATAACCCTTCCCTAAGGTAAAAATACCTTTTACATTCCAAAATAGGCATATCCACTGCCAAACATATTTACGGACTGGCTAAGTAATTAATAATCTCATAAAGATGGTCCAATAGCTCAAACACAACGCGAATACCACCCATATATGAAATCATATCCTAAAAATACTTTTAAGTTCAAGTATACACTCATATGTATGCGTATCGTATCTTTTAGTTCACCCCAGTACCCGTACGTAAGGGTTTCGTATGAATCTTACCAGAAATAGCATAGAAATTGGGGTCTCTTGTCAAGACAGTAATCTATAATCATAACATATTAAACTCAATCAATTAATTCGGATAAATTACCCCATAAGCCCCATGTGTATATATTTTGAGTAGAAACCCTAGGTTATGATAGGTTTGGTATATAATAGATACAATAGGTTGAAAATGAAGTTAAAATACTTGTGTTCCCACCTTAGGAGGGTCAATCCCTCGAAGTATTGCAGAAGAATCGAGCTGCCAAATCTCTCCTAAAAACCCTAGAAATGGTGGAGGAGTGTGGAGAAGATGATGAAGATGATGACGATGATGTTTTGTTTGGTATGAGTTTGTGTGATGAAGGTGTGTAGATGAAAGCACCTTGAATCCTTTCAAAATCTCCCCTCAACTCTCTCTCTAAGAGCTCTCCATTGGTGGTGTCAAATGAGGAAGAAAGGAGAAGAAGAAATATATAAAAAACCTGTCCAGCAGAATGTAGTCGACACCCTATTACTCATGGAGTCGAATCCCCACTGTTCATGATGGAGTCGACTCTCCTCACTTCCATGGAGTCGACTCCCTAGCTTAATTTTCTGCCTCCTTCAGTTTTTGGTCAACAGCTCGACTTCACACCCACTTTTGGGCATCAAGGAGCTGGAATTAGGTTCCGAAAAAAACATGAAAGTTGTAGAGGACATTAAGGTGAATACGTGAAAACAAGGACTCATTTGGAGTTCGGATGAAGAAGTTATGGTCTTCCAAAGTCGGGTAAAAATTATTAATCGCGTAGGATCGAAACTTGGGATCTATTAGCCAATTTCTTACTCGATCCATCCGAAATGACTTGTGGTCATTATAACACACTTAAATATACTAATACAACTTATTGAAGGCCTTGGAGTCACAACGGTCCCTTTGGAACACAATTTCATCTCCCGAGGCTCGAATTTGACTAAATTCGATTAAGGAACTCGATACGCGCGGAACGAAGAAACGGGTTGTTACACCTTACATGCCGGTTTATTATTTAAATAAACTCCACATGCTGGGATTTTGTAAAATAAGCTTTTAAACAAGATCACATTTTATTTAAGAAAAGTTTTTAAAAAGTTATGATTTTTTATATTTTAAATCAGCCGTCGCGCACGGCATCAGTGATTAATCAGGTCCCCGAAGGTGAAAATCTCATAACGAGATTTAGGGTGTCACAATCCATGATTACTACCATTATCGTAGTCCATATATGCATGTCCAATTTGACAAATGACAAGTACTAATATACCATATGACAAGTATAAATAAATGTATATCCACTACAACAAGTTATATAATTAGTGACAAATTTCTAGTGAAAATGTTGTTTTTGTCATTAAAAATAAGTTATTTGTGACAATTTTTCATATTTGTCAATTAATATACCATAGCCTTGCTATTCGTGACCAACCAAAAAACTTGGTAACCAAATCATCCAAAAAATATACTTCTCCTAATTACCATAAAAAAATTTATGGGGACCAATTTTTGGTGACAAAACTAAATTTGTTTTGTCACAAAATTTGGGGTTTCTAGGTAACAAAATCCTAATTAGTCATAAATTTTACACAATGTATCTTCGTTTATCCCACACATTGTATCCATCGTACCGCACAATACACACAGGAGAAATAAGCATTAAATCAAATCGCTTCTTCTCCACTTCAAGATCTAAATCTCGCACTCAAATTGCTTAGTTTCTTCTCCAATTCAATCAAATCGGAATCATAATGCCCTAATTTAATGTTTCACTATGTTCTTCATCGAATCACAATGCCCTAGCTTGATTTTCTTCATCGTTTTGTTCATATTGGAATCAAATTCACCTGAATCGCAATTGCTATCGAAATTTGTTCAATTAATCTGAATCTCAATTGAATATGAGTAGCGCATTCATCTTAATCTCAAAATTTGCTCAATTAATTGTGGTGAATATAATATCAAGGAATATTGCTCTATAATAGCAAAGATTAGAGAAATATAGTATTAATGATAAAATATTGACAGTTAATTATGCCAAAATATTTTGGCACAAATGCCTACTCATTCGTGACCAAATTCATTTTTGTCATGTACTATGGGGATTTTGTAACAAAATTTGTTAATGGGTGACAAAAATGTTTAACAATTAATTACAAATTTTGTGCTAGAAAATGCTTACTTATTTGTGACAAAATTCATTTTTTGTCACCTAATCTAGTGATTATGTGACAAACCACTTTTTTGTCAAGCAGAACATTTAGTGACGCGGAATAGGTGACGACGATGTGATGACAAACTTTTTGTCAGCAAAGGTATTTTGTGACGAAAAGCGTAATTTAGGTGACAATTTTTTTTTGTCACTATATTGATGCTCAACATATATACACATTGATGTTCAAACGCTATGTCATATTATCAAATGACAATTACATTTTTTTGTAATTTGATCATTACTTTAAAGTCGTTATCAAGATTCTTTTATTATATTTCATTTGGATTATTTTAATTTTTTTTTTTATAATCTATGGATTTATTAAAATCTATAAAAATCCTTAAAAATCAATGCTTCAAAATCTATTAAACTCTATATGGATTTGTGATAATTTATGAATTTAAAAGAATTTATGGATTTTAGAAAGTTTATAAAACTCTTTTAAAATTTGAATTGAATACACATCCCTTAATCTCATCACATGGCCCAACTTATTTTTCAGATTTTCACACAAATCAATTATTTTTACTTCCAGCGACAGAGTGAGAAATTTTTTCTATGTGGAGCACTTGGAGAAAACAGTTGTACATATTAGCGTCCCAAAGACAAATAATTAATTACTAGTTAACACAATTAAAAATTTAAAATTCCGTCTAAGTGATGTATAGTATATATGCATGAATAATTTTATATGAATAAGTGAATGTTTGATTGAAAAAAATTATCGATGGGTACTTAAAGAAATATAAGCATACAAAAATTCAGGAAAAAAAAAATTAAAATTGATAAAAGAAAATGTAACGACCCGATCCCACCTCAGTACGATATTGTCCGCTCTGGATAGCGTCCTAGACAGGCCTCAGCCCCAGGACATCTACCCTCACGGCTTTGTTTATGGGAGCTCACGACCAGCTTCCCAGGGGGTCACCCATCCTGTGATTTCTCTGGTCCAAGCACGCTTAACTTCGGAGTTGTCATGGGATCCGAAGCCAATGAGCTACCCAAAAGGCCTCGTACTTAATTAGCGACTATATCTTACTTATATGGGTCTCCAAGGATCCCCCGACTTCCGGTGTGGGATTCCCCCTTTGAGCTACCATTCCTCCACGCAAGGGAGTTGTGACGCCCCGAAATCCCGTTTAGAGGTTTGTACCTCCGGGACCCGGTTCGCCACGGAGTCGTACGCGACGACGGGTGATCAGGTGTAAAATTTAGAATTTTATATCACAAACAGGCTGAAGTAATAAAGTCATTTTAAAAGAAATTCTGGCATGTGGAGTTTGTATTATTAATAAAACCATTTCCTGTCAAATAGCTTACATTTAACTTAAAATAATATCTCCACATCTGTAACTTGTTAAATAAAAGGCACAGTACATTACAAAGTGATCCCTTTAATAGGGTTCCAATCATATACAAATACTTTACATATATGGCTTAAGAGTTTAAAACGATACAATATGAATACTTAAACAAAGAAGACATAAGTCGTTTCCCACGACTTTGGTAATCCAATCTTCAGAGCTATCTAGACTCGATGGCGCACCATCCCCCGGATACTACCTGCAAAACCTAGTTTGGAAAATGGGAGTGAGCCAAACGGGCTCAGTGGGAACTATAAGAGTTTGTATACGAGAATAGGTTAGAAATCATGCATGCCATGCAATGCAATATAATGAAAGTAAAGTTGGTTTATATGCTGCTTCTGTGTAATAAATCTCCTCTGGGTAGAATTATGTATAAACAAATGTAAATACATGTACGTATACAATACATTTAAGAAGCAGCCAATGTATGGAAAACCTTTTCGTGAACTATGTATATATAATGTCCCCAACCCAAAGTACAAGAAAAGCAATGTACGTATACATATGCATCATCGTACTACATAAGCCACAACACCGCGACTAGATCTATCACATCAATCACATATATCAACTCACGTCTAGGATTTTCATATATCTACTGTACAGAGATAGCCGGCACTCGGTTTCTTCTGCCCAAGGCAGGGACCACCTACCAGGTCCACCTAGACGCTACCTCACGCAGCCACACAGGCATACGCTACCTCACGCAGCCACACAGGCATACGCTACCTCACGCAGCCACACAGGCATACGCTACCTCACGCCGCCATAAAGGCGCACGCTACAATAATACTCACGTAGCCACCAAGGCTATACGCTACCGGTAATCACCATCTATCTAGTACGAACGGTGTGGCCATCCGATATGAAATCACATAAATCATCTCATCAAATCAATGAAATCACAAGAATATAGAATCGAACATATATACATATGAATATACATGCATTCCATATGTATTCGTAAAACTTGTATATATGTATATATCCATAGTGTAAAACATGTAGTGGTATTGTTGAGATTTAACAAGATCCGCCAAGTTCGTCAGTTAAGAAAGGAAACCATAAAAATCCTTAATTTGGGAGGTTTCATAACTTTCATCAAATTGGCCCCAAGCCAAGTCTAATATAATCAAATAGTGTATACGAGTTCCCAATTAGCCTCCCAATATGATTTAAAGACTTCATTTATTCAAAACACATATATATATTTGACCAGCATACTTACGGACTGGCTAGGTAAGTAGAAAATCTCATAAATATGGTCTATAACTTAAAACACAACAACAATACCACTAATATATGTAACTTTGTCCGAAATATACTTTTAAAACCATGTATCGCATTATATATATGCGTAGTAGTGTATACTGTACACTATCGTATCCGTACATAAGGGTTTTGTGCCAATCTTACCAAAAACAGTATAGAAATTGGGGCTTTTTGTATAAAATAGCTACTGATGTCATATATGATTCAAATCCATCAAAATTATCCAAAGAAATTAACCCAAGCCCCATGCATATGCAACTTTGAGTAGAAAACCTAGGTTTAGTTTGATTTGGTGTAAATATGTTGTAATCACTTGAAAGGAAGTTTAAATACTATTATTCCCACCTTAAGAGGGTCAATCCCTCGAAGTATTGCGGAAGAATCGAGCCGAAGAGGCGCTATCGCAGAAACCCCCAAATCTCTCCGCAAAACCCTAGAAATGATAAACCAATGGAGGAAGAGGATGAAGATGATGATGGAGGTGATGATGATGTTGATGATTTTGTGGGGGATAATAAGCATAGAGTATTCTCACAATATCCCCAAGGATAGCCCCTCAATCTCTCTCTAAGAGCTCTCCAATGGCTGGGTGAAAATGAGGGTGAAAGGAGAAGAAGGAATATATAAAAAACCTCTCCAGCGCGATGTAGTCGACTACCCACTGTTCATGTAGTCGACTACATGAGGTAATTTCTGCCTCATTCAGTTTTTTGGTCAACAGCCCAACTTCGTACGCACTTTCGGGCATCAAGGAGTTGGAATTGGGTCTCGGCCAAAACACAAAAGTTGTAGAGGGCGTTGAAATGAAGACGTGGCCGAAAACGGGGACTCATTTGGAGTTCGGATGAGGAAGTTATGGTCATCCAAAGTCGGGTAAAAATAATTTATCGCGTAGGTTCCAAACTTGTGATTTTCGAGCTGATTTCCGTCCGAACCACCCGAAACAACTTATGGTCATTATAATACACTTAAATATATTAATATGACTTGTTGGAGGTTTTCAAACCATTCCAACCTTTACAGAACCCAATTTGGTTACCCGGAGCCAAATTCAGCCTTATACGCGATATGGGCCGCGATTTGCAAGCGATAAGGAAACCGGGTGTTACAATCTCCCCTCCTTAATAAATTTCGTCCTCGAAATTCCCATAGGATAGTTATCATCCCAATGTACATGTGGCTCTGAATTCCACATAGTTGTCCTTCCTTAAAAGAGAAGACCATAATAGTCAATGAAGAAAGATCCTGAACTCAAGATTCAGAACAAGAGAAATAATCTTACCAAATGATAAGGAAAAGAGGTCACATAACTAAAGTTATTCAAGTCATTCTCTTTCACAAGACACAATCTCTATAAGGGCTTCAATGGAAGGAGATACTGACCAAACATGAGCGCTTTCCACTAGTCGATATACACAAACTAAGTAGTGGAAGATAAAACTTTCCTTAGACAGCTTCTTTCTCTCTTCCAACTTATTGGGCAAGGTAACAATCTTTCCTTCACCAACGTAATGTCTTATCACCATATACTTCTACTTAATATCAGTACTCTACTCAATCTCCGTCTCTTAATGGCTTTAGAAGTTTCTAGCTCAGGAAACTTAGGATCATCATATAGTAATATGAGGTGATTGTAGTTCCATCCAGAGTTATCCTCAAACAGATTCTTAAGTGACACTAAGTTTCAGATATGGAAGGGTTTTCAGTGTCTCATTTCTCACGGAAAGGTGCCATCCCCAAAGAATCAAAGAATGACTGAAGGATCCAAAATGAAGTGTTAGGTCTACTTTACGGTATATCGATAGCCTGAATCTAATTTCCATATACTCGGGAGAAAAGAGTATAAGCCAATTTCCCAAAAGTTAAATAAAACTGATTCTCAATTCGGTTGTGATAACTATAGTGTTATCTAGCCAGTAGACAAATAGCTCCAAAAAAAAAAGGTTGCAGGCACCGAACCAAAATCACTACCGTTTGGTTATGGAAACCAAATTCCGTACCGTGCTTGAAATTTTGAACTGGGTTCCAATTCCACTCAATCAGAACAAGCAAACGAGGAGAAATGCATGGATCGATTTTCAAAAGGTGAATCTGAATAACTCACAAAATTCATAATTCAAATTCTTAGGAGGTCTATTCAAAATACAAGCGGTAGTCATACTAACAAATGCATTCCTTCCCCTGAATGTCTTCTCTTAGCCTAGACGAATTCCTGAACCAAGAACGGAATTTCAATGGACATCACGTAAACTTCAGACAAAGAAAATAGGCTCACTGAGAGCTCGCTAAATTATAGGGAATGTTTGAAGTCCTCTCATCTGAATATATGATCCTGTGATCACTTCGTAATCATGACCCCAACTATTCCACTAATAATCCAAGAGGTGGAGTATCGCACTCACAGTCACGAATTGACTGACAAAGTATAAATACTGCACATCCAACTGTAAGGATTTTCTCGTAATGCATCTGCCATGCATTGCATTTCCAATAAAACAAATTTATAGGATCTTACCTTGTCTTCCCCTTAACAAGCAATAAACACATATCTTTGGAAAATCTATTGGGGGTTTCCACTATACAAATAGCAAAATTGATACACGTATAGTATGCTAGCATGATCTTAGGAGAGTTCATACTCCTTCAAAGGATGTAACTCATACGCAATAGAATAATTCAGACTGTTTTTCCCCGAGCCAGAACAAGTTTTAACACACCCAAATATATATAGTTGTAAGACGGAAGGGAATAGCGGTAGAAATGAGGTCTACTTACCTCAATCGAGTGTCGTCTCCCCTCCTTAAAGGGTTTGCCCGTGATTGGATTCAATAAGGCTTGAATCTGGAGTACCTCTTCAAATCCCAAACTAGAATCAAGAAGGGAATAGGAAGGTCTCAAGCTTGAAATGCTTACCTCATCATCACCTGAACTCTTGGAATGGGGTAGGAGAAATTCTTACCAGAACACTCACTCCAACTTAACATATGATTTTCTGCTCCAGACTTCTCCTTTAGCAAAAACTCGCTTTATAGCTAGCATACACATCGCTCTAACTGGATGTCTACATAGGAGGATGGGAATGACTTCTTGAAAATGCTCATCTCGTCAAGGCCAACTCAATAAGGTTTAAGCAATGGTACACCTCGTGTCTCAGAGGTACTACACCTTTCTAGCATGAGGAGAGTTCAAATCCTTAGTTCACTAAACCTCAATTGATACAGCATCATGCAATTATTGAACAATTCAAACCAATCTCCTCTATCAGAATAAATGAAATCATATTCAACTTGAATGTATACCCAAAGCTCCACTTAAGAATAACAAGGAAAATGAAATAGAAGAGTATAGAGTTCTACTAAGGGTTACATTCTCTTTCGCCACGAAATATAACCGTTAAACAAACACTCTCCTTCAAGATTTACCAAGGGAGTTCACTTCTAGTCCCTTTACAAACCAAATTCTCAAAGTCCCAATGTAGTATACTTAACAAAGGTAAGAGGCTTACAAAAGGAATAGTCACCCTAGCCTCAATTCAACAAGTCCACAAGCTTTCGCTGTGTTACTCTGATAGGTCCCTCTAACAAAATGGAAAAGAATTGTGCTTCAGACGAATTCATTGTGGGTTCCTTATTGTGAAGGAATGATAAGATCGCAGCTACTAAAGGTGGGATGTCTAGCGGATACCTTTAAAAAAAAAAATAATCTCCCGTCACATTAGGGAACAAGGCATTATACAAATACACTGGATATAGGGGTCATCAAACAGGTTCTCGTTCCCAAGTGAACTTACTTGGCCAACAAAATAAAGATTCGATTCCAAAATAAGCATATTCAATGCTTTTCCTCAGGCAGGAACACTTACAACCGACCATTCTCAAAAAAAAATATATATAAAGTATGTCTCACCACAGTCATATACCTCTTATTCCAAGGGATAAAACAACTCAAGCACACACGAGGTATCAGCATCCATAAGAGAGTCTAGCCATTCATTCACATCGAATCCAAACTCATGAGATATGATATACATATATACATGACCAAACTTGGTCATTCTCATATTATTCCATGTGGGTTTTCAAGAAAATTTACTCACCATTCCACTATAAGATAGTCACCCTGCCAAAGAGGTCTCCCAAGCCAACTGATGTCTAGAACAATGTAAAAGTTTACTCGTAACAGGGTAGTCAATCTGAATATAACCCACAGATTCCCTCTCTTGTAACTGAACTTACAAGTTCAAACGCGGTCGTACAGATATAGAGGAACGATCATCCACATAATAGGTTCACCCCTCAAGAAAATCGAAGAAGAAGCAATGGTGTAAACACGGGGAATAGGACTTTAGCAGCTACTCTTCTATGAGTATGCCACGTTCTAACCTCAGTCAGCAGTAGTGGACTGGTGGTTTATCAGATAGTCAACCGTTGGCCGGCGGATGACTATGACATAATCCATCAGTCGCCTTTTGCTCACTTAGTGGCAGAACTAATCCTGAACACAAATCTCATATGTAAACAGGTGATATAGGAGCCAATGATATAGATAATTTACGAAAGAGGCCAAATGAATTAATCAAGAACTTTGTGAATGGACGTAGCCAAGACAAGCCACATCTCCTTTCACAATACTCCCATTTTCCAAATATCCTAGCGGTAGAATCCTATTGCACAAGAGTGCGTTAATTTTTCGAGGAATACTATAACTGCTTGCATCCCTAATCTCGGATCTACCCATGAATCCCCCGAGGAAAACGTCAAACCTATAGCTCTGATACCAACTTGTGACGCCCCGAAATCCCGTTTAGAGGTTTGTACCTCCGGGACCCGGTTCGCCACGGAGTCGTACGCGACGACGGGTGATCAGGTGTAAAATTTAGAATTTTATATCACAAACAGGCTGAAGTAATAAAGTCATTTTAAAAGAAATTCTGGCATGTGGAGTTTGTATTATTAATAAAACCATTTCCTGTCAAATAGCTTACATTTAACTTAAAATAATATCTCCACATCTGTAACTTGTTAAATAAAAGGCACAGTACATTACAAAGTGATCCCTTTAATAGGGTTCCAATCATATACAAATACTTTACATATATGGCTTAAGAGTTTAAAACGATACAATATGAATACTTAAACAAAGAAGACATAAGTCGTTTCCCACGACTTTGGTAATCCAATCTTCAGAGCTATCTAGACTCGATGGCGCACCATCCCCCGGATACTACCTGCAAAACCTAGTTTGGAAAATGGGAGTGAGCCAAACGGGCTCAGTGGGAACTATAAGAGTTTGTATACGAGAATAGGTTAGAAATCATGCATGCCATGCAATGCAATATAATGAAAGTAAAGTTGGTTTATATGCTGCTTCTGTGTAATAAATCTCCTCTGGGTAGAATTATGTATAAACAAATGTAAATACATGTACGTATACAATACATTTAAGAAGCAGCCAATGTATGGAAAACCTTTTCGTGAACTATGTATATATAATGTCCCCAACCCAAAGTACAAGAAAAGCAATGTACGTATACATATGCATCATCGTACTACATAAGCCACAACACCGCGACTAGATCTATCACATCAATCACATATATCAACTCACGTCTAGGATTTTCATATATCTACTGTACAGAGATAGCCGGCACTCGGTTTCTTCTGCCCAAGGCAGGGACCACCTACCAGGTCCACCTAGACGCTACCTCACGCAGCCACACAGGCATACGCTACCTCACGCAGCCACACAGGCATACGCTACCTCACGCCGCCATAAAGGCGCACGCTACAATAATACTCACGTAGCCACCAAGGCTATACGCTACCGGTAATCACCATCTATCTAGTACGAACGGTGTGGCCATCCGATATGAAATCACATAAATCATCTCATCAAATCAATGAAATCACAAGAATATAGAATCGAACATATATACATATGAATATACATGCATTCCATATGTATTCGTAAAACTTGTATATATGTATATATCCATAGTGTAAAACATGTAGTGGTATTGTTGAGATTTAACAAGATCCGCCAAGTTCGTCAGTTAAGAAAGGAAACCATAAAAATCCTTAATTTGGGAGGTTTCATAACTTTCATCAAATTGGCCCCAAGCCAAGTCTAATATAATCAAATAGTGTATACGAGTTCCCAATTAGCCTCCCAATATGATTTAAAGACTTCATTTATTCAAAACACATATATATATTTGACCAGCATACTTACGGACTGGCTAGGTAAGTAGAAAATCTCATAAATATGGTCTATAACTTAAAACACAACAACAATACCACTAATATATGTAACTTTGTCCGAAATATACTTTTAAAACCATGTATCGCATTATATATATGCGTAGTAGTGTATACTGTACACTATCGTATCCGTACATAAGGGTTTTGTGCCAATCTTACCAAAAACAGTATAGAAATTGGGGCTTTTTGTATAAAATAGCTACTGATGTCATATATGATTCAAATCCATCAAAATTATCCAAAGAAATTAACCCAAGCCCCATGCATATGCAACTTTGAGTAGAAAACCTAGGTTTAGTTTGATTTGGTGTAAATATGTTGTAATCACTTGAAAGGAAGTTTAAATACTATTATTCCCACCTTAAGAGGGTCAATCCCTCGAAGTATTGCGGAAGAATCGAGCCGAAGAGGCGCTATCGCAGAAACCCCCAAATCTCTCCGCAAAACCCTAGAAATGATAAACCAATGGAGGAAGAGGATGAAGATGATGATGGAGGTGATGATGATGTTGATGATTTTGTGGGGGATAATAAGCATAGAGTATTCTCACAATATCCCCAAGGATAGCCCCTCAATCTCTCTCTAAGAGCTCTCCAATGGCTGGGTGAAAATGAGGGTGAAAGGAGAAGAAGGAATATATAAAAAACCTCTCCAGCGCGATGTAGTCGACTACCCACTGTTCATGTAGTCGACTACATGAGGTAATTTCTGCCTCATTCAGTTTTTTGGTCAACAGCCCAACTTCGTACGCACTTTCGGGCATCAAGGAGTTGGAATTGGGTCTCGGCCAAAACACAAAAGTTGTAGAGGGCGTTGAAATGAAGACGTGGCCGAAAACGGGGACTCATTTGGAGTTCGGATGAGGAAGTTATGGTCATCCAAAGTCGGGTAAAAATAATTTATCGCGTAGGTTCCGAACTTGTGATTTTCGAGCTGATTTCCGTCCGAACCACCCGAAACAACTTATGGTCATTATAATACACTTAAATATATTAATATGACTTGTTGGAGGTTTTCAAACCATTCCAACCTTTACAGAACCCAATTTGGTTACCCGGAGCCAAATTCAGCCTTATACGCGATATGGGCCGCGATTTGCAAGCGATAAGGAAACCGGGTGTTACAGGAGTACTCATCGCTCGAGCTACCATTCCTCCACACAAGGGAGTACTCATCACTCAGGGCGTGACATCCTTCCCCCCAAGGGAATCGACGTCCTTGTCGACACACCGTACTCTGTGGGGTTCACTCTGATACCATTTGTAACGACCCGGTCCCACCTCAGTACGATATTGTCCGCTCTAGGTAGCGTCCTAGATAAGCCTTAGCCCGTACGATATTGTCCGCTCTAGGTAGCGTCCTAGACAAGCCTCAGCCACGGGACATCTACCCTCACGGCTTTGTTTCTGGGAGCTCACGACCAGCTTCCCAGGGGGTCACCCATCCTGGGATTTCTTTGGTCCAAGCACGCTTAACTTCGGAGTTCTCATGGGATCCGAAGCCAGTGAGCTACCCAAAAAGCCTCGTACTTAATTAGCGACCATATCTTACTTATATGGGTCTCCAAGGATCCCCCAACTTCCGGTGTGGGATGCCCCTTTTGAGTTACCATTCCTCCACACAAGGGAGTACTCATCGCTCGAGCTACCATTCCTCCACACAAGGGAGTACTTTTCACTCAGGGCGTCACAGAAAAAGGGCGGTAAATTAAAACAAAATATGGGCTATATAAAAGACTACTTTCTGTTAATGTTGTGGGGCACATGCCCCAGCTTTTTCCTAAATACATTTGTCCATCTTTCCAACCATTTTTTATGCTGTTATTTAACGAACTTCAAAAATAAATTAATTTTGCTTTTCCCTTTCGATGAAATATTGATACCATTACAAATAACTCTTACTCATTCATGACATTTTGAAAAACTCTTAAACTGAAACACTACCTAAGCTGGGGTTTAGGCCAGGTACCCTAATCGTCACCTAAAATGGATCCGTACGTCGCCTTTGCTAAGGAGACGTAATATGCGTCGCCTAATTTCAGTCGCCCAAGGTCTTAGGCCACGTAGGTATTAACCTACATCGCCTAAGTAGGTCTTAGGCCACGCAAGTATTTTCCTATGTCGCCTAAGTTTCCACGTACCTAGGCCATGTGGAAATTAAACAATGTCTCCTAAGTTTCCACCTAGGCCACGTATCTATTAACCTATGTCACTTAAGTTTAACGCTTAGGCCACTTACTTATTAACCTACGTCTCCTAAGTGTCCAACTAGGCTACGTAGGTATCAACTTTGGTCTCCTCAGTTTCCACCTAGGCCACTTGGTAATTAACCTAGGTCGCCTAAGTTCAAACCTTAGGCCACCTAGGTATAACCTGCGTCTCCCAAGTTTACACCTATGCCACGTAGGTATTAACCTACGTCTCCTAAGTGCTAGTCACCCTGCACAGCACAGCCTATTTCTGTGTGTAGCCTACTGATGTGATCCAGCCTAACCCTCCATTCAATTCAATCCAGGAGTATTATGAATTCTTGAATGAAGGCTTAAATACACATAGATTCAAGGATCTAGCATGGAAGTTCAAGATAAAGAAAGCTGGAGTGGAAAAACTTCATCATGCATTGATGATGTCATCGCTTACATCATGCATCAATGATGTCATCGCTTACATAAGTCTTTAGTGATGTCATTGCTTATGTCACTTATAGTATGATGTCATCGCTTACATAAGTCATTAGTGAGGTCATTGCTTATTTCACTCGAAGTAGGTGAGAATAAATATGAGCCCTTAGATCATAGTTGGTGGGATTGAATGTAGACCACTAAATGTATTTTGTAACAACTATAAATACCTCCCCATCCCATTCCATTTGGGGCATCAAGTTTGAGTTTTCATTAATAAAATTTGAGAGTTTTTAATTCTCTTGGTTCTTAAAGAACTATCGAACTTATCGGAATTTTCCGTCGCGTTCACATCCGACTTATCAATTGGCTCTTCCATATCCGATTGTGGCGTCTTCAATATACCAAGGTTCACATCTCTTTGTAGGTGTTGGGTCGAGGTTTCCCCATCCATAATTATTCCTTATACCAAGGTTCTTGCTTCCATATAAGCAAAGGGTCAAGGTTTTCCATCCATTCTGATTATAGAAATGATCTTAGGACCGTCTTTGCTACGGGTTTTGTCACATTGTTGGCGTGGTTCGTATCACCTACACCTGCACATTTATAGCAATACAACCTGCGCGCAATATTCAATAGCAAATACAACCTCCCCAATTTATCATTCTAACACTAAAATCTAGGGAAAAGGAGCAGAGGAGGAACCATCTGAGGAAGGATTCAGCAGTTGAATCCCTGCCGCTTTGAACATATACTCGAATTGAGCTTGCATCTTGTGCTCAAAATCAATTCTCTCCTTCTCTCGCTCAGCCTCTCCCTGTCTCGCTCCTTTTCCCATTCAGCTCTTTCCCTCTGAAGCTGCTCTTCTATCGTAGCTTGTTGTGCCCTAAGCTGGGCGACCTCAGCCTCGAGCTCCGTAGATCTGCTGCTATCCGTTTGCGATGATGGGCCTCTCTTCTGCGGCAACTTCGCGGAGCCGCTTCCTAAGCCCCTCACCCTCGTCCTTCTCGAAGGACCCACTGCTGTCTCAAGGATAAAGACCTGGGTCTTGTAAGAGAGGACCGAGAGCAAGGCCGGGGCTCTGGCAAGTGACGTACCATCCGACGCTTCATCGATAGGAGGCAGATCGGCCATCATCTTCTCCACCACCTCAGTAGTCATCACAGACTGAACGGCCGCCTGCAAATAACAATAAGTGTTATAAGTTATTATAATTAAATACTAACTAAATAATAATTTATGAAAACATAGTTCCAGAATCATTTAATATTGCGTATAAACTGAACAAATTTTTTTTGTAAAACCATAGTGCGGAATCAGATTTTACCTTCGAGATCTCTCTGGTTTGATCTCGTCTCAGCATGAACAGAGGTTAGTGGAGACGAATCGAGAACACGGGCTTGATAGAATCTCAAGATCTTCTATCGTATTCTTTTTGCCGTGCAATCCTATACCAAGTGTGGGTTGCGGTATCACCAAAATCTCCCTCTTTACTCTCTACGGCTGTAGACACCCCGATCCGTGACCCCCGCAAGAACCCTAACAACCTTCGAGAACTACTGTTTATAGACTCCGGGACCCACCCGAACACCCGAGACTGCCCCAGAAGCGTCTGTTGGCCAAACAAAAATGTTTTAAAGTGAAATGTCGCACGACATTCAAGATTGTCGCACGACATACACAGGTATGTTGCACGACAATCCCAACTTTATGGGGACATGTCGCGCGACAAACACCCCACCACTCCACTTTCTGACTCATCAATGAGTCAGAATCATCATTAAAGTAGAATGTCGCGCGATAGTCAAGATTGTCGCGCGACATACACCTTTTCATCACTATAAATAGGCCAACAGCCCCCAAGGATTAAGGACACCAACATCACAGCTAAAAATAGCAAGAAAAATCGCCAGAGCAAAGCAGAAAACAGCAACAAGCATTCTCGAGTATCGTCTGATTTTCGAAGAATTATTGAATCTATTCTCGACACTCGACGTGTCTAGTCTCGGGAATCGAATTCTCAGAAATATCTGAAGAAGGAGAAGATTATTATCGCCGGAGATCTCTTTGCCGTATTATATTTTCTTTCTTATTATTATTCTCGTTGGGAAGGTAACGAAAGCCTCTTCTAGTAATTAAATAAGATATCTGTAAGCGAAGTGGCAACATGGTTGTGCTAGATTCCTAACGCGCTCAAAAATCAGGTTCATCTGTGTGATTGTTTTATTTATGTTGTTTTGTCCACGTTTTATTTGAATTAACTTATTGCCAAGTTATAAATAGTCTACTGTCTTCAAAACAAAAGACCCTGATAAAACCATTTGCAAAATCAGAAGAGTAAGTACGTTATCGTCCGGATAAAATTCTGTTTTTAAAACCCGGACTGATAAGACTTATCTAGGAACTAAAATCAGCATATCCCGTCTTGTCTATAGACTGCGACGTGTCTGATAACTCTCCTCAAAGAGTTCTAGTTCCATATTAAATTAGTCCCGATAAAAGATCCGAACTTTTACAAAAGTAATCCCAACACGAGAAAACCGTCATTATCTGAGGAAATAATACGGGACACTTTTTTAAAATAAAGGGTTTTGTCATTTGTATTTACATCTTTCAATAAATAAAACATCGGATCTCGGAACACAAATGCTTTTATCCCTTTCTCGTTTTCTCCAGAAATTAGGGTTTTCATTTGAAAAGTAGTAGACTGTCAGTAAAAGCATCCAAGTTTTTCAACATAAAATAAACATATAAGACCACTAGAGACCGAAAGGGCGGAATGGGTGCTTAACACCTTACTCTTTCTTAACAAATTAAATGCAGCATTTCTCTACAATTTAATTACTTTAGTTGTAATATTAACATTTTGCAATATATATTCATCACAAGAACACTCAACTTTTTGTTACATGCTATTGTGCGGCGATTACAGACCCAACTGTTCAAGTCCTGAAGGAGAGGGAGAAGGATTTAAACTCAAGATTCCGAGATTAAAATTAACTCCTTTACCATTCGCGAAACACCCTGTCTAGAACTGTCAAGCTTTTGTAATGGTCAATTATATGCCTTAATTAGCGAAAACCACTGGCCACTAATTAATACCAGCTACCCTTGTTCACGTACTATATATGCATATGGGACTTGTAGTTTTCTATTTTTCAATACATTAATTACTCTACAATCGCAATCAAACAAACAAATGACAGCTACTGCCAAACTCAAAACTATATATTTCTCAAACAAGATGATTTTTTTTCCATTTCTTAAAATTTGCAAATTGACCAAAAATTGATGACACAAAGAGAAAGATATGTGGAGTGTTTACTGTTTTGGTCAAAGTAAGCAAAATAGAAATCCAATAATTATCATCCACTAGAAAAGATGGGCACGTACTCATCTCAATCTTAATATATATACATATAAATGTTTATTAGGGGCACATAAAGATTGAATTCATCAAATAGTGTTTCTCTTTGTCTTGTTCCTTGTGGTATAATGTGTTGTTGCATCACTATGTTAAGATGTGGAGATCAAAATGAGATAATAAAATGATTTTTACTACTATTTGTGAGATTGTATGAATCAAATTAAAGTATCATAGGCCTAAAAAATTTGTTTCTTTAAATTCTACTTAATTTTACCTTATCAATTATTTTGAGTGTTTGGTTTTGCTGATGTGGGCATTGGGCAGAAACACAATAATATCCCAGTCCAACTTATGTACTTTTAAGAACAATAACATCATCCTAATATTGTGAAAAATAAAGCTTATATACTGTTGCTAGATATGTCACATTTTATATAATTTCGCACAATGATTGAAAGTATACAACAGTCTGTGTGAGAATCCGGACCCGCGCGACCCACAGAGAGAAGTAAATGGAAGAGTCCTCGTTCTCGGTTTTCTTTGTTTTGAATGAAAACTTGTTTTGTAGAGTCACCCATTTGTTTTACGAGAAAACAAACAAAAGATCGTACGAAGAATAATTCGATAACGAATTACTTTCATACGTTTGAAACCAGAGATTAAAATATACTTTTCTAGGGTTCGGGAACTACGTTACGAATTGGGAAGGTGTTAGGCACCCAATTCGCCCTTTCGGTCTCTTGATGGATCATGTATCTAATTCCTACTTTAGATATCTTGAAAGTAGTTCTAATGGTTTTCAGAATAGTCCTTTTCGGATAAATTCAGTTTAAAATAGTATTTAAAAATCAGACTCGAGCTTTGCGAGTTCCTACGTATTCATTCGTAGAATAAAATCAGAGTCTCGTAGTTCCTTTCTTTGGAAACTATTTTTGTATTTTTGTTTGTTTTGAAAACGTGTCAAAACGGATTTTAGATTTCTTGTAAAAATTATGAGGGACTAGCTTAGAAAACAGTGAACTTCTTTGCAAGTTATCTAATTTTCTGTATTAAGAATGAATTTAAATGCAGTATTGGAATTAGTAGAGTGGCAGAGTGACGTACCTGACGCGCCTAAAGAAGAAATAAGAACCTTGTCTTGATCCCCTTACTTGCCTCCTTTTCTCTCTAAAGCTTTCTCTCACTAACTTCCTCTCACTAGCCTTCTCTCTCACTAACTTTCTCTCAGAATTTCTCTAAAAATGACTCTCTGAAGACTTTGACAGAGTTCCTACTTACTAAAAATACTATTGAATGTTGATGATCCCAAAATGGGATCCCAAGGATCCTATTTATAGCTAAAATTGCGCCAAAAAACCCTCTACAGAGGCTAACTGCAGGGGGTAGCCTCATGGGGTGCGGGTAGGGCGTGCGACAGGTGTGTGCCAACCGTACGGTTGGCAGGTAGCCGTACGGTTGGGCGTGCGACAGGGGGCTGCGGTTAGGAGGTGCCAACCGTACGGTTGGCAGGTAGCCGTACAGTTGGTGTGTGCGGCTGGGGGGCGCGGCTGGCTCACCCGTCCTAGTAAGCGAAGAGGCAACAAGGGTTATCTTCGACTCCCAAGGTCCCCCATTACCAGACTGGTGGGAACATGTCATCTCAAAATTTTCAAATATAAATCCTTAAATATGGATTGGTTACCGTAAATTCTGTAATACACAAACACAACCAAATGTACACGCACATCACCATAAAACATAGCACAGATTCGCAGTACACACAGCTAATCCAAAAACTAATACATAGCTCCTTCAAAACTTGATCAAAATTGATAGTTTCTCTATTTCAAAACACCCAAATCTTGAACGTAAAACTAATCAAAGCTCTACATATACTGAAGCATTGAAAATTAAATTCAACTGAACAACCACATAAACTGAAGATTGGCTAACTGCAATGAGATTGATTTGTCAATATGCATGAGGTCAAGTTCCATATCAAGTTTGAGTACAACCGACACCCAATTGCATTCCTTTTTTCTAATAGCCATCAAGTACAATTTTATAATACAGTGGACCTATATGAAACAGCAGTAACACTCCTATGGCCTACATTTTGTAAATTGAAACAACAAATGAACAAAAAATTTGAAACAGCAGTAACACTCCTATGGCCTATATTTTGTGGGCAGAAGTGGACATGTTGAACACTGAAAACAAAGATCTAGTTCTAGAGTCATCTTATTCATTTTGAGGGATTGGTTGTAGAGTGATTGGTCACCCTGTATGACATTGTAATTTTATCCAGTTCAAAATTGAAAACTACAGTACACTATTTACAACCAAGGAAGCAAATGAACTTCGCTAGTGAGGTTACGAGCACATGGATGTGTAATTTACAAATAATTTCAGATCTACACATTTTTCTTTTGATTTAGTTCATATCTACATCAGAAATTGCAAACACAAAAATTAGAAAACTTTACCCGTCACTTTGAGAACCCAACTCGACTATGTACAATCCACAAATGGACGACTAACCGAGTAAGGTCTGGCCGTTTGACGAGTGAGGATGAGGCGATGAGTTGCGGCATGCGGGGGTGACGAGAGAGAAAGACAACATTGAGAGTTAGAGATGATAGAAGAGAGAGATGGTGTAGACACCCCGATCCGTGACCCCCGCAAGAACCCTAACAACCTTCGAGAACTGCTGTTTCTGGACTCCGAGACCCACCCGAACACCCGAGACTGCCCCGGAAGCGTCTGTTGACCAAACAAACATGTTTTAAAGTGAAATGTCGCACGACATTCAAGATTGTCGCACGACAATCCCAACTTTTGGGGAACATGTCGCGCGACAAACACCCCACCACTCCACTTTCTGACTCAGTAATGAGTCAGAATCATCATTAAAGTAGAATGTCGCGCGACAGTCAAGATTGTCGCGCGACATACACCAATATGTCGCGCAACATACACCTTTTCGGCACTATAAATAGGCCAGCAGCCCCCAAGGATTGAGACACCAACATCAGAGCAAAAAACAGCAGTTTCAGAGCAGAAAACAACGTCAAGCATTCTCGAGTATCGTCTGATTTCCGAAGAATTATCGAATCTTTTCTCGACACTCGACGTGTCCAGTCTCACGAATCGAATTCTCGGAAATATCTGAAGAAGGAGAAGATTATTATCGCCGGAGATCTCTCTGCCGTATTATATTCTCTTTCTTATTATTATTCTCGTCGGGAAGGTAACGAAAGTCTCTTATAGTAATTAAATAAGATATTTGTATATTAGTTTTATTGTAGACTTTTAGAATTCGATTTTTTTCTAACGGGGCGCTGCCCCGTCCTGGTAAGCGAAGTGGCAACATGGTTGTGCTAGATTCCTAATGCGCCCGAAAAACAGGTTTATCTGTGTACTTGTTTTATTTCTGTTGTTTTGTCCACGTTTTATTTGAATAAAGTTATTGCCAAGTTATAAATAGTCTACCGTCTTCAAAACAAAAGACCCTGATAAAACCATTTGCAAAACCAGAAGAGTAAGTAGATTATCGTCCGGATAAAATTTTATTTTCAAAACCCAGACTGATAAGACTTATCTAGGAATTAAAATCAACATATCCTGTCTTCTCTATAGACTGCGACGTGTCTGATAACTCTCCTCAAAGAGTTCTAGTTCCATATTAAATTAGTCCCGATACAAGATCCGAACTTTTACAAAAGTAATCACAACACGAGAAAACCGTCATTATCTGAGGGAATAATACGGGCACTCTTTCAAAATAAAAGGTTTTGTCATTTTTATTTACATCTTTCAAATAAATAAAACATCGGATCTCGGAACACAAAGGTTTTTATCCCTTTTTCTGTTTTCCCCCAGAAATTAGGGTTTTCATTTGAAAAGTAGTAGACTGTCGGTAAAAGCATCCAAGTTTTTCAACATAAAATAAACATATAAGACCACTAGAGGCCGAAAGGGCGGAATGGGTGCTTAACACCTTCCCAAACCGTAATATAGTTCCCGAACCCTATAGAATCCTGGTTTCGCACACAAATGTGTAAGGAAAGGCTTATCTGTAGCCTTTCCCCTTACACAACCCTTTTTTGTCCGTTTTCTCGTAAAACGTACTGGCGACTCTGAACGAACCCCTCTGCATCTAGAATAGACGTAGGGACACCCGATATGAATCATCAACCAACTCCAAGCAAATGGAGTGACGGAATCCCTTCCGACGGTTCAGACGCCCAACGAACGAGGACGAGACCTGGGGGTCACATTTGCGGATTCTCACAGATGGCACTGAGAGTGAGAGACGAGAGAATAAAGTTTGTATTGTGTCTATGAGTGAGAGACGAGATGAGTGAGACCTGAGAGAGTGAGAGAGGCGGCACTAACACTATCGAGAGAGATGGTTTTGGCTGAGAGAGGTAAGAGTGAGAGACTGGGTCTAAATTGAATTGGAATTTGTGTTTATACCACACACTTAGGAGAAGTTGTTACTTACCTACCTACGTCTCCTAAGTCAATTTGAAAATTTCAAATTATTTAGAATTTTGGTGAAAATTTGAGGGGGAAAGTTTTTGGGAGACGTACTAAGTAAAGATAGGTCTCTTAAGAGTAACTTGGGAGACTAAGTAACTATTTCTACGTCGCCTAAGAGTTTTTAATAAAAAATTTAATAATTTTTAAGTGAATTACATAATTAAATTTAAATTTAGTCAAAAATCTTTGTATGATACCACAGTTATAAATTTAGTTAATTTTTTTAAATTTTTATGTGAATATTAGTTATAAATTTAAATTTACATAATTAATGACACCACAGTTGCATGACTATCTTTAATTTTTAAAATTTAACTAATATATCATGTCTTGCAATGATAAATAATTGTATTTATCTTTTATCAGTAAAAATTATAAAATTAGTATTTTTCTTTACGAATATATAAAAAATTAAAAACAAAACTCTTAATATAAAATGTAGAGTTGAAATGATTGACAAATACTTGAGATTACCAAACACTAACAAGAGAAATGGAAAGATGTGTTCAAAAAAGCCTTAGGGGCACGGGGTGGGGATACTTTGTATGAAGCGTGCTCTCCTTCACTACACCAATAAGGCTCTTGGGCGACGTAGTCAATATACCTACGCCGCCTAGGATAATCTTAGGCGACGTACTAATGACACATCGCCTTAGATAATCCAAGGCGACATAGGTATATTGTACATCACCTTAGATTTTGTTAGGCAACGTAGGTATCACATACGTCGCCTAATAGAATCTTAGGCGACGCACTCAAATGTACACGTCGCCCAAAAGCTGTTGACCACCGACAATTTTAAGTAGTGGTCAACTAGGATTTAACTGACCTTTAAGCGACGTAGAAACTATACCTACGTCGCCTAATGTTTATCTTAGGCGACGTAGGTATAGTTTCTACGTTGCCTAAGATCTTGTCATCTTTATTTCAGAACCTCTCCTCCATTTTCGGGGTTGATGTGTTTTAGAGCTACTTTGGGCGATTTTGAAGGTAAAAATCAACATCATTTCCCTCATTAAAGGCTTGTTTGATCTTTTATTAATATTAATTATTTACTGATTTTTGTGTTTATATAGATATTGTGTTTAGTGTAGAAAATGTGTAATTGGTGTTGAAGATATAGTATTGTTGTTAGTTGTTACCCCTATTTGATCTCTAGGTTAGTACTACGTCACCTAAGAACATGCCATTTTCGGTGTTAATGTGTTTTAGAGTTGATTTTGGCGATTTTGAAGGTGAAAATCAACATCATTGTCCTCATTAAAGGCCTCTTTGATCTTTAGGTACTATATCTCTTATTAATATTAAGTTTTTATTAATTTTTTGGTTTATATAGATATTGTGTTTAGTGCAAAAAATGTGTAATTGGTGTTGAACATATCGTATTGTTGTTAGTTGTTACCCCTATTTGATCTCTAGGTTAGTACTACGTCGCCTAAGAACATGCCATTTTCAGGTTTAATGTGTTTTAGAGTTGATTTTGGCGATTTTGAAGGTGAAAAGCATCATTTCCCTCGTTAAAGGCTTGTTTGATCTTTAGGTACTCTGTCTCTAATTAATATTAATTATTTATTAATTTTTGTGTTTATGTAGATATTGTGTTTAGTGCAAAAAATGTGTAATTAGTGTTGAACATATAGCATTGTTGTTAGTTGTTACCCCTATTTGATCTCTAGGTTAGTACTACGCCGTCTAAGAACATGCCATTTTCGGTGTTAATGTGTTTTAGAGTTGATTTTGGCGATTTTGAAGGTGAAAATCAACATCATTTTCCTCATTAAAGGCCTGTTTGATCTTTAGGTACTCTATCTCTTATTAATATTAATTTTTTTATTAATTTTTGGGTTTATATAGATATTGTGTTTAGTGTAGAAAATGTGTAATTGGTGTTGAACATATAGTATTGTTGTTAGTTGTTACCCTTATTTGATCTCTAGGTTACTACTACGTCGGCTAAGAACATGCCATTTTTGGGGTTATTGTGTTTTAGACTTAATTTTGGCGATTTTGAAGGTGAAAATCAACATCATTTCCCTCGTTAAAGGCTTGTTTGATCTTTAAGTACTGTATCTCTTATTAATATTAATTATTTATTAATTTTTGTGTTTATATAGATATTGTGTTTAGTTTAAAAAATATGTAATTGGTGTTGAACATTTAGTATTGTTCTTAGTTGTTAATTTCTGAGTTTGTAATTATTTGTCATATAACAGTGATCGAAAATGAATAAGAACTGGATGAAATGTTGAAGAGGTTCAACGGAATTCATTATGGGGGTAATGGAGTTCTTAGAGTATGTACGAGAAAATGGCAACAGTTCGACTAGATTGTATCCATGTCCTTGCAAAAAATGTTTCAACATGGGCCAACGGGTGACATTGGATGAAATATACATCCACTTAACTAATTTCGGTATAATGGAGTCATATACATTATGGAACCTACACAGTGAAATTCTAGAGATACCTTCGCAATGGCAGCTGCAGTTGCAAGCATAACAGAACTGAGCATCTTCGAGTAACCCGACCATGGATTTTGTACAAGATGCTTTTCCTTTTTGTGAATCGTATAATCACGCTGGAGTTGATAATGCATTTTATGCCAACGCTGTCGCCAAAGAAAATTTGATATCATATCAACGGCTCTTAGACGAAGCAGTGACTCCACTGTACGAGGGTAGTCAAGTCACGGCGATGCCTTCAATGCTTAGATCGCTGCAGCTGAAACAGAGTTGCAATATAGCAGACACGTCCTTTAACAAATGGGCTGCTAAAATTAATTATTTGTTGCCCGAAAGGAACAAGTACCCCGACTCATAAAAAGCTGTAAAAAAGACCTTAAAAAAGATCGGCATGGGTTATGAGGTCATCCACGGGTGTTACTAGGGATGCTACTTGTTTTAGAAGGATGATAAAGACCTAGATCAATGTCCCATTTGCGGTGAGTCGAGATGGGAATAAGAAAATACAAGCGGTGGAAAACAAATTACTCGAAAGACGGTTCGGTACTTCCCATTGGCACCGAGATTGCAGCGTTTGTACAGTTGCAAACAGATTGCAAAGGAAATGCGATGGCATGGGGAAAGAAGAGAAGATACTGAATATCTTAAACACCCAGTGGATGGAGAAGCATGGAAGGATTTCGATATTTGACGTATATATTATTATTGTTCGTACACATACAATTTACTAAACTGTTGGTTTAATTATTTCCATATTAAGAAATTTGTCTTATCATGTTATAGGTTACAACCGCAATTTGTCGCCGATATTAGAAACGTGCGTCTTGCTCTAGCATCAGACGGGTTTAGTCATTACTCTACTACGGCGGCTCCGTACAGTTGTTGGCCTGTTATTGCGATGCCTTATAATTTTCCACCTTCGTTGTGTATGAAGAAAGAGTTTAACATTCTAGTGTTGTTAATATCCGGCCCCAAAAATTCGAGAAAAACATTGAATGTGTTTATGAGACTACTGATCGATGAACTTAAGATGTTGTGGGAGACGGGTGTTTCGACTTGGGATCGATACAATGAAGTGTCATTCAACATGAGGGCAGCTGTTATGTGGACCATTAGCGACTTTCTAGGATTACGAATGTTGGGAGGCATTCAGACAAAAGGGTACAAGACATGTCCCATATGTTTGGACGATATTGTTACGGTTCACAATAATGGAAGGATGTCGTACCAGGGCACGCATAGATGGCTATCCGAAGATTACCCTTATCAGAGGCGACTAAAAAAGTTTAATGGGAAACCAGAGCTCAGACCCACCCCACAAAGAAAGTCTGCACGTCAGGTTCTGGAAGCGACCAACATGCATGATTACCCTCTGAATTCTTTGCATCCGCATCCTCACTTCAAACAACTATAACTCAAACTAATATTGGTTATGATATTGTAATAAGTTAATTTGTGATATTATAAATTGAGAAGTTATGTTATACTTAATGTCAGGCAGCTAAAAAAAGACTATGTTGGACTCACGTCAGTCTATTTTGGGAGCTGCCTTACTGGACGTCATCGAGTGTGAGACATACATTAGATGTGATGCACATAAAAAAATATGTAATGACTCGGTCCCACCTCAGTACGATATTGTCCGCTTTTGGTTACCCCTTCACGTCTTTGTTTCTGGGAGCTCACGACCAACTTCCCAAGGGGTCACCCATCCTGGGATTACTCTGGCCGACTATTCGCTTAACTTCGGAGTTCTGATAGGATCCGAAGCCAGTGAGCCCCCAAAAGGCCACGTACTTAATTAGGGACCAACTCCTACTTATATGGGTCTCAAGGATTCCCCCATCTTCCGATGTGGGATGCCCCCTTTTGAGGTACACTTCCTTCCCCCCAAGGGAGTACTTATCACTCGCAGGGCGTCACAAAAAATGTCTGCGACAACATCTTGGGTACCGTTCTAGGTCTCGATGGAAAGACTAAGGACGATGTGAAATCTCAATTAACTTTAAAAAAGATGGGTGTACACAGCAATCTCTGGTCGAGGACAGGGCCATCAGGAAAAGTTACGCTACTTCAGGCGAATTACACAGTTCGTTCTAGGGATCAGAGGGACGTATTTGATCGAATTGCAACTGTTAAGTATCTAAGAGGTTATGCTGGAAGCCTAAAGAGTAAGATCAGACCGTCTAATAAAAAGTTTTTCAGATTAAAGACTCACAATTGCCATGTCATGCTTTAGCGTGTTCTTCCTGTGGTTATCCGACCATATTTGGAAAGGGACGTCGCCGATGCGTTAGTAGAGTATTGCAAATTCTTCCAGACAATTTGTGCCCAGGAGTTGAAAAAATCAGACGTCCGTCAGTTGCAGACCGATATTGTCACGATCCTATGCAAGTTGGAGATGATATTTTTGCCAGCTTTCTTTACGATCATGGTCCATCTCTGCATCCACCTGCCCAAACAGGTCCTCCTCACCTGTCCTGTACATTATACTCGGATGTTTTCCACTGAAAGGTATTATTTCAAATTTTAGGATACAATATATAATTCCTTAATTGTATATATTTGTATAATATAGCTGCGCAATCTTACATGCAGCTCAGAGAATACAAGAAAGATGTTGGAAACAAGCATTACCCAGAAGGGTGTATTTCCGAGCGGAACATCACGCATGAATGTGTGAGTTTCATCAATAACTATCTACATGATCCTAACGCAAGTGATGAAATCATATCCGATTCATCTCAGTTGAACATTTCCGTTGTCTCCCACCTCGTCAACCCCAAAGGTTGCGTCAGGAACGCCCGTCTTAGTAAGCCACAAATTACGATAGCTCACTGGTGTGTGATTCTAAACTGTACAGAAGCAAAATGGTATATAGAGACTCACCGCCGACAATTTGCGAAAATAGCTCCGCACGGCACTCATGATGATCGTGTCGCGTCATTTCTTGACCGCCTCCCCAGATGGGTAAACATTTAGCCTTAACTTACTTTCATTTGTCGCATGCATATTTACATTTCACTACTGTTCCGTATATATTATTATGCAGATGCTCCATCTTCTACAAATGCATGATCCTAAATACAACTAGGAGATACAGATTCTTGTATCTCGGCCTATGCTGTGCACCATTTACTCTCTGTGCGAGGTGAACGGTGTTAAATATGTTACTTAGTGTCGAACCGGATTCGGAAGACTCAGAATAGTGGAGTGACATGCGTGGCCGGTGATGTGACATACTACGGGATTCTATAATCAGTTGTCAAACTAACTTATGTAGAATGCATGCAAGTTGTGTTGTTCAAGTGTAAGTGGTACAATACTGACCCTACTATTCCCGGCAACATACTGTATAATCGTGGTCTTACTTCTGTGAACACGAATAGTAATTGGTACGACGACTTTCCATTTATTCTTGCCACAACGGTAAGCCAAGTGTTCTATATAGATGATACGTTGGCTGGTGAGGGTTGGAAAGTCATCAACCATATGGCACACAGAGGTAAGTTTAGTGAGGCCTGTGACGTCCCGAATCCTATTTCGAGATTTTCACCTCCGAGACCCGATTAATCACGAACGCCGTGCGCGACGGCAGGTTTAAAATATAAAAATCCCAACCTTTAAAAATATTTTTCTTAGATAAAACTTAATCCGTTGAAAAACATGTTTTACAAAATTTCAGCATGAGGAGTTCATTTAAATAACAATCCTCCCTGTAATGAAAAATAAAAAGAACAACCTCTGTTCAATCATTTCACAATAAACCATTTAATAAAAATACTCCTCAACCATACACTTTATCAAAGTCCACTTAAGTATACGATTATACAACAGTCCCAAAGTCCTTTTAAGTAAATACAAGGTTGTATACAATACAATCATCTAAAAGTATGATATAAAGGCCGCAATGGCATTGTCCTTAAATTAAGGACTACACAGTTGTTAAAGGTCATCAGACCTTCTACGGACGTACAGCGCGTGCCACCCTTGAGTATGGACTTGCAAAACTGTTGAGAAGGAATGAATGAGCCAAATACGGGATCAATGGGAACTATGAGCGTTTATAATGAAAGTAAGGTTTTCATTTGAAAACATATGTATCATATATATGTTGCTTCTACAATACAACCTTTTTGAAAACCTTACTATGCAATTCACCATGTATGTGCGTGCCAAAACCCACTAATTGTTCTATTTCAGGTATTAAAACTGCTTCCCCAACTCTCATCATATAGCATTCTACTCCTTCTAACTTCTTAAGGTTCACACGCTATACGAATCACTCTGTTCTCTATTACTCAACTACGTGTGAGGGATATACACCTCTTATGCCAAGTATTCATAGTTATCTCTTTGTTAACAGTACATTATGAGTTACTTACTTGGCCGACTACTAAGCACTACTACCAGGCCGGCTAGCCTAAGCATTTCATTAAGATATTCCTCCTGTCTAGTCATTCGTATACTATGTTGGCCACTTAGGTTATTAATATTTAACGTTCACTATAAAGTGGTAGACTAATCTCATTTCTACACGCTTTTCACGTATCTGCATCGATACACATATTTATTTATATATACATATATATTCTTACATTATCCATAATATACCAGAGGCAATATATAAAACAATATAAAATACAACACCATAAATTATATACCGCAACCACCGCCACATCCATCATTGTGGCGTATTAGTATCATTCGAGAAATTGTCTCTCAAAAGTCCTCACGGCCTCGACCATCACAATAATAATATTCTTGATCGTCCAAGCGTCACCAGGTCTGCATTTCGTGGCCTTTCACCCACATGGCAGCAGGGCCTCCCGATAGTTTCCATGCACGGTTTTGGATCTTTCACCCAGGGGCACTCTGTCCCAACTTAAGGTCTCAATCCTTAAAGACCAACTCGGGACCCCACATAGACTACACAATCTCATCATTAAATCACACACACACACACACACACATATATATATATAAATGTAGCAGATCAATACACAATCAACACATTATAGGCCTTATCATTATTCACAAATATACATATATGTAACCGACCCATATGTGTGATTACCCAACAGGAATATCAATTCCTTACTTAACAATGTAAATATACATATATATCATCAATCAAACCATCCACCACACGGATGGCAATCCACACACACACATATATATACAATCATATAATCGCCCACCATTCATCAATATAATCGTTACCGCGCATTACACCTATAGACTTATCATTACAAGGTCATACACATCTCTACATATATTTAACAAGAATACATATATGGAAATCATTATGTATATATACAATTTTTCAGAATTACACCCCATCCACTTAGTATCGCCACGGGCGTCATTATCACACCACTCATCCAAATTCTTATCTAAATGTTATTATTCGTGTTTTATGGCCAATTGGTATATTATCATCTTCTTACATCTCACGCCATATCATATGTGTCAAACTAGCATCACGCTTGTCTTTTCCATGTTCGAAGGGCATTCTATTCAAGCTAGGAGTTAATTTCTATAATTGTAGCCTAACCGGTATGCTTCCGTTACATTGATCTTCCTTAATTACTACCAAGATAAATCCACATCCTAATAATTCACCTTAGTAACATATCTAAGGTGTATTGAAGTATCATACGCATTACAATTCCCAAGAATAACATTCTTAAGCCAATAGACCCAAAGTTGTTGTATACTAATCCACCTTGGTGGGTTTTGGTACAAATCTCATAGATGATGGTCTACATGCAAGTTAAATGTTATAAATGTATATACCTAAAGTTTATAACCCACAATCAACCATAGTTTGAGCACAACACCCAAAATACCCAAAGTTTTGTTCGTACATTCTCTACTAAGTGGGTTTTGATACAAATTAGTTTAATACGTATAATCTTTAGTTAAAACAAGTATTTTAGGGTATATTCAGCTTGTATCAACCATCAATCCACATATATAGATATATACACAAGCTAGAGCTTTTGTAGATTTTGGTATACAATTCAAATCGAACATTAATAAGTTAGAATAAGAGTTTAAGAGTAGGTTCCCACCTTAGAGAAGCCATAATTTGAAGTTGAAGATGTGTAGACTCTGAATTTTTTAGCCCAATCCCAAGCTCAGCTGCCATGGAGGTGTGTAGGTGGAGAAGAAGGTGAATAGTGATTTGGGCAAGGGGTTATGTGACTTTAAAGATAAATCTTTGGATAGAAAATCCGCCAAAACCCTTTTAATTTCCTCACTCTATCTCTCTCTATAAGCTCTCATGAGTGTGTAATGAAATGAGAAGAAAATGAAGAACATATGTATATATATCTACTGTTGTTCCCACTATTACTATTCACACGCGTGGAACTGCCGCGCTGAACTTTGGACCGTCATAACTTCTTGCTCGGAAGTTCGATTGAGGTGATCTTTATGTCCACGAAAATATTATTCGGAGCTCTACAACTTCTTAGAATAAAGTCTTCCCAAATTCTGGATAGATAATTTCCATAAATTCGACGAAGTGAGAGCGTTAGTATTACCGAATGAACAACTGATAGCGATTGACCTTTTTCGCGCTCAGTTTCGACCTAGTAGAAGTCTAAATTTGCCTTTGGTCGAAGCACAAAAGTTGTAGATTGCCTAAAAATCTAGGGTACTTTTCAAATGGAAACTCAATCTGACGAAGAACGAAGGAGTTATGCTTACTCCAAGTTAGCCCAAAATCATGAAGTCGGGTAAATTGAAAACTTGAAATTTACATCCCGATTTTGACTCGAATCACCCAAAATGATTTACAGACATTCTAGCAAGCTTAAATACATTAGTATGACTTATCATAAGTCTCCGAACCCTGTCGCTCCTTTCAGAACAGTATTTTACTATTCGGAGCTCGAAATCGCCTTACTCGCGATTTTTTAACGCGCTAGGCTTGCGATTTAGGAACGGGGTGTTACAAGGCCACACTTGCAAGGGAAGATATGGCCACTCCACTGTATGAAGTAGATGAACCCTATCAAGAGCTAGAAGTGATATGTCTTCCTATATCGGAGTTATTTATCAACCTAGGTCCAGTACCGTTTGTAAATATTCTCGTATATGAAAATGAAGATGAAGACGAGGATGAAGACACCGATGATGCTGAAGGGTTTAACAATGATCTATATAGCAAAAATGAGGATAAAGATGAAGATGATGATGATGATGATGATGATGATGATGATGACGATTCCGATTGATGTTGTAATGTATGTTCTTATTTTTTGTAAATGGTAAAAAAACATGTAGTGCAAACTTAAGTATGCATATATCTTGCGTGTGCTTTTTGTGTCTAGTTATAAGAAAAAAAAATTGTGCATTTTTCTTGTCATTGTAACAAAGAGGTTTTTGTTGATTCATATAAAAGTGCTTGTTAAATCTTTTATTGTGGTAGTTGTATTCTAATTTTTATTGTGGTAAAATGTGAATTCATAGCTTACATATAAAAAAAATTAAAAAAATGCGGATAGTTTCTAAATTGAATTAATAAAAAAAATTCCCTTCTCAGAATACAATTAATACTAGAACCTCTTAGGCGACGTACTTTTTATTTATACGCCGCTTAAGTGATACTTAGGCGACGTAATCATTACACCTACGTCGTTTAAGATAATCTTAGGCAACGAATAAATATAGTACGTTGCCCAAAAGGTTTTCCTTAATTTTTCACGAAATTTTTAAATATTCAAAAAAATTTAAATTCACTTAGGCGACGTAATAATTAAACCTACGTCGCTTAAGATAATCTTAGGCAACGTATAAATATAGTACGTCGCCCAAAAGGTTTTTCCCCCTTAATTTTTCAAGAAAAATTTAAATATTTTTAAAATTTGAAATTCACTTAGGCGACGTAGAAATATAGTGCGTCACCCAAAAGGTTTTTCCCCATTAATTTTTCACGAAAATTTAAAATATTTTGAAAATTTAAAATTTACTTAGGCGATGTACTTAAATACCTACGTCGCCCAAGTGACTGGAATAAATTAAAACCCTTTAGCCCCAATTTCATTTTTACGCGAACCCTCTTCCCTCCCTCTCTCAGATCTCCCTCATCCCTCCTCCCTCACTCTTCGTATCTCTTTCCTCTCAAAATCTCTCACTGTTCTCAAGTCTCACACCCACCCCTTTGTAGCCCTAATTTCGCATCACCACCTCTCACTCACGCAGTCACGCCTCCACCACCACCGGTTCTCCCTCCTCCCTCCTCCCTCAGCACCACAACCACCATCGGTATCAGGCTGTACCATCTCCGATAGGTACCTGACACCATATGAGTTTTGGATATAGAAGCAAACTAACTGTCTCTCACCCCCTCCCCTCCCACAGGTATGATATACAAGCAAATTTTGTTCTATTTATTTTGGTTCTCTAGTTCAAGTTTGATACATAGCAAACTCATGCCATTTCCTACCTGTTTTGTGCTATTTTGTTAGTTGTTTTGGGTTTAATGGTGATTGATTTTTTGATACATAGACCCTCATTAATCAATAAATTAAAAACATCGAAAATTCGTCGATAGTAATTATTACTGATAAAATTAAAATGTTGTGGAGACTGGTTTTTCACTAATATTTGCTTCCACTAGTGTCAGTTCATGCCCTTAATTGACATTTACTGTGGTTTAACCTTACAAGTACATATAATTCAAGCGAATAGATACACACATAAAAAATACATACATGCGTTGGTGTGTGAATAATGGTGATATTAATCTTTTAATTCTATATATCAAATTTCCACATTATTACTTGCTCTAGTTTGCATTTTTAATTAGGGCCTCTTTAATTTCTTTCGAGTAAAATGTTGTTAATTAAATACTATATATTATAAAAGGCTCCATCACATTTTTTAAAAGCCTATTAAATATATATCTCTGCAATTCTCTTTTTATTTAAAGCTGGCTGGTAACGAGAATTTGAACCTCCACTGCTAAGAGCATCTCCTATAATTATGTATTTGTATTGCCACATAAACAATGTGTACAATTTTTAGTGTTCTAATGGCTGTTTAAACCACCTTGCAAACTCACATTTTTCTCTTTCCTTATCCTTTTAGAAAGAACTTTAAAATGATATAACTTTAAATTCAAAAATTAAATTTTAATAGAATTTATATATTTAAAATCTACTAATCAAGATGTAGAAAACGACATTCATTAATACTATAAACTTATGTGTAGAAAAATTTAATAAATAACTTCTGAATATTGCCCATAATGATATATTTCATTTGCTTGTATATATATATATGTAAAACCATTTTACACATAGAATTTTCCATAAAAATTATATTCAACCACTATATATACTCTAAGTCATCTGCGCTCGTAATTAATACATAAATTATCTTTACTTTTATTAAATTATATATATGTGCATATGCGAGTAACACTTGGGCCTGTACAGCTGGTCTATTAAGTCTCGTTAGAAAATGAAAAGCATGGTAGCTAATCTTAGTGCACCACTGACTGATTCATATTGTGGTGATGTAATGCCGTGGTATTTCTTCAATAGAATTTGGGGTACCCAAACCAAATCTCTATTGAAGTGTTTGACTGAATGGAAAACTAATTTTTAATACACATTATTTTTGGTATTTCTCACACAGTAGAAGTTTTTGTATTTATAATTGTGTCTTTTAAAGCATAAAATTAACATATCCTTTATCTAAATGGGTGTTCAGTACGTAATAAATTTAAATAGGGAATGAAGGTAAGAGATATTTCAATCCTAATAAAATTAGTCATAGTTTGTTTCCCATTAAACTATTTGTAATTTTTTTTCCCTTTCAAAGAAAGAATTTAAGTATGTTAAGTGATGGAGTTAGAATTTTACTGCAAGTAATGGATAAATTACTTAATCACCTAGCCATTTATATTATTGTTTCATGTTTCGCAATAAATCATTTATTTCTGAATCACATGCGCATTTTATTACACATAACTAGTCGGAGAAAAAGTAATAAAACTCAGTGCTCTCAAGTAACAACATATTGGTCATTAGTACTAATGCTACCATGCCTTCTTTTATTCTAAAAGAAATGAAAAAATTAATGAACTGTCTCAAGTCCAAAAATTAACTCCCTCTCTCTCTCTATATATATATATAATATAATATATTTCTAATTAGAGAGCATTAACAGCTATCTTCATTCCAGATTGGCAGTGACCAGTGATTATTTATGTAATAGGGCTTGAATGCTTTCTTGGCTTTGCCCCGGCTATTGGTGGCATATGCCCATATATATATATATATATATGTGATACAAATTTGGTGTTAGGTGGTGTGCTAATGTGCTATGATTGGTCCAGATTTTCCCAACTTCTAATGTGGTGTGCTAATGATCATATTCCCCCACCCCCACCCCACATATATATATATATATATGTGTGTGTGATTTGATTGAAAATTTGGTGTTAGGTGTTGTGCTTTGCCCCGGCTGTTGGTGGCACATGCCCATATATATATGTTGCTTTGTAAGGCTCAATTTTCCAAAGTGAAATTTAAGTGACCATATACTTTTGATCATATTCTGGACAATATTTACCTTTTGATTGGAGTTTGGGCTGCTGCTTCAAAGTTGTTTGATAGCCTGATTTATATTTGTTCAATTTGAATTGTGCTGATGTAGTAGGTTGAGTCATGGTCCTTACTTTTTCAGTGTCTTGTCTTTGTTCTTTAAGTTGTAATGGGCTGCTTGTTCTTGATTGCTTCAGTGCACCTCTCTCATCAACGAGCCTCCTCCGTGCACCACCGGACTCACCTCCCTCAACCGGTACTTCTTTCTCCTCTACCTCCGGTCTCCCAGTAGCACCACACCTCACTCCGGTACTAATTTTATATTAGTATTTTTTTCAATATTAAAAGGGAACAAATCGTTAATTTATACATATTTAATTTTGTAAAAATAATCTAACAGTAGAATACCAAAATTTTGAATTATAAAGGGACAGTTTATTATAGTGCGGAAATACAACAATAGCAACTTGGCTCTCAATCCAAATATAAAAGAAAATTGTGCGCTTATATATCATTTTATTTCAAATGCTAGGCTAACTTTTAAAATATAAGCTCTAATGTATATGTTAAACTTACGTACTAAATGTCAAAAAATATATCAAGTGTGAAGTATTGAGCTAACTGTGGAGACTGTTTTGAAATTGAAATTGAAATTGAAGTTTAGGGTTGAAATTGAGATTTGAATCTCAATTTCAACCCTAAACTTCAATTTCAATTCCAAGTTTAGTTTTGCCCCCTAATTGAATTGAATTCAAATTGAAACCCTAAATTTCAACTCAATTATAATATTCTTATGTTTTATTTCTAATATATGTCAGGATGCCTCCTAAGGATTCAACCGCAAAGAAGAAGTCTTGTGTAGAGATGCGCGAGGAGCTCTATCTCGCCCTGCAGCAGCAGCAGCCTCCCTCGCAGGAGCCCCCAGCCCTCGCAGGCGCATCAGGCCTCGCATCAGGCGGCCCAGGTCGACGGACCACAGGTCTCAGGGCAGGAGTCTCTGGTCCTGCCGCTGGTTCTGCCCATCCCTTCCACTCATTCGACAACCGGCAACACGGGACCTACACCACCCACACGCAGCATTCGCTGCACTTTTGTTACTACGCACTTGCCCACCAGCTCAGGTAAAGTTATTAATTATATTTTTTAATTATATGCCGACAATTATATTAACTTTATATGATTTATTGAATAAATTTATATGCTTTGTTGTAATATGTAGATACCGCCGGAGCCTCCTCGAGTAATAAGGGGAGAGGAGTCGTACTGGGGAAGAAAACGACGGCGATCACGAAGGAGAAGGGCAGGACCCCGGTGACCTATGATGATTCGCTTAGGGGGCCGCTCACTTCAGTTCACTCCCGGTTCATCACGGACCTCTCGGCTTATATAAAAGACCGATGTTGGATGCTCCATCCGTCTTGGTATGACCTTCCGGTGACGGAGCGGACGAGGTTGCTGGACTTTTTATTGGTAAGTTTTGCATTTTCTTTATTTTTTGTTATTTAATTTTTATTTCCGTTACTAATGTTTGTTTCTGCTGTTTTGGTTTTTAGGTGAACTACGATATCGGTAGTAGGCGTAGGGAGATCGCTGAGTGGATAAACAACAAAGCAGCCAACCAATTCAGGCAATGGAAGTCAGACTGTCACGCAGACTCGAAGGACTTGGGAGATTCGCCCCTTAATTTAAATACAATTGAATATATTCTAATATTCTAATATTCTAATGACTTGTATCTTATGTATCTTGCAAAAAAAGAGCGAGTACATGAAGGCGATCCGGGCCTCGACAAAGAAGAGGCCCCACAGCGGAGGGGCCAGGACCTTTGCAGCTCGGGCTGAGGAGTACACAAAAAAAGACAAACAAGCTCCTCACGTGAAGACGTACATAGACATGTACAAGGAATTCGATCCTGAGGGCACGGTAAGTTTCTTATTTATTAATTTTTTCTTTAATATAGATACTTATGCTTAGTTATTTGTAATAAGAAATTCATTACATTTATTACTTTTTGCCGTCGCGGGTTCAGTAGGCGAGTGACGAGGCAGTTGCCTCTTTGATGGAGAGTATGCCTCCGATCGAGGATACATCGAACGGACCATCGCCGACCTAAGTCACAGCTCCGTCGAGACTCCCTATTGACGCAGAGGAGTCGTTCGGGACCAGGGTTTTCTGCTTAGGTAGCGGCCTCGCCAAGTAGCTGAGGACGAGAGGACCATCATGGGCGGATCCCACAAACGTTGCGCTTAACGAGGAGCTGGCCACACTTAGGGAGAATCAAAAACAACTCGAGGAACGTATCCAATAGCAAGAACGGGACTGACGGGATCGAGAAAGGGAGCAGCAGGAGCGCGAGAGGGAGCGCGAGAAGGAGCGGTTGGAGTGGGAAGCGAAGATACAGGCCCAATTTGCATAAATGGCGAGGCATATGACTATGGGGGCTCCACCATCTAATGGTTCCAACGCTTCTTAGTTTTAGATTTATTTTATTGTTGAACAGTTTTCTAGGATTGTAGAGTTTTTAAAAGAGTTTTGTAGTACATTGATAATTGATTTCCTTATGTTTCGAACATTTACTTTCGTGTGATTGAATAATTGATTGGTTGGTTGTTTGAATGAACGAAAATATAAACGATTGGGTAAGATGTTTGAATGAAATTTGTTTGTAATGCACATTATTTGTATAGATGTGCACGTGTGGGGTGCACACATAAATAGGTAGATTCTATTATTTTTTTAGTTCACTTGGGGGACGTAAGTAAAAAACATACGTTGTCTAAGTTAAGTCAAAGTCAACTTTTATTCGACTTTAGGCGACGTAGTTAAATACATACGTCTCTTAAGTGTCATACTTGGGCGACATAAGTTGTTTAAATACGTCGCATAAAGTCGAATAAAAGTTGACTTTGACTTAACTTAGGCGGCGTAGGTATTTACCTACGTCCCCTAAAGTCCAGTCAAAGTAAACTTTTCTTCGACCTTAGGGGACGCAGGTAAGTACATACGTCGCCTAAGGTGCTTACTTGGGCGACGTACTTATTTACGTACGTCCCCTAAAGTCCAGTCAAAGCCAACTTGTATTCGACCTTATAGGCGACGTATTTATTTTATACGTCGCCTAAGAACAATTTGAGGAGACGTACGTATTTTTCTACGTCGCCCATTACCTTGGGCGATACATCTTAAACAACGTACCTTAGGTGACGTATCGTACGTCGCCTAAAGTAAAGGCGATGTATATACATACTTGGGCGACGTACACTGTACATTGTCTAAGAGCCCTTTGGACATAGTGCTTATTGTGTCTTTATAATTAACTAGGGTATATCCGTGCCATCTGTCATGGAGAAATAATAGGATAAAAAAAAGTAATGTGTGACAAATCTAAATCAACAAACATAAATTAGTCTATTTTGAACCTATTGTCTGTTTTAGTCTAATGTTTTGAACAACCAAAATGTAGGTTCTATATATTCTCATGCTGGAAATACAAATAGTAGACATGTTTAAATTCGAACTCGTGCCATTCGGCCGGATTGTGGTGATTTTTAATTGAAAAGCTCCAACTCGCCTCTATTTATGATATGTTTAAATTCAAACCCGTTTCACCGGCTCATTAAGGTCGGGTTGGGTTAATTTGTCATCCCTAATCATTCATCAAAATAAAGAAAAATAAATATTTAAAAAAATTAATGTATCTCATTATTATTACAATGACATTATATATTTCTAAAATTTTAATTATAAACAGATGGTACCATTGGTAGTAATATCGGTTTACGAAAATAATGTGCTTTATTTAAAAAAATATATATTAATTTATAAAAGGTTAAACATCTATATTATAAGGGAAAGAAACATCATATCAATAATTTATCAAATCAATGGCTCACATTTAGTTACAATAAATAAGATAAATTTTGGACCATTAGATGTGTTTTCCAAACATCAAATCATAATTGATCTTATTTTATAAGTATCGATAAGTATATTTTAAATATGCAAATTTTAATAATTTATAGTTTTTGTATTTAAAGTTAATGTGTTTTAAATTTTAAAAAGAAGTTAATAAAAGAGAAAAGTGAGAGAAATAGTGAATGGTGAAATAAGAGAGAGAAAAAAATTGTCTACTTCTTTGATTTGATATTTTGAAAACTGTATACACAACATATTTAACTGTCAATCGGTGGAGGGAGTTTGTTAAAGCCGAACTGAAAGAACCAAAAGATATATTCAATCAGATTGAGGTGGTTTTTAATTGAGAAACTCGAATTTGCTCCCGTTTATGATATGCTTAAAGTTGAACCCGTTTAACCACTTCATTAAGGTCGGTTTGGGTTAATTTGTCATCCCTAATTAGTTTCCAATATATACAAAAATTCATATTTAGAGAAATTAATATGTCGCATTATTGTTACAATGTCATTATATATTTATAAAATTTTAATTATAAACAGATGGTACCATTGGTTGTAACACTGGTTTACAAAAGTAATATTTTATTAAAAAATACACTATTTAAGTTTGTAAAAGATTAAATAAAAACATATATCTTTTTATATTTTTAAACTAAAGGAAGAGTTAAATTGGAACTGGGTTAGAAACGAATAGATTGTGTAAGGTGATTTGAATGCAAGTATACCGAAAAAATACATGTTTAAAGAGAGAAAAATTGTGTTGCAAAGCTTTTTTTTTTTGTACACATAATTTTATAATAATAATAATAGATCTTATGTTATAGGCATTGATTAGTAAATTTCAAATATGCAAATTTTATTAAATTCTAATTTATGTGGGAGAGAGAGAGAGATTAGATTGGTAGAATAAGAGAGAGAGACTAATAACACACACAGACGACTCTCTCTCTCTCTCTCTCTCTCACACACACACACACAGAGAATAATACACATGACTCTGTCTCTCTCACACACACAATAACACACGCGATAAACATATTATAATAATAAATGAGATGTATTAAAATATAAAAAATACATTTAAAAAGACTCAAAATGGCCTTATTTCAAGAGAAAAATGAGATACAATTATTTTGATATAATTTTTATTCATATTCTACATATATTTTAGAAAAAGTGAAAAATTAATATTATTTTATTCTATTTATTTTTTTAAAATCGACCTTAGGCCACCTAGAAACTATACCTACGTCTCCTAAGATACCATCTTAGGAGACGTAGGTATAGTTTCTACGTGGCCTAAAAGATATGTCAAATGTGCGGGTGGTCAACAGATTATGGGAGACGTGGGAATTTTAGTGCGTCGTCTAAGTTTTTCTTGGGAGACGTAGTCAATTGATTAAGTCTCCTAAGTTATACTAGGGCGACATATTATAGTACTACGTCTCCTAAGAAACATTTAGGCGACATACTATTTCTACGTCTCCTAAGTGAAACTTAGACGACGTACTAAATTGACTACGTCTCCCAAACTCCCCACTGGTGTAGTGAAACAAAAGATTTAACTTTTAGATTTTCTCTTAAAATTATTTAAAATTAACACACTCGGTACGAATGCTAAATTTAGTAATTTTAAATAGTGTTAATTAGAACACGTGTCTAATCAAGAAATGCAATACAAGCTTTTACTCAATAAGGTTTTTTTATTAAGAAATGGTAATAGTGGGCTATAAAAATAGGAGTAACCATCTCTTAAGATAGATTTTGCTTAGCACCTGCCACAATTTCCTTTTTCTTAAAAATAAAATAAAATAAAAATAAACCGAATTAAGAGAGGGCAGTAACCCCTTTATTTCATTGATATTCGAAAAGCAAACAAACAAGCAAACAACTTAAAGCACTTCACCCTAAAATCACGCCACAACTCCCTTAAAATACTACAGTTTTAGTTATATACACGACATAATTGGCCTCCTCGAATTTGAACTTGCAAGCTCCCGATCAAGAGAGGGATCCATTTTACCATTGACCTAACGACGTATTTACTTGCCATTACTTCAACTAATAAATATTATACACAATCAAACGGACAGACAACAAGTAGTAGTGTTGGCGATGCTATTGCCTAGGCGTTCACCTTCATTCGCTAATGTACACGACCTCCTTATACATTTTGTCACCTTCACAATGAAACAAATGATGAGGCGGCAGATGCAAATGATGAGGCGGCAGAAATTCACAAACAAAATAATGAAAATTAATCCCAACCACACGAGAGTCGAACAACCAACTATTTTAGCCATGCCGTCCCATCGGCCCTCAAATCCTACATGCCCGGGCGAAATGAAGATCATCCCAAAGAAATAGGTGATTGCCAAAGTTGTCATAGTTGTCCATATGACGCCAGTTAAAAACCACAAGAACACCTTTTGCTTCAAAACGCAAAACCAAGTTGCCCCAAATCTAGGTAAGCCATGTAGAACTAGTAGGATTGTGCTAATAGCGCCAACAAAAGAAGCTGTATTGAACGCTCCAAACAAAATGTATTCCTCACGGTAATTAGTGGCCATAATAGATGTTCCAGCAATAACATCTACCAGATTGCCCTCCGTAGTATTATATTTGGATTTATTGTCATCCCAAACACCACCAGGAGGGTTAAGTCCGGCTTGGAAAGCCATGCTGGCTATCACAGTTGCAGCGACTAGTATAGCAGACCTTTTATTTTCCAATAGACTAACTGTTTCATCCTTCGTATCATTGCCTCGCGAGGATGACTTTGCGGCTGCAACGCTTACTGGCGTGGCTTCAATTTGATCGATTTCTCCATGCGCTAATTGAATGGTGTTGGGTTTAGATAGAGGGAGTGTTTTGTCGTTTAGAGCTCCAGTGCTAACAAGTAGTTCGCGCATTTTAGTGGTTTGTGAATCTCTTGGCATTTTGTCTATTATATCCAAAGCTGTAAAACTATTTCCATTCTTCAAATTAACAACTAATTGAGTTTTACTTAGCAAATACTCCAACGTCTGCATAAGAAACATAAATATGCATAACTAAGTGTTGAAAATAAATATACATATATATATGCACTATGTGCCTTTTATATAGTTCGCTTGTATAAGAGCCACACTTTTCACGACGAATTTCTTCACCAAAAACATGTTCCAATGTCTTTGTGATGAATTTTTCTAGCCAAAAGTGCAATCCATATACTGATGCTCGTTCCATAAGAAGCAAATTGTATATATACAGATACCAATATAGACATACACAAATATATAAGGGTTTGATTGCAAAAATTATTTAGAAAACTAGGATTTTACCCCTAGTGTTGAAACATATTAGGGGTGAGGACCACCAAATTTTAGAAATTAGGGGCACGTCCCTAGATTGAATGTTTGACCATTTTTTGCCTTTAATATGATTAGTCCAAGGTGGAAACTCACCTAAAAATGATAATTTAACCTATGTATTCATTTTTAGAAAGTTGTAGGGCTTACTTGATTTAAGGATTTATGAATTGAAGTTGTTGGTTTGAATTTTGAATTACACATGGAAACTATAATTGCTGATTTTATAATTTTATTAAATTAATTATAATAATTCAATATTTGAAATTCAAATCACAAGGGTTTAAAAATATTCTCAAATACATTATTATTATTCAGATACATAAATATTGTTTTATTTTCACAATAACCAGTTTCAATTGCATATATATGTATATATCCGCTGTACATTTTCATTTTTTATGACTTTATTATAATTCTAATTTTAACATTTTTTATATGTATACATATCTTTATATTTTAATTTTTACTAACATACCTCTTTATAGTTTCATTTTTATGATTGTGTAGCCATGTATCTGTGTTGACATTTTTTCAATTTTTGAGTATATAACTATTTTTTACAAAATTTAAAATTTTCAGGTATATATCTGCTTTATATTTCCATTTTAATTTTTAGTTTTACGATTACAAGTATACCTGTTTTGATAACTACATATATATTTATTTATAAAATAATTGTTATGCACGTTGTGTACATATTTATTTTTTACAATTTTTAAATATAAAACTAGTTACATTTTATGATCACACATATTTGTTGTACATTTAAATTTTTTATATTGTAAAAATATTTGTGTTTATAACAAAGAAATTATCATGACTTCATTTTTTTAACAATTTTTATAGGCGCATATGTCTTTACATTTTAATTTTTTACTAATATACCTGTTTATCATTTTGTTTTTTCGCTTTTGTACCATTGTATCTGTGTTCATGATTTTAAAATTTCAAACTTTTTTACAAATTTACCAGTTTATACATTTACATACGGACCATCCTTAAGTTAATTAATTTAAGGACCGACCATTTTGAGAAGATGGGATAAATTTTTTCATGACACTTGATGGAGAAGATCTCTATAATGAGTAGATCATCTCCACTAAATCTCGTAAAAAATCTCAAACGGGAGTGGGTTGATTAAAAATCTAAAATTTCAACTTCTAAAAGTACGCATATATATCAATTTTTTAGTTAACCCACTTCCCGATTGACTTTTTTTTATGAAATTTAGTGGAGATACTCATAATAGAGATCTTATCCACCAAGTTTCATGAAAAAATTTATTCGTTTATCTTCACAAAATGGACGGTCCTTAAATTAGTTAACTTAAGGACAACCTTTAAGATAAGGGCTCTCTGTATATACATATTCGGTTTTATGATTACAAATGTGACTGTTTATAGTTCAATTTTACGTTTTTTTATTTCCATGCATCTGTTATTACATTTTAGATTTTATTGTTGGGCTTATAAATATATTTGTATATATATATTTTCAATTTTACGTTTGTGATTATATATGTTTTATATATTTTCAATTTTACACACATATATATTCAACTGTATATATATGTTAATGAATACATGAACACACATGGTACACATATATATATCAGCTTACTTTTTTCTTTTTTGTCTTATTATTATATTGTTCTTTTATGTTATAATCAACATAAATGCATTTAACTGTTAATAATTATATACATGAATGTATATACATACATAAATTTCAATTTCTTGTTATTATTGGCTGTATTATTTTTGTTTTTAAAAATACTATTGCATTAAAAACATAATTATAATAAAGTATGTTTTAAATGGTAATTATTGATACTCAACTTTCTACAAATATATTGATTAATCATATTAATTGCCTTAATTAATAGGTCAGAGGTAATACTGTCATATATAAAGCTTTAGTTTTAATGGTATATTATGGATAATTAAGGTAAGGAGGACTAACAACTAATTTCTATAAGTTGGTAGTCCTAACCCCTAATAACTATTGAAAATTATTTCATTTACATCTATTCATTTTGAATTCAATTTTTTATTTTATTTTAAGATAGATTTGTGCAGTGTGATTTAATCTCATAAAATTATACGATAATTGTAAATTGATTATTTAACTTCTAATATTTTTTAAATAGTCTTATTGTATATATGTCTTCAAAATTAAATTGAATATATATACCCTTTTATATTAATCCAATTTGCGCTTAAACACTAATATAAGATAACTTATGAATTAAATAATTCTAAATAGCCTAATTCCTGGAAACCAAACAACCCGCCTAAAAAATACAAGCCAAGAATAAAATAAAAATTCAGCCTTAGGAATTTTTTTCTTTACCTCCAATTGTTTCAAGGCTACAACTTTGTGCAAGATAGTGTTGCCTTCTCCATCTTGTGAATTTAAAAAGGTGCGATCAGCCTCCACCAATTTCTCTAGAGCTTTCGGACCATTGCGTATCACATACAAGTGAAGAATTGTGATGGTTTTTGTTTTATTCAAGGGGTACCTAATTGCTTCTGGTCTTGCTCTAACCAATTCATTTACAACCTCAACTCGGCCTTTGACCATGGCTAAATGAAGAGGAATCCTTCCGAATTCATCCTCCAATAAACAAACATCACTATTTGCGTCGAGTAAGAGCTTCACCATCTCTAAATGCCCGTTTGCAGAAGCCAAGTGAAGAGGCGAACGAAGCCGAGAGTCTAGTTCATTGACAAGATCCGGCTTGAGTTGCAAAAGAGCTTTTGCAAAGTCTACATGACCTCGAGTAGCAGCTATGTGTAAAGGCGTTTCATTAAAACAAAATGAAGATGAACTTCCATAATAATTAAGAATAAGTTCATCTTCTCTAAATAACTCGTCTAAAGACTGGATGTCGCCTCTAAACGATGCGTCATAAAGCTTCTTCTCTCTCATCAAGCAAATCTCCATTGGGAAATAGTTTTGAAGATTTTGTAGTTGTGCTACTTGCGAGACAATTTAAAGTGGTAGTATTTATAATAAATCAAAAACATTTTGCTTGTCCACAATCCATGGTTCTCTTATTGGAGGAAATATGTGGTCAGCATAACACACGTGCCTTGTAAAAAAATAATCGTCAGCATGCTGAGACTAGCATGATGCACGTGCCTTATAAAGGTTACTCAAATAGTTCTCTTATAGAGTAACTATTTTACTTTTTGAAATTTCTTACGCTGGTGTCACCAAACGAAAATTGTGGTCTTAATTCGAAAATTGCTTAAAATAGACCGTAATGAATATTAAGGGAATATAAATACTATGTTTTCTGGACTTTAAATTTCTTACATGTATAACAATCGATGTTATACATTTATTTAAGAACATGACAATTATATTATTTTTTTGCAACATATTATACAACTTATGATTTTGTTAACTGCTGTTTTTATTTAATAATAATGGTGGTATGTGAAAAATTATGTATCGTATTTTGTTTTATCTGTAATTAGAATGTATTAATAATTGGAAAACAATGTAAAAATAAAAAACAGACTACCAGAATTTACTGTTAAATGTTTAATCATTTTTAACAAAAAAAAAAACTATTTTATTAAAAATTTAGATAATAAATTAAATACCCCTAAACATCATATGAAGGTAAGTTTGTGAATTAAGTTTCCTCCGTTGTAGAACTGGGTATAATAAATTTGTCCATTTACCATACCAAATATGGATGCTTTTAGTAACATCACAAAATGAAAATTGTTGTCTTCATTCAAATATTGGTTAAAAAATACTGCACTCCCATAATTTCATATTAAGAGAATATAAATACTATGTTTTTTGGACTTAATATTTCTTAAATAACAAGTATAACCAATCGAGGCTATACATTTATTGAAGAAAATATATTTAGAAAAATTCACAAAAAAAATGGAGATGGCCTTTTACAACAGTTAAGAGAGAGTTCATTTTTTCTAAGGAGCTTATTTAGAGATTGAATATCGCCTCCAAACACCGCATTGTAAAGCTTCTTGTCTCTCATGAAGCTGATCTTCATTGGAAAATAATGAAGATCTTCATTGTGGTTGTATTTTTTTATAATAAATCAAGAACTTTTTAGCCGTCCGCAACCTATAATTCTCTTATAATTGGAGGAGATAATGTGACAGGATGAAGCACATGTAATCATTTTATATGTGACTACAAAAATAATTATAATTAGGAATTACGATTTGATGCATGCACGAAATAATTTCTTCAAAGAGGGAAAAAGAGGTAACTACAAAAAAAAAAAAAAAAACAAATTCCATTACAAGGCAACTCCTTTTGGAAAAACAATTTGATTGCATTTAAATGCGTATTGCAATTGTTATATATATATATATATATATAATTGTTGTTAATTTAATTTATATATTTATTAATCATTATAATCATGTAAAACGCATGTGTACTATAACTAGCTTTTTCAAAAAAGGGAAAAATAGGTGAAAGTGTAACTAAAAGTAAAAAAACACGCTCCTTTTTAGGTTAAGTTTCTGTTTCGAGTCTCCTTGTCTACGCCCCCATCCATCTCCCCTTCAACTCAAACCACAGTTTTATCATGTGTTGTATCACTTGTACAGAGAAAGACTAATGTGTCAGTAAAAAATTCCTCTTATTTTTGTAAATATTTTAATTATAATGCTCCAAAGTATAATTTTTCTTTAAAATTATTGGCTTTATCATAGACTATCTCGTTGTCGCCCTTAAGTTATCAAGGGCGGTGTAATTTACACCCTCAAATGTATTACAAACATTCCATCTAAAATTTAACTAAAAACACATATTAACACCTTCTCCCTTATTTATCACAAACACCCCCTTCCATTACTTAATGTTAAGCGAGCGTTTAAAAATGCACTTAATTTCACCATTAGAGTCAAGTTTATGTGAATGCACTCACCTCTCATTAGGCAATCCTTATTTGAGAAAAACTCCATCACTCAATTGCTTGATGTTAGGCGAGTTCTTATTAACAAATTCTCCCCTTATGGACTGAGTGTATATGATTACACTCACATCTCACTAGGTAGGCCTTGGGGGTGCTAGTGATGCTAAATTTACCATAGAAGTATAGTTGTAACAAATATGAATGGTGTAAATAATACTGCCCATTATCAATTTGTGCTTGTGAAACCACCACATAACCCTAAAAATGTTCTCAATAGTTAATTTATTTTTTTACTTTTTTGCTTCAATCCACACACTCTAGAATCAGGTACTACTTTTGTTACAAATTACGGCTATACTATTCTTTTTGAGATGTCCAATTATGACATAAATAATGTACCGAAATTCCTAATAAAAAAAAATGGATTATAGAAAAAAAAGAAGTCACTTTAATCAAATCAGAATAAAAGGGAGAGGCAACAAGTGGACCACTTCATGGAGTGGGGGAATTATTTTTGTGATGTGATCGAAAAAGTGAAAATTATGTGGCCTATGACTGAGTACTTTATCAATTTCATAAATCGGTTTTATGTGTGAAAAAAATCTTAATTCATGTCTATTTCTTATATTTTTGAAAAGTATAAATATTTTATATCATATGGTTACATATTAAATAATATATTGAAATCTTGGCTGTATCACACTAACTTTTAAATTTAAACATTTTGTAGTCACAAGCTCGTGAAATTTATCTTTATTTTTGTCATTTCAAGTATCCCATAATAATTAGGATAAGGAACACCGGGAAGAGAATGTAACGAATAAATGGATGGCCTCAATCAAATTAAATAATTAAAGAAGCTATTAAATAAAAAGATTTACAACTATTATTGAAAAACACTTCGTAGGTCATTATGATATGTAATACTTTATTATATAAATTTGAATCTTGGCTATTGTACAATTCTTCTATTATATTTTTGAAGAAAAATAAAATCTAGTGTTAGTTGTGAGTTCAACAAAAATAACGTGTTATCTCGAGTATGCTTTTATATCTTGTAAATTTTTGCAATTTTGTACATGTAGAAATCTTCTTAGAGCGTCCACACTTTACTTTTGTTTACACTGCAACAAACTTAAGACACAACCGTGATTGTCTAAGTATAAATTTATCGTACGTTTAAATTTTATTCATACTGATCAGCATTACTCGTATGAATCAAAACTGTGTGCCATACAAGGACATATAATTCAAAAACATAAACAAAAAAAAAAGAGGGAGAAAGAACCCCACATTGGTAAGGGTGTGCTTGTCACACTCGTTTGGACCAATATTTTTAGGCTTCCAACACTCATATGGTTATTTTTTTCAACATATGCAATGTAGTTTTGCAAAAAAAATTAATGGTATATCTACAAATTTGCAATTTAAGTTTAACACAATCAGACTACAAAAATGTCTCACTTCTTTTAACAAAAGAATGTTCTTTTCGTTTTGAAGGAGTAAATAATTGAGTTCTTTAATGAAATTTTGTTGTAATGATGTCCTGGACGAGTAGATCACTTATACTAAATTTCATAAAAAAATTCAATATGTAATTAAGTTGGTGATCCAAAAATCTAAAATTTCAATGGTCGAAATGCAAGCGCATATATATATATATATAAATATATATATATATATATTTATCAATCTTTAGTTTACCTACTTTCTAATTGATTTTTTTGATAAAATTTAGTGGAATTGTTTTATTCAACATAGAGATTATTCCTAATAAATGATTAATAAATTTTATTAAAAAATAATCATTTATTTCCTAAAAAACAAAAATCCAATCTTTAGTTAAAGAAGGAATTCATTAAGGAAGAATGACTCAAGTTTAATATATGCAGCTGGATGCTGCCAGCAGGGATCTAGAAGTGGTCAAACCGTGAGGCCTAAAGCATCTAGCTGCATGTGTTAAATTTGTGTCATTCTTCGTTAATGAGCATCCACTACATGAAACAGACACTTGAGAGACATACAAATTAGGAGACATATGTAGTATATATGTCTCCTAAGAGAGTAGCTTAGGAGACATACATTTAGTATGTCACCTAAGTACTTACTTAGGAGACATATAAAATATGTCTCCCATATAAAATATATGTCTCCTAAGAGAGTAGCTTAGGAGACATATGGAATGTATGTCTCTTAAGATGTGTTTTAGGAGACATACTCAATAGAGTATGTCGCCCAAGACCCAATTTGGTGTAGTGATCTTCAGCATGCTTCTAAAATTTAGTACTAAATTTGCAAATATAACACTAAGTTTTTTAAGAGAATAGAGCGGGTATAGTATAAAAAATAGCTATACGAGTGTGCAAAACTGGTATGAATTTTGAGCTTAAAAGAAAGAAGAAGAAGAAGAAGAAGAAGAAGAAGAAGAAAGGCTCCATGCAGTGAGTTAAGATTTTTCAATAATTAAGTTATTGACTTTATAATTTTATAACTCTAATGTATTTTTTTTCACAAGACAAAATATATGCATATGGTTTGTATTCAACCAAAAAAACTATACTACGTTCCAATATTAAATGAATGGTTCCAAAAATTCTTTGCTAGATTTATATATTTTTCAATACCCATCATTCATTATGTTATTAACATTTTTATTTTTCAAAACCCATAATAATGATTCTTTTCACATTAGATTTCAAAACAAAAAGTCATTGTATTCGTAAATATATTTTTTCACATACCAAATAATTGAGCCCCAATTAAAATTATTCATGCATTTGTATAATTTTAATTTCTTTAAATTGGTGAAATTGATATAAAAGTTGCGGCATTTTTTTAATTTTTTTTTTGCGTATGGATAATACGTTGCCTGGTGGGTCCCCGGGTTAATGGGGACTACTTTAGCTCCTTCGATCCACACAAATATTTTCTACTGATTGGTTTCTCATCTGATCCACACAAATATTGGAGCTAGTGGGCTTATTTTAAAGCAATCAGTGAGACGAAAGTGGAAAGAGACTCTTAACAAAAGTTAACTTCAAAAAAGATGTTTTATAATATAGATTAGGATAGATTGCTGCCATCCAGTATTATCAAAAAGTTAAAAAAGAAAAGAAGAAAAAAGAGAAAAAAGAAGAAGAAGAAGAAGAAGAAGAAGAGAAGGAAATGGCCTTCCACAATAGTTAAGAGCGAGTTTATCTTTCTCTAAGTAATTTGTCTAGAAACTGAATAACACCTCTAAATGACGTCTATATTGTAAAACTTCTTCTCTCTCATTAAGCTGATGTCCATTAGAAAATAGTGATTCGAAGAAAATTAAAATTGGAGTATTTAATTATGATTTTCGTTTTTATAATAGATCAAGAACTTTTCGTTTTTATGAAGGATATTTATATAGAATTATTTTCCATTACAAAGCAATACGTTTTGAACAATTTGATTGTATTTACATATGCAACAATTTTCCATTACAAAGCAACACTTATTAATTATTAATTTAAGCAATTTATTATTATTTTTTCATGAATTTTCTTATAAATAATTTTATAATCATAATGGATCTTAATTTGTAAGTACTGGCGAGCATATTTCAAATATATAGTTTTCATTAAGATCCATATTTTATATTTGAAATTATTATATTTTTTTAAATTTTATTAAAAAAACGAACAGAGAGAAAAATGATATGGCATTGTAAAATAAAAGTGTATTTTATACAACTATTTTACACAAACTTGTATTTTAAAAGACTGCTGGAGAGAAAAAAATTACAAATTGTGTAAATTTTACACAAAACAAAAATACTGAACACCGTTGGAGATGCTCTAAAAGTTAAAAAAAATATTCCTATCTAAGGTAAGTTTTAGTTCCGAGTCTCCCCGTCTGCGTCTGCATCCATCTCCCCATCAACTCCAACAATAATTTTATCATGTATTGTATCACTTCTATAGGAAATGACCAACGCGTCAGTAAAAAAATATTCCATTTTGTAAATATTTTCATTTTAGTGCGCCAAAGTATAATTTTTCTTTAAAATTTTTTGGCTTCAATCTACGTGCACTCTAGAATTAGATACTGCTTCCGTTACAAATTACGGGCATACAATTCTTTTTGAGATGTTCGATATTAAGAAACCATTTACTTATTATGATACAAATAATGTACTGAAATTCCCAATAAAAAATATTTTAAATTATTATTTATAATTAAATTAGGGTGGAGATATTAGTACCCCAAAAAAACACTTGGTAACACTCCCACATTTATTCTGTTTTTTGCAATCGAGTAAGGTGTATATTACTTGGTTCTTGAGGGCCGAGTATAAGCTTATATACTCAATCTATGACAACCGAGTAAGACATTGTCAAATTTATACTCGATCATTCGCACCCAAGTTACATACACCTTACTCAGTTGTAACTGATTAAATTAAAGTGAGAGTGTTTTAAAGATATATTGGAGTGCTGATATCTACATCCATAAATTATTACATTTTTATGTAATCTGAAAGTAAAATATGGATCATTGGAAAAAAAAGTCACTTTAATCAAATTAGAACTCTAGATCAAATCACAAACTTTGCTAGGTCCCCACCATCATCACAAAAATAATGTGTTATCTCGAGTATGCTTTTACCATATAAAGAATTTATTAAAAAAATGGATTTAATCTATTTATTATGGAGTTCATTCCTGTTAAATTTTGAGGGAGCACAAAATTTGGTTAAGGCAAAATGGGCCGACCCAATTTGCTTACCAGCCCATGCAGTAAGCCAGACCAACAGGCCTAGCAGGAGGAGAAGACACGCCTAGTTCAAGATCATCCAAAGTTTCTGTGATGGCCGAGACTGAGGCCGACTTCGACAAGGAATGGCACACGTGGCCTCACACGTGGAAAGTGCGTAAGGAGAATCATACCGAATCGCACAGACTTGTACAGAATCGTACTGTCCTCCACTACGCCACTATAAATGTACGGTTTTAGAAGTGTTTAGTTGTGGATAATTGAGAGAAGGCTGGAGTGTTATCCAAGTCTTACCCTCTTTAGTCATTTTACTGTTAACCCTAATAAGCAAGTGTGAGCCTAATTCTATACGTACAAATAGAAGATGGAAGGCTCATGATAAAGGTTTATTGTTGAAAACTCTAGCTATTAGTACATTGCTTGCTAGGTTTTTTCGTTTGAGAGGTAGAGAGCCTGTAATCCAAATCCTCCATTGATTGAATGCCTTAACAGCTGAACATAACAATCACACACACAAATGGAGGACGTACTATCAGATTAGTATAATCGCTATAGGCCAGGGGAACCTACCGTAGGAAAAAAATCCCTTGTCCAATCTCACATTCTTGCTACCACAACAAAACACCTTCTCTCAAATCATTATTATAGGTTGGGCGTAAATTTTGCACCACCTACTGTTGGCACCGTCTATGGGAAACAAAAGAAATTTTTTTCGCCCCCATAAAGTTTGTGGGATTAGTACTTTTACTGTAAAAACAATACCCATTACCATGCCTCAAATAAGAACAACCACCTTGCAGGTTTCTCAGGTGGAACTGACGAAAGGCGATGGTTGATTGCCACCCATCCAGCGGAATGATCCCCCGATACCGTCGACCAGCCTAAACAGGGGAACGTTCAACATAAACTATGAAGACCACAATCTTACTGATGGTGGAACCAACAACAACATGGCGTAACTTAGAATGGAAAATCAAACACTGTAGGAACTTCTGAAAAAATACATAAGAGAGTCCGCCTCTATAAACGAGGAGGAGGATAATATCGCGATGTTGGTCACCAGACACCCACGTCAAAATAATGAAGCCATAAAAAACCTAACGCCTACCTTGTAACACCCCGTTCTTCCGTTTTCTCGTAATTGCTTTCATTCGTTAGTAAATTTCAACGCAAATGGTGAAATTTGGATCTGCAGAGTCTCGTAGTGATCTACCACTTTGAACTAGTTATATTAGGGTACTTACATTGGGGTAAGTAATCACTTCATGATTCAAGTGATCTGAATCCATAGCGGCTTGTAAATCGTGCGTTTAGGTTCTACACGATTCATTGATTCTAGCCAACTTTAGGCTATCGTAACTTCCTCATTTCATGTCCAAAGAAGTTCCCATGTATTAATACTTTTAGGTTTTGAGCCACTCTACAACTTTCATGTTTTGACCGAAAGCCAATTCACCCTCTTCGTTGGTCAAAACAGGGTTCGAAGTAAGCCCATCTCTAAATTCTATTTGTTTGGTAGCGTTTCAACAGAGTTCTGTCTTCGGCGAATTTTTGGGACTTATCCATCCAGAATTTCAGAAAACTTCATTTTAGAAATTTGTAAATCTTTGAATTATCTTTCCGTGTACAAAAAGATCACCTCAATCGGAGTGCCGAGCAAAAAGTTATGGCCAAATTACGATCAATACATCAGGGCCCAAAGTTTACACATAAACCGGTCTAGAGAAAGTGCAGACCGGTCTGGCCTCTACAATGGGTGGTTTTTTGGACTGTGGACCTGTCTGGTATTTTTGTAGATCGGTTCGGCAGCAAGCCTAGGTCAGTTTTGAGCTTTTTAAAGCGTTCTTTGCACCTTTTTTGCCCCAACTTCGACCCAAAACACCCATAAACACCTTGAAGGCTCTAGAGAGAGAAAGAGAGGAGGTTCTTAAGGGATTCCCACACATCTTTCATCCTCCACCAAAGATCAGAGCTCCAAATCAGCTAAACCCTTATATAAACCACTATTCATTATCTTCTACCTCTTTCTCTTCCATTGGTGCTTGAGCTTGAGCTAGGGTTTTGCGGATAGACTTCTACGCATCATCAACTTGGAGATTCGACTTCTCTAAGATGGGAACACTATTACTAAACTCTTTTTCAAATGTTTGTTGATGCATTAGAGATTTAAACTTCAAATTGGGGATTTTAAAGAAAACCCTAAGTTATTTGCATCTCATGGGGTTTGGCCTAGCTAGGGTTTCGATTGCTGATCAATATTGATGGATTATTATTTATATTGCATGTTTTATGCATTAAATCCATATTTTCACTTATATACTCCAATATTTGCTAAAATCCTATCTCATGGTACATGTTTTGACCTAAACATTGGGGGTTTTGGAATTTTTGACTAGTAAATGGTTGATTGAGGGTTATGGATGATATATATACGTAAATATGTCGTTAGCTGAGAGTATTGAACATTTCCCTCAAGGATTGCACCGAAAGCCCTTAGAGGTGGAACCATATGTAATGACTTCTGAGTTTAATATCTTATGTAGAGAATAGTGGAAAATAGTGGTGATAATACAAGCCCAGCACACCCTAGAAATGTTATTACCTTGGTTTGGTAGGTTATACATTGTTGTGACCCTAACTCTATGAGGTTGAGCTTGCCATGTATATCCCAGTTGAACTAGAATCACAAGAACAAGTGCCTAGATTTTAGAATGACGTGAGAACATTATTAGAACGCTTATGGTCATAGTTTTATACACATGGCATATAATGTGGCATATGAGTCAATAAGGAACCGGATAGCTATAATACATGAATAACTACTAGCCGGTGAAGCTATATATTAGAAGCATGATGATGACGTTTATAGTGATGATGAACAATGATTATAACGATGGTAACAAATAGTGGGCTGTTATATATTGTATTGATGTATTGGAATGCCATATGTATTATGGGTTATCTAATTGAAGATTAATGATGACACTCATCGTGATGAATGGATGTGATATCCCTATTAATGGGATCACACATAGGGGCTGGATATGATGGATCGAGCACCGAGTAGCTCCCACGTGGCTCGAAGAAGGGCCGCATATTTTGCCGCCCCTAGGTGAAAGCCTCTAAACCGTGCACGGGGAAAAATTGAAGGTTCCACCCATGGTTGAAAGCCCACAAAAGAGAGCCCACCCCATGCATCTTGCTTTTTGGTTGACTATGTGTCCCCGCGTTATAGAGTTTTCCCGATAGCGGAGTAGGTCCTGTTTGCCACTAATATCCCATTTGGTGAGTTTTCTGGAAAGTAGTTGGACTACTAATGGACATTACCCTGTTAGGGTGTTTCCTGGTGTAGTTATTTCCAAAGTATCGACGTGGCTTGTATGAGGTATTCTCCTCATTAACTATTCAGAGTGTTATTCCCGGGTAAATGTCTTAAGGGTTATCTCCGAATGACTTACTTGGAGAACCACGTCCCTGAGCCACTCCTCACTTGGAATAGACATAGACAAGAGCCTTGGACCTTTCAAGATCTTCTGTTCTGGGCCTAGGCTACCGCGGGGTGAAACTGAGGCATTATGCAAGAGATATGATACGGACCGACGTGATGTGTTTGAATGTTATTATTATTACTGTTGTATCATATCTATGATGTTTATATATAATGCCTCGGATGTGAGTACGGTGTTGCGAACACTTATTTGATCGAATAATAATACTCGTAGGAAGGCAATCGCCATTCATAATGTATTAATACATACAAGGGAAAGTATTGACATCAATGATCCTTAGAGCGGTAATACGGTATACGAAAACGTGTAGTTTACGAAGTTTATGGCCAGATCATAATGAATATAAGTTATTAATAATCAAGTGATAACTATATCAAATGGGTAGCTATATGAGAGAACACCATAACGTAACACGTTAGATGTAAATCTAACGGTAATACATCCTAGTCGACTAAGCATGGAAATCATAATGAATTAACTACAAAGAGGAAATGATAAATGATTAGCTGTTAATTACCGTCTTACAGTATAGGTACCGAATAATGTAGTGTAGCATGAAGTACACTTAAGAGTGAGTTCACCATAGCATGACGAACCTTGTTAAGCTAGCGTCGTAGTGAGATGGTCTTAGAGTAGTGATCCTCGTGTGATATGGAAACACGTAAGGGGTTTACTGTACAGAACGTCTAGGGTGAGATTGGTTGATCTGGTAGTTAGCTTCTGGTGGCTAGGATAGGAATCTTAGTGGGTCAGCATGCACTTGTCTATGGAATGCATTGCATTGCATGATTTTCAAACTATTCCATTAAAGTAAAGAATCTACTTTTTATATATAAATGCACGCACTTGTGTTTGCAATGTGTATTTTTTCCACAAAACTACATAGTTCCCACTAAACCCGAATTTGGCTTATTCTCTCCTTTCACTCATTTTGTAGGTCGGGCTTCGAGGATTGGCACGTGATACTCTTTTGTAGAAATCCTCTGATGTCCATGGACCTTTCCTAGTTGTTTAGGACAAGGACTACAATATATAGATATAGTTTTGGTCTTGTAACATCTAAATGGTTTTATTGTAAACTCGTATTAATGATTTTCATATATGTGGAGTGGATGGAAATTGTTGTTTGATGGGAGTATCCTTGTTTAAAAATGGTTTTAAAAGTCATAGGTTAGTTTGTTAAGGAAACGAACTCCACATGCCAAAATTTTATAAAACGAAATTTTATGCGGATAAAGTTTATTCATGAAAAAGTTTTTGTAAATTATGATTTTACTATTTTAAATCCGCTGTCATGCACAACATCTGTGACTAACTGGGTCCCGAATGTGAAAATCTCAAAATGAGATTTGGGGTGTTATACACCTAACATCAGGCTTAAGGTCGGATCAATGAACAACAAAAAGGTGTGCATACTTCTACCCTAGAGTTTCCGATAGTAGAACATCGTCAAAGTGTTTTTGATAGGTTGGTAGAGAAAGATGCTAGGCCAAAAGCTTGGGCTGAAAATGATCTAGGAAAGTTGATTGATTCAACGGTGGCCGGAAAGACGATGGCCAATACTCCTAGGGAGCTAGCACAAATTCGCTAGGTGAGCAAGACGGTTCACCATTCATTCAGCACATAGTTGAAGCTCCCCCACCAAAGAAGTTACCTCAATCAAGGACGAACCTTACTTCGAATGGCTGAGACCTCTAGGTGGTGATCTAGAGAAAAGAAACAAGAAATTGAGATGCTCATACCACAAAGACCATGGGCATAAAACGGAAGAATGTAAAACCCTAAAGCAGTTTTGAAGGGTCTAATTGTGAAAATCCGTATATGTGACCTCGAAATCCTCCCTCTCTTTTGTTTTAATGGAAAACTTGTTTCGTAGAGTCGCCAGTTTGTTTTACAAGAAAATAAACAAAAGATCGCACAAAAGATAATTCGAAAATGAATTAACTTTCATACGTTTGAAACCAGAGATTTGTTGATAACTTGTTTACTAGGGTTCGGGAACTACGTTACGAATTGGGAAGGTGTTAGGCACCCAATTCGCCCTTTCGGTCTCTTAATGGATCATGTATCTGATTCCTATTTTAGATATCTTGCAAGTAGTTTGAATTGTTTTCAAAATAGTCTTTTCAAATAAATTTAGTTCAAAATTGTATTTTTGAAATCAGACTCGAGCTTTGCGAGTGGCTACGTATTCATTCGTAGAATGAAATCAGAGTCTCGTAGTTCCATTTGGTTGGAAACTATTTTTGTATTTTGTTTTGTTTTGAAAATGTGTCAAAATGGATTTTAGTTTTCTTGTAAAACTTAGAAAAGACTAGTTTTGAAAGGAATGAACTTCTTTGCAAGTTATCTAATTTTATGTATTAAAACTCGTATTTAAATACAGTATTAAAATTTAAGAGAGTTGTAGAAAGACATACCTGATGCGCTCGAAGAAGAAATAAAAATCTTGCCTTGATTTCCTTGCTTGTTTCCTTCTCTCTCTAAAGCTTTCTATCTCTAAGACTTTCTCTCTCTTTAGAACTTTCTCCTGCTAAAACTTTCTCTCTTTAGAACTTTCTCTTTTTAAAAATTCCAGCCGTAATGCTTCAAAAAGAGGCCAGCCGCAGGGGAGTAGCCACGCGGTTGGGAGGCGTGCATTTGGGTCCTACGAGTAGAGCTTGCGGTTGGAGGCTGCAGCTGGGACCTGCAGTTAGGGGCCAACCGTACGGTTGGCAAGTAACATTGGTCGTAGCAGACTCCCAATGGTTTCAAAGTCAGAGTCTTTTCTAACAGTCTTCTATATGCATGATGACTCAAGACTTGATGCAGAATGATTCACACGAGAGTCATGGATTGGGGTGTTCACACTAATAACAAAGGGCCATCTGGCCGAGTTTTTGTGAAGATTGTCGTGAAGGCAGGGAATAAAAAAGATGGGCGACAGTAATGATAATGAGCTTGCCGAGAAGACGGTCCCTAAAACATTTGGTGGGGTGATAAACGTGATTCATGGTTATACCAACCAGGACAACGCAACAAAGAATGCCATTCGGGCCTACGTGAAAAGGGCCCAGTGGAAAAAGCGTTTGGGACCAAGGTACTGTTAGTGATAGCCTATAAAAAGAAAGAAAAAATAGTCAGGCTTACAAGATCAAGTTCACTGAGGAAGACATGAGAGAGGTAGATAGCCACATAATGACGCGTTGGTGTTGACCGTAAACATTAATACTTTTGACATAAAGAGAATACTGATTGATCTAGGGAGCTCATATAAAATATTGTATCACAGCATGTTCAAGAAGTTAAACCGCCCGCCTTCTTAGGTCAAAAGCATTGATTCGCCTGTATTCAGTTTTAGTGGAGAGGTGCGATGGCCGATCGCTATAGCAGAGATTCCATTCCATTTAGGGATGAAACATAAAATAGTGGAATTAATCGGCATGGATGTAGATTACCCTTATAATGCGATTCCTGGCAGAGGGTAGTTGACCCAAATGCAAGCTACCGCTTCTCCTTTTCACCAGAACTCAAGTTCCTAACAAATGATGAGATTGTTGTTGTAACACCCCTGGCTTAATTATTAAGATAACACCCACTATTAAGAGCTGGAGCTTTACTAACCCATCTTAGTTTGGCTAACACGGGTATTTATTAACAAGAAATCAAGGAAGCATGCATAAACCATGCATTAAGTATATAACAATAGTATAAATTTCACACGTGCACATAACAGTTACACAAAACTAAACTAAGTAAGTACAAAAATATATACAATATTTCGGGCTAGCCATGGCTTCCCATATAGACATATTTATATCACAAAAGTAATTACTGTATCAAAGCCTCTATTTCGTCCCTGAACCCGTCTCCTCTTTGTCCTCATTGGACTCTTGGGTACCTTTATTGTTTTAAAGAAAACCAAGGTGAGCTATTTGCTTAGTATGGGGGGTGGTAAATAGGGAACATTGTATTCCAAAATATTTTTAGTGATTCATGATCAATCCAAGTTTTCATCAAGAACCTAAATCAAAAGTTTATTTAAATAAAACAATGCATGCACATGCTATGCAGGTCACTTCTCATGTCAACCATTTATTGCATGATGAGGGCTCCGGACTGTGAATATAATCCATCATTGCCAGAGATAAAATGCTATCACAATGATACCATGGGACCAACCATCCCCATTTCAAGTGAATATAGATATTAAAAGAATCTATAGTGCCTTTCCAATTGCCTAGGTTCTCGGACTCTTCACTAGTGGCTTATAGGCAGCTAAACTTTGGTCCCCCGGGGGTTTAGGGATTTTTAACCCAAGGGCACTGTAGCATCATGTATTTAAAGTAATATTAATTATGTTTTATTAACTCTTTTATATACATGTGTATGACACTTTGGTGATTCGGGTGGTCCGAATTGATTTCGGTTGATAAATAGAAAGTTTTGGTTCCTTGCGATCCGTTAATTTGAGCTAACTTTGAGCTATCGTAATTCTTCCGTTACTTATCCAATTAAAGTTTCGCTTGCAAAAGTATCTACCAGTTGTGTCATTCTACAACTTTTGTGTTTTGGCCAAAAGCTAATTCGCACTCCTTGTGGGTCAAAACAGGGCGCCAAGTAGGTCCATCGCTAAATTCTGGTTGTTTAGTAGCGCTTCGGCAGAGCGCTGTCTTCGGTGAATTTTTGAAAAATATATGTCTAGAATTTAGGAAAACTTCCTCTTAGGAAGTTGTATATCTTTGAATTACCTTTCCGTGCATATAAAGATCACCTCAATTGGAGTTCCGAGCGAAACGTTATGGCCAAAAGAAAATTAGTGCTCCACAGCCAAAATTGCGCGCGGACCGGTCTGGGAGTTGCAGACTCAAGCGCGGACCGGTTTGGCCTTTTTCCAGATCGGTCCGGCCTTTAAAAATCACCAAATTTTCACCCCGCAGACCGTTCTAAGGGTTGTTGCACACCGGTCAGCATGTCTACTGTAGCAACCAACTTAAAATGGATTAAAGCTCGTTTTAAGCCATTTTCACCCATTTTTTGACCCAGCCTCTTCCACTAAGCTCTAGAGAGTTCTAGAGAGAGAAAGATAGGTGTTCTTAAGCGATCCTTACCTATTTTCACTCTCGATCGAAGGATTAAACATCGAAAATCATCCGAAACACCTCCTAGCTTACTATTCATCATCTTTTACCATAAGGATTCATTGGGGAAGGCTTGAAGCATGAAATTTCTTTCTTCTTTCTCACTCATAAATTGAGGTAGGGGTCCTATAGCTTTCAAAACTTGATATTATGCTTTTATTACTTGAGAATCATGGATTTTGATCATTATTTGTGTGAAAAACTTGAAGATAAAAATGGTTCATATTGTTTGTATGATTTATAAAGCTGTGTTTGCATGATTTAAAGCATGATATGCCTTACCCATAGGTTGTACTGTGTTATTGGAATCATATACCGTATCTCTTGGCGGTGTGGATATTATTTGTGGGAAAAATAAAACTATTGATTGATTTATACACACCAAGAGATATAGAATTGGTTGTACTTGAGTGGGTAGGGAATAGCTTGCTTGATGTTTGTATAAATGAGCATGTTTGCATACTGTATACATCATTATTGTGTCAACCAAAGGCTCAGAACGATCATGGCAAGCTCTGGATCAATTTCCTGGTTCGTGATTTTATTATTGGCCTCTTGAAAGGATTATATGGTTCGTGAATGAAATGGAGAGCTGGTGTCTCTCGAGTACAGATGGTTGTATCGATACGGTGCTTGTCGGGATGGAAAAAATAGGCAGGCCTCGGTGCCTTTAGGTTGAAAAGGAACGCCTTTATGAGTTAGGCGAGGCAACTTTCAATCCGTATGTTTCAAGAATATCCCGAACTCGTCAAGAGATTTGTTATGATGCCAATTGACGCAATAAAAATGCATAGTATGCTAATGAATAAACCATTGAAACAACTTATGCCATATACGCTTAAAATTCTCAATACATACTCCTTGGTGTACATAACCCTTTTACAAAAACAATTTCAACATTATATCATACAATCATCCAAGGAAGACTTGCAATATAGCAACTGCAGATGGCATAACTTGCTTCAATCATAAATTTATACCCATATAAATCATAAGACATCCTTTAAAAGATCATGATAAGGTTTCATAAGGCAAATAGGACTAAAGCACAACAATATCCATAAAACAAAACTTAATTTAAAGTTTTGGAATCATAAAAACCCCTACGTCAAGTTTAATAGTGAAAATGAAGAAAAAGAAGGGATGATATTTGGAACCTCGTCACTACATTCTTAGAGTAGTAGGATTCCAAGATTAATGAAGTATGAACTCCACCCCACGCGGCCCTATCTCACGCTTGAGCTCCCACAGAGGATGACTAAGGTAGGAGATGATGAATAGTGATGAAGAAGGGGATTTTGATGATTTTGAGCTTTGATCATTGATGGAGGATGAAAGATGAGTAAAAATCTCCCAAGAAGCTCATCTATTTCTCTCTCTAGAACCTTTTAAGTGTATCTAGAGGTTTTGGGTCAAAATAGGATGAAATATGGATAAAAAGCACTTAAAAACGAGCTAAGTTGGTATTAAGATTTGCATGGCAGTCCCATATACAGAAATTGGAGACTGGTCTGCAGTCCCCCTTCCCTAAAACAATTTAAAGGTCGTACCAGTCTGCAAAATCGCCAGACCGATCGCAGACCATAAACTTGCCATTTTTCAAATGCCGAACCAGTCTGGGAATTCTCTAGACCTGTTTGAGGGTTAACTTTGCCCTACGATACCATTCTTGTTTCAGCTATAACTTCTCACTTGGTACTATGATTGGGATGATCTTTATGTCCCTGGAAAGGTAATTTAGAGATCTACAACTCCCTAGAAGGCAATTCCCCAAATTGTGAATGTATTTTTTTTTCAAAATTTATCGGAGACAGCCATAAACTTTATGAACGTATTCAACTTTCACTAGTCAGCCTACTATGATCATTATTTAACCAATTTTCTCACAACATTCACATAACACAACATGATTACTATTAACATAAACACAGGGTGTTACAATTGTTGTATGTGGGAAGCAAGAGGCTACCAGATTGTGTTTCAGCCTAGCATGCAAGGTGCCGCGAACGCTAAACATCTGACTGAATTAGTTGAGAATATTTAAATTGGGGGAAAGCCAGTTGAGGGGCCAAGAATAGTCAGGGCAGGCCCTTTAAGGTGGGGCACGAGGGCTGTCAGAAGAAAAGGTGTTGAAGAGATGGGTTCAAATCCTCGCAGTTGAAGGTTACAGTATGGAGGAAAGGTTTTTTTCTCATTGCCACAATTCATTAATAGGCGAAGAAAAGGTTGGAATGGAAAGATTTTTGAGGGCCAATATCAATATGTTTGCTTGCAACCCTCAGAAATGTCTTGAATCGGTGCTGAGGTGATGTGCCATAAGTTACACATCGACAAAACTACAAACAATAAAGAAGAAACCTAGGAGAGCAGCTCCTGAAAAGCTAAAGCCATAGAAGAGGAGGTGCATAAATTATTGGAGGCAGGGGCAACCAGAGAGGCTGAGTTTTCGGAATGGATTTCAAACCCAGTTGTGGTCAAGAAGAAAAACGGAAAATGGCGCGTCTGCGTCAATTTTATAGATCTCAACAAAGTGACTACACTTAAAAACTATGAAGTATAATATTACGCCCAAGTGCAAGCGGTCAAGTTATAGTATACTTGGGGAAGTCCAAGGTCGAACCACAGGGAATGTATGGAACTTATTTCTTCTAGTTATCTCTCTTAGGGGAAGAAGGGAAAAGAAAAGAAAAGATGATTGAAATGAGGAATAGGAAAGGAAAAATGAAACTAAATTAAACTACTAACTGACTTAAACTAAAACTAAAAGCAAATATAGTCCTACGGTGCAAAATTAAAAGGGAATCCACAAGCGCATGTTTTCTACCTAAAAGGCTTCCAAAATGCACTAGGAGAACATGCAATTGAACTAACATTAAATAAATAAAATAAAACAGTGTACTAACTTAACAAAATAGATTACTAAGTGAACTTAAACCAACAAGAAACAAACGTCAGGGGTATCCGTAGTTAGGCAATACGAAACTAGTCTAGTCGAGTAATCCAAATATAAGTTTAAATAAGATTTTTCACTAAAGTTCAGCTCCTAGACCTTCCAACTATCTAATTATATTGCTACTACAAGTATATCATAGTCCATGCGTGACAAAGACTATATAGACTAGCTTTGAGCAATAGAATTCGATAGTGAAGCTTTTTGACTTTGAAAAAGTGTAATTTGAAACCTAGTATTGCTAGTGCGTGACAAAAACAATCCATATTGATCAAAATTCTCAAAAATTAGTAGCTTAACACTCTTCTAAGGTTTGAATATGTTTGAATGTGATTTAAATCAAATCCGTTTTAAAAAACACCAAAAGTCAAAACTAGCAATTTTTTGGCACTTACGTGAATAAATACCAAAATAGCGCCAAATCATCCAATTCACTTGAGAAACTAACCTAACTAATTAGAGGATAAAGACCATCCTCAAATCAGCCACATTAGGGTTTTGGTTCAAAAATCCGTGAATTAACGTTTTACGATTCTTAATCAAATGGAACTTATGAGCTAACTTATGGAAACATATTTTTTAGGCATGAAAAGATAAGAAACTACTCATAAATTCAGTAGGTGATCTATAACCAATGAAAAATTCAGATTCAAACCTAAACTAGATTACATTCAAATATTAAGTTCGTATCTTTCACTACAGACCCTTAACAAGCGATTTAGCTAGACATATTCAAATTAAGCATGCAAACAAGCATATAAATTATGAAAAATAGTATAAAAATACCTAATAACATGGAAAATCAAATTTGAAAACTTTTGGCTTTGAAATTTCTCAATTCCGATTTAAAACGAAGATTTTATGCTTAAAACGGTAAACATACTCAAAAACAGTCATAAACCAAAGAAAATTGACTAAAACCCTAATAATTATGGAAAATAAGATTAATTATGATGAAAAATGAATTACATATATATAGCATTGGAAAACGATAAACTATTTGAATATACAACGAGAAACAAGCATAAATTGATGAAATATCGAAAAACTGACAAAACGGATCTATAAACCCTAGAACCAGCCCCTAAAATGAGGTTTTAGGGTTAATTCCAAAATATATAAGATCTCAAACAACTAATCTATGAATATCTAAGCAAACAATCAATTAAAAGCAATTGAATTGAAAGAAATTAGAAAACCAGGGTTTACCGGGATGAAAAACAACAATTGCAATTGAAACTGAATTGATTGATGAATAATCATAGCATACACTGATGTTCCAGCCTTTAAATATGATAATTAAACTATTCTAATAATTTTTTTGAAGAAAGAAAAAAAAATCACTCAAGGTTCGAACAACAGACAAGCACAAAAACTCCCAGAAAGTTACGGTGCTCTCTACCTCTCTGTTCTATCAATTCTAAAGTGCGGTGTTACCTAAAATATGAGATATATGATCTTTTATATGTCCCACAAGTATCTCTAGTCATGGGTTGGATGATCTTTGAAGAAAAGGGTCGAAAGGAGCCAATAATAAAAAACGGGCCAAAAATTGAAGTGGGGATTGATCCTCATTTATTTATTTTTATTTTTTCTTTTGCTCATAACGTTTTTCTATGAACTTCGATTTACTCACCATTTTCCCTTATGCGTAGGTAATTTAATTCTCTACAACTTCTATTTCTGGAGATTTCTTTAAATTCCCATTGTAGAAAAACTTTGATCAGCTATAACTTTGAGCTTTTTACGGCAGTTCTCGATTTTGCTCGGAAATATTACGCCCCGAATCCATTATGAGGTTTGGATCTTCGGGACCGGGTTAATCACGGTGCTGTGCACGACAGCAGTTTGAAATGCATAACTTAGAACTGATATAATAGAAAATTACAAACAAGGCCGCTTTTTCAGAAAATTTTGGCATGTGGAGTTTGTATTTTCAATAAAACCAACCTGTAAATTATAAAGAAAGTTTAAATAAAACCAGAACTCTACACTTTTGAAGTCATAAATCATCAAGCAGTTCAATATACAACAATTCCTCCAACGAGGTACCAATAATTTATAAAAGGCATTGGACATCACTTATATATAAAATTGAATACAACAATGTTACAAATTGTACAACTTCTATTGATATATATGGCTCATGAAATACAAAAAACATTTCTATTATCAATAATCCGTAAGGGACAAGTCATCCATGGACGACCACAAACTTATATGGTTATTAGAGGTTTTCTATCGCATGCTCGTCCCACCCTAAGGGAGTACCTGCAAAACTGTTGGAAAATAGGAGTGCGCCAAACATGGGCTCCGTGGGAACTATAAGGTTTTTATGTACAGAATAATTTCTAAAATCATGCATGCGATGCATCATAATGAAAGTAGTTTTGCTATTATCGTGCGTATATATATAACATTTCTTTGACTCTTTATAAATATCTATAGATTTATATATATTGATGCGATGAAAATCATTTTACATGCAATGCATACCAAGTACGACCCCATCCCTTAAAATACGAAAAAATATGTATCCAAAGGTACTACCAAGATATACGTAATTCGTGATAACAAGGTATATACATCTCCAAAGTATATTAAGCCAACATAAGGAAATATATCATATTAATAAGGGCATAAGAGAAGTATAGGCATTAATCTAAAATCTCAATGACATTATAAGTTTATTCATAAACTAAGTGTGGTCGTAAAACAAATGTAGGCACTAATCTCATTCATCTGCTCATCTCGTATCCAATATCTAACATCTAGGATTTATTCTACAGTGCACTGCAATCCGGATCTAAGCTCCCAAGGCTAAGGTATGCAGCCCCCAAGGCTGGATCCCCCCGTGGACCACCTAGATGGTGTAGGGTATGCCGCCTCGCGGGGTCCCCCTACGGACCATAGAGTATGCCGCTCCTAGAGCGGGATCCCTCTACACGGATCAGGTTATGTAGCCTCCAAGGCTAAGTCAACCCCATGGACCATTAGTGCCTTACAAAATCGAGGAATCAATATAAAGTATTCTTGTCAAACGTGTATAAACCATAAGAATATGTATTCCAACATATATGTGTATTCTCATATGTATATCTATATAGCGCATGTGTATATATCGTAGATTAAATAGTAGTATTGTTGATGCACTTAAACTCACTTTGCCAAGACCGTTAACTATTGGCTTAGTTAAAAATATCATCCATGTGGGGAGTTTCATAAGTTTTCATCACATAAGCTCCAAGCCAAGTATAATATATAATTTATATGATTTAAGTTCAATATAAACTTCCCCATGTGATTTCGTTACTTAGTTTATATAAAGTAAACTTATAAATTTGCCCAGCGTAGTTACGGACTGGCAAATAGTTAGCAAATCTCGTAAATAAGGGAGTAATAGTTAAAGTACAACAATAATATCACAATTACAAGTAACTATAACTAAATCATACTTTAAAACCCATCTATGTATCGATATAGAAGCATGTCATGGTTTGACAGTTGCTATAGTATCCGTAAGTAAAGGTTTTGAACCAATCTCTACTAGGATGAATATATAATTGGGGATTCTTGTATAATAATCATATTGGAGTTATACAAAATGAAAATCAAGTAAAGAATCATAGGAAAACAACCTAAACCCCTATGAACTTGCGATTTTCGAAGTTATTGACAAAAACCACAAATTTGGTTTGATTTGGAAAATATAACATGTAATAATCTAAAATAGAGTTTGAGTACTAGTGTTCCCACCTCAATCAAGTAATTCTTCAAGGTTAAAAGTGGTGTATCGAGCTGTTGTCCGAGCAATTGCGAAATCCCCAAAGTTGAGCTTGAAACCCTCATTAATGGAGAAAGGAAATTAAGGAGGAAGATGATGATAGTGATGATTCAAAATGATAACTCACATATAAGAGTGATCAAACCCTCACATGAAACTTCCATAATTGATTTGGTTGAGCTTCTTTCCTCTTAGGATCACTCTTGGACACTTGCATTCATTTCATTCATGCTTGGGTACTTTTTTTTCTCTTCTTGCTAGCGCTTTGGGGGTAATTTACGAAGTTTTCCTCGCCTCAGACCTCGGAATGGATACTGACTTTTTTCTTGGGCCTTCTTCTTGCACTTTTCCGCTTTCAACCTTCTATCTTGCATACAATCTCAGCTGCTTAACCACTTTAGGCCTGAAAAATGTCCTAGTAACACAGAAATACAATGCAGTGCCTTCTTTTCATGCTTAAACTGAATTTATGTAATACCCCGTGTTCTAATTTTCCGCTTAAAACTTCTTTTAAGCCCGATTGACGCTTAATCTCCGTTGGAGTGCGAGTGATGGGTTCTGAGCCCTTCGAACATGATCCGATGCTTCTAAAATGTCACGTTATACATATTAAGTTTGTGGAATCAATCGCTTCATAATTCGTGTGGTCTGGATTGAAATCGAGGTGTCGATCGCGTGTTTTCGCTTTACGCGATTTCTTTATTTTTGGCTAAATTTGAAGCCTTGTAACTTCTTCGTCTCTTATCCAATTTAGTCTCCGTTTACCCTTGTGTCTAGGTTTAGTACCATTCTACAACTTTTGTGTTTTGACCGAAGTCCAATTTATACTCCTTATCGGTCAAAACAGCAACGGAAGTAGACCGATTAGTAAAATCTGTTCATTTTGCAGCGCTTCGGCAGAGCGCTGTCTTCGGTGAATTTCTGGGAATTATAAATCCATAATTCGAGGAAACTTCCTCTTTGGAAGTTGTAGATCTTTGAATTATCTTTCCGTGGACATAAAGATCACCTCAATCGGAGTTCCGAGAAAGAAGTTATGTCAGAATTACGAATAGTGCTCTAGATCCAAAATGCCTGTGCTGGCAGTGGGCTCCATGATCGATCATGGGGAAGCCCATGATCGATCATGGTACACCAGAAAGTCGGTTTTGAGCATTTATACATCATTTTAAGCCGCCTCCTCCCTCATTTTCGAGCCACGACTTTAGATAGAGTTAGAGAGAGGTGAGAGCTCGTTGGAGAGGGTTCGTTGGGTGATTCCTACTCATTTTTCATCACCTAACAAAGATTCACACCAATCCTCACCCAAAACACTATTCATCATCCCCAACCTTGGTTTCTTCTATTGGAGCTTGAGCATGGAGCTAGGGTTTCGCTGTCGGACTTCCACACTTCATCAACTACGCGGTCCGACTTCTCTCAGGTGGGAACACTACTAATTAAACTATTTTTCAAATAAATACTTGTTGAATTAGAAGTTTGAAACCAATTTGGGGAAATCTCTTATAAACCCTAGGTTGTGTGCTCATTAAATGGGTTGGGCTAGATTAAGTTGCGATTGGGGGTTGATATCAGTAGATTATCATTTCTATTGCATGATTGAGCATCTAAATCCATGTTTTGGCTCATTTACAAGAAAATTTATCATGAACCCGTCATGTAGCTACACGTATGAACTAGATATTGGGTATTTGGGGTTTTTGCTTAAAGAATCTTCAATTATGTGTTATGGATGATGGACACATATAAATATAACATTAAAAGTACGTGTAGAAAGCTATCTATGAGATTTGTACCAAAAACCCATTAGGGCGGAGCTATACACAATAACCTTTGGGCTGGTTGCCTTATCTAGGACATTAATAACACTAGTAATGGGGATACAATCTTGGTACATGTTAGGAATGCGATGAACTTGATTTGGAAGGGCATAGATTGTCCCGGCCACAATCATAAAATACTGTAGTGCTGTTGGTGCACCGATTAGGCGAGAATTTCAATAACAAACACCTGGCTTGATAAAATGACATAAGAATACTATGGCTCGGTTTCGATACACATGAAATTATATATGACATAAGATATTGATCATGAACCGATTGAATATGTACATGAGAATAATTACAAAGCAGTAAGGCCTGGGGTGAATGGCCCGGTATCGATGATTACGATGATACAAACCGGTTGGCAATCTAATACTGATAGACTAATGATACTTTGTTGATGATTATGATAAGTATATAATGGGAAGCTGTATATGGTATTGATACAAATGGCCACATGTGTATTGTGATGTTGCATGTATATATCAGTACATAATTGATAAAATATACATGTATGCATTCATTGTGAGAAATGAATGCCTGTGATGATTATGATTATTTATATGATCAAGTATGCTATCATGCGATGATTGTGTATTGATCTTTTACATACATGTGTGTATGGGATGATGTGTGGTGGTGTTATATGTATTGCATGGGACGTTGTATATTATATCGATGCGAAATGCCATATGTGTGACGATCGATTTGCTTAAAGGCTTATTGCTAGTTCTAGTCCATGATAGGTCCCAGGTTTCGTCTCTAACGATTGAGACTTTAAGTTGGGACAGAGAGCCCCTGGGTGCAAGACCCGAAACCACGCACGGAAAATAATGGGAGGCCCTGCTTGTAACGACCCGGTCGCACCTCAGTACGATATTGTCCGCTCTGGGTAGCGTCCTAGCCAGGCCTCAGCCCCAGGACATCTACCCTCACGGCTTTGTTTCTGGGAGCTCACGACCAGCTTCCCAGGGGGTCACCCATCCCTAGATTTCTCTGGTCCAAGCACGCTTAACTTCGGAGTTCTTATGGGATCCGAAGCCAGTGAGCTACCCAAAAGGCCTCGTACTTAATTAGCGACCATATCTTACTTATATGGGTCTCCAAGGATCCCCCAACTTCCGGTGTGGGATGCCCCCTTTGAGCTACCATTCCTCCACACAAGGGAGTACTCATCGCTCGAGCTACCATTCCTCCACACAAGGGAGTACTCATCACTCAGGGCGTCACATCCTTCCCCCAAGGGAATCGACGTCCTCGTCGACACACCGTACTCTGTGGGGTCCGCTCTGATACCATTTGTAACGACCCGGTCGCACCTCAGTACGATATTGTCCGCTCTGGGTAGCGTCCTAGCCAGGCCTCAGCCCCAGGACATCTACCCTCACGGCTTTGTTTCTGGGAGCTCACGACCAGCTTCCCAGGGGGTCACCCATCCCTGGATTTCTCTGGTCCAAGCACGCTTAACTTCGGAGTTCTTATGGGATCCGAAGCCAGTGAGCTACCCAAAAGGCCTCGTACTTAATTAGCGACCATATCTTACTTATATGGGTCTCCAAGGATCCCCCAACTTCCGGTGTGGGATGCCCCCTTTGAGCTACCATTCCTCCACACAAGGGAGTACTCATCACTCAGGGCGTCACACTGCTGCCGCGTGGTTGAAAGCCCACGAAATGCAGACCTGGTTGTACGCTCGGACGACTATCGGTGTTACGATTAAACATTGATAATATAGAAACTAACGAGAGGCACTGCTGCCGCGTGGGTGAAAGGCCACGGAACGCAGATGGAAACGAACTGGAGGCCCTACTGCCGCGCGGGTGAAAGGCCACGAAATGCAGACCGAATTGGACGACTATCGGTATCTTTGTGATTGTTGAGATTATATTAATCACTGAAATACACATGGTATATCATTGAGAATAAAGAAATTATATCCCGAATGACATTTATATGACTCGAATCTAGATGTGATGTGATGTTGATCTTGATAAATGTGATTGCATTATATCTTTTGAATAATGTAAGAATGAATGCGTAGATTATGATACGAATTATAATGCACATAGGGAGGCAGTTACAAGCATAATGAACTAACTAGTAAATGGCAATTATAATTAATGAAATGGTTAGATGGGAGACATCGTACCATGATGATTGTGGTACAGGGTTGATATGCACATTAGTAAGAATTCGCATTAGCATGGCGAATCGTTGGAGGCTAATAATTCATCAAAGTAATCCTAGAACCCACCCCTTAGGAGAACGTGTGATCATTAAACGGACGTATATGGGAATTTGTGGGACCGTGAGCAATAACCCGGATAGTTAGCTTCTGACTACAGGAGTAGAATTCCTCAGGAGGCCTGGTATGGAAGTGGGTGTGGGTTGCATTGCATCTCCTTGTCTTTAACTATTATATTAGAGTAAAGTACTTACTTTCTGTAAAAGATACACGTGCTTTCATACCACACTTATATAGTTCCCACTGAGCCCGGATTTGGCTCATCCCATTTTCTAAACAGTTTTGCAGGTTTAGCATTTCGGGTGGCGCGTGGTTCACGAGTTTAGAGGCCTCTGATGTCCTTAAACCTTTTAGTCCTCCTCGAGAAGGATTATATTGTATAGTTGACTTTGATCTTGTTGTAATGTATATAAACACTCTTATAAGAATTGGATTTTGTTATTAATGTATTAAGGATGTGTAATAAGACTTATGTAAATGGTTTTCATATATGTGGGGTGAATTTAAAATGTTGATTGCTTTGGGTTGTATTTTTATGAAAATGATTTTAAACTTAACAGGGTGGATTATTGTATAAACGAACTCCACATGCCAAAATTTTAGAAAAACGGATTTTTCTCGGATCATCTTTTATTAGAAGAAAGTTTTAAAAAGTTGTGTTTTTAAGTAATTAAACCCGCCGTCGCGCACGGCATCCGTGATTAACCGGGTCTCGGAGGTGAAAATCTCAGAACGGGATTCGGGGCGTCACAATTTACATGCAATTTTTTATTTTAGATGGTAATTAGAAGCTAATTGAGCCTTGTTTAAGGGTTTAAAAATGTAATTTATGGGCTCAATCACCTCCCCCAACTAACGTATTGCTAGTCCTTAGCAATAGAGTGATAAAATGATGTATATCTCTAAAAAAAACACAAAAAAGAAAACAAAATACAATCCTAAACTAAACAGTAGCATTAAGCGCATGCAATAATCCTTTAAACCCCTAGGTCACCCCTAGTAGGACGAGTTGTGTCTCGTGAGGGTTTCTAGTGAATATACCCACAAAATTCCCAATTGCAGTTCAAGTCTTGTCCCAAAGTTGCCTATCATGCATAAATTCTCTCTCAAATGGCTCATCAAAGATCTAAACTGACTTAGTGCTACATTAGCAAGGGATATACAAGAGAAATAGCAATCTTGATGCATTCAAAATATGGCATAGCATAAATATAAATCATAATTGTGCGTGCGTAGGCAAATGCATTGACTTTCAACTTTCAAAATCAATCATAAATCCATACTCAGTTCATGTTAAGCTTTGACTCACACTCTTACCGGGCATACACTCAACAATTAAATCGCTCCAAATCAGGTGTATCTCTCCATATATGGACTAAATGGAATATTTGTAATCAAAGTCAAATGCCTCACATATGTTTAAATGAAAAGACGCTAAAATGAAATAACATGAGTCTCTAGGAAAGATATTCAAGTTTTACAAAGGCGAGAATGCTTTTGAATACCTTCTTATTATCTCAATCTCGAAACTAAGCCACTAAGGTTCAACTAGGACTTTATTAGGTTGTAATGGGGCCGAGGGTAATGGTTACGAAACGAACGGGTCAACTAAGGATTTAAAAGACTCGTTTGCTTGTTTTTATAATGCTAAGAGGCTTTTCAGCTCATTCTTTTACTTTCATACCCACATTCTCATTATATTGCATACAACTTTCAATTTGCATTTTTAATAAACATCATCATTTATGCATATCAATTTTTCTTAATGCAAACATTTCATTCTTTGCTCTTGTTTTTTCAAATCATCATACTTCACCATGCTTATACTTTTAAGCCTTTTACACAAACGAGCCAAGGGATGTGGAATTTATGGTACTGGCTCGGGTTTAACTTTGGGCATAACAATAAAAACAAGGCTTGAGGCTTCAAAAGGGCTACTACGGATAAAATGTAAGGACAGGCCAAGGCTAGTGGCTAAAACAAAGATGGCATATATCATTTCCTTAGCTTCTAGTTTCTAAATTCAGACAACTACAAGGGATTTTATGATTTAGCATCTCATGGACTTACCTTAATAAAACTAAATTGAAATTGTAGTTTAAGAGACTCAATCGATTTGTAAAACGCTTTTCAGGAATTAAAGTTTGTGTATATAACTCTCAAATATGAAAGAATAGCTCAAAACCTCATGGCTATATAGTCTCCACTTTAATTTTGAATAGATCATTTCACTAATCAAGATCTATCAGTCTAATATCAAACAATGCTCAAACGTGCACTGACAAATAGATTCAACTTAGCATGCATCTTTTGAACTACATTCTCTAGTTTATCTAATACTAGACCTGTGAAAATCCGGATCTCCGACCCTTCTTCTCAGGTTTCTTATTTTCTTGTTTTGAAAGAAAATGTCTTTTCAAAATCGCCAGTTTATTTTACAAGAAAACAAACAAAAGATCGTACAAAAGATAATTCGAAGCAAACTACGTTTCATACGTTTAATACTAGAGATTTATCGATAACTTAATTTGCTAGGGTTCGGGAACTACATTACGAATTGGGAAAGTGTTAGGCACCCAATTCGCCCTTTCAGTCTCTTAATGTATCATGTATTCAATTCCTATTTTAGATGACTTGCAAGTAGTTTGAATAGCTTTAAAAGTAGTCTTTTAGGATAAATTCAATTTTAAAAATAGTATTTTGAATTCGGACTCGAGCTTTGTGAGCGCCTACGTATTCATTCGTAGAATGAAATCAGAGTCTCGTAGTTCCACTTGTTTGGAAACTGTTTTTTTTTGCATTTTATTTTGTTTTGAAAACGTGTCAAAACTTGTATTTAAATGCAGTATTGAAATTCAAAAGAGTTATACAAAAGACGTACCTGATGTGCTTGAATAAGACGTGAGACTGCTTGCTTGCTTCTTTCTATCTTTAGAACTTTCTCTCTCTAGAATTTTCTCTCTCTAACTTTCTCTCTCTAGAATTTTCTCTCTCTAAAACTGTCTAATGATCTTGATAGAGTTTCTCCTCCCTAAAAACTCTCTTGAGTGTGAATGCCCCCAAATGAGACCCCAAAGGTCCTATTTATAGAGAAAAAAACACTCCAAACAAGGCCAACCGCAAGGGGTGCGGCTAGGGAATGCGGTTGGGAGCCAATCGTATGGCTAGGAGACAATTATTCTATTAAGACCGATCACTTCAAGTTAAAGACTGATTCATAAGGCGATAAAACCGATTCAAGAGCACTAAAGACCGATTAGTCTTTCATAAAATCTAACCCCTTTTGCTGAAGACCGATTGAAGTCCATTGAAGACCGATTAGGAAGCTATGATGACGAATTCGTGGTACCTAAAGACCAGTCGGTCTTTGAGTGATTCATACAGCTTTTTCTAAAGACCAATCACTAGGATTTGAAGTCTGATTAAAGTGGGATGAAGACCGATCAGTCTTTATAAAGTGAATGCAAGTGTCGACATTGGTCGTGGTAGATTGCTGACGCACTTGAAAGTCAGGATTTTTCCTAATAGTCTCCTATATGTATGATTACTCAAGACTTGATGCGGAATACTTGTTTTGTATGAAAATTAGGTTCACACGAGAGCCGTGGATTGGGGTTCTCACAACACCATATACTAAATCAATTCATGAATGCGTCATCGCCCAATGAGAGAACGCAAAACATAACTAAATGGGAGGACTCAAACTTGCAATCTTAGATTTTTTTAAAGGATAAAAATAAAGCAAAAAGACTAACCTAAGTTACTTGCATACAGGCTTTTCGAAAAAATTTGACCACGGGTCTCCCTCCCCCAACTAAAATCCAACATTGTCCCCAATGTTACAAACTAAGCATAAAAGCATGGATGCAAGGGATTGAAATAAATGAAAAAAAAGGGAAGATATACCTGAGAGCAGTCTAATCTCTCTAAAATATGCATGTTAGAAAAAAAGTAAAAATAAACAAAAAGAAAAATCCTAAACTACCTACCTACTTACCTTGCATACCTTTGGTTTTATGGATGAGCCAAGCGGTGGCTGAGCTAGACGCAGATTGTGATACCCCAAATCTCGAAAGATCCAACCAAAATTCTCTTGCCTTTGTCATGTAAATCAACAACCCACAATGTAGGTCTTATGATTCTCAGCTTGCCATTACGGATCGTCGAAGGAACCATTCTACCCGCCATCCTTCTTCTGTGAGATTCGATGTCCACTTCTGGATACTAGAACAAGAATATCTCATCCTGCACAAACCTTTGATCCTGTGGATGCAAATGATATAGAGTCTCTACATTAATGGTATCTTCAAGTGGATAGAATGATTTCTTTGCTTTCCTTATATGGCACCATTCGATCTTTATCAGATGAATCAGACCACCAGTTTGATATGTTACTGCTAACACTCTCCCTGTCAGATTCATCAAAATCATCACTAGTACTTTTAGAATCGGGGTCCTCAGATGAATTGCTACTGTTTTTTGAGTTAGAATCTTCAGAAGAATCAGATTTCTCTTCATTTTCCTCTTCCATGGATGGGTCAGATTCTTCTTCTGCAGATAGCTTCCTCTTCTTTGCCTCATCCACTTCAGTAAACTTAGCTGGCCAAGAACGTTTTACTTCAACACACAAAGGGGCTCTTGCAGGTGAGTTAGATTGCTCATTCTCAGGCTAATCAGCTTCCTCTATAGAATTATCAGACTCTTAATTCGATGGTTTTGTAGGATCATAGTCAGATCGGTCCGCAGTAGCGATTTTAGATTGACTTGACTTCCACACGCACATAGCTTTTTCACCTTATTTAATATCCTTAGACATCTCAACATCAATCTCAATATATTTATTCTCGTCTTCCTCACATTTTACATCATCACCAGACAGCTTCTTTAGAAATGCTAATGGATCACGAGTAAGCTGATTGACACCCAATGGGCTCTCAAATGAATTTAAGGCCGGTGAAATATTAAGATTACCGTGGTTAGGGGCCTCTGTATAGAGACCTAACATAGGCAGATCATCCAGACTCCTGTTTTGAGATGATGTTTTATATGCGGGAGAGGAATAATTAGACGACATTGGTGCCAAGTGTAATAATTAGACGATATGGTTAAGAAGAATGCTGTGAGAATCCGGACCCGTACCCCGAGATAGGAGAAAAGAGTCCTCGTTCTCGGTTTTATTTGAAAACGTGTTTTGTAGAGTCGCCAGTTTGTTTTACAAGAAAACAAACAAAAGATCGTACGAAGGATATTTCGAAAATGAACTATCTTTCATACGTTTGAAACCAGAGATTTATTTTGAAAATTGACTTTGCTAGGGTTCGGGAACTATGTTACGAATTGGGAAGGTGTTAGGCACCCAATTCGCCCTTTCGGTCTCTTAATGGATCATGCATCTAATTCCTATTTTAGATATCTTGCAAGTAGTTCGAATGGTTTTCAGAATGGTCCTTTTCGGATAAATTCAGTTTAAAATAATATTTTGAAATCAGACTCGAGCTTTGCGAGCGCCTACGTATTCATTCGTAGAATGAAATGAAATCAGAGTCTCGTAGTTCCATTCTTTTGGAAACTGTTTTTGTATTTTTGTTTGTTTTGAAAATGTGTCAAAACAGGTTTTAGATTTCTTTTAAAACTTAGAAAGGATTTGTTTTGAAAGCAATGAACTTCTTTGCAAGTTATCTAATTTTCTGTATTAAAATTGAAATTAAATGCAGTATTGAAATTAAGGAGGGTTGTAGAAAGACGTACCTGATGCGCTTGAAGAAGAAATAAGAACCTTGCCTTGATTGCTCCTTTCTCTCTCTAGAACATTCTCTCTCTAGAAATTCTCTCTCTAAAACTTTCTCTCTCTAGAAATTCTCTCTCAGAATTTCTCTAAACTGACTCTCTAATAATTTTGACAGAGTTTCTACTTGCTAAAAACACTATTGAGTGTTGATGTCTCCAAATGAGAGCCCAAGGGTCCTATTTATAGCAAAAATCTCGCCAAAAACGCTCCAAAAGAGGCCAACCGCAAAGGGTAGCCGCAGGGCGTGCGGCTGGGGCGTGCGGCTAGGTGCCAACCGTACGGTTGGGGAGCCAACCGTGCGGCTAGGGAAGGTACCAACCGTACGGTTGGGAGCCAACCGTGCGGTTGGAGCGTGCGGTTGGGGGCTGCGGCTAGGAGCCAACCGTGCGGTTGGGGGCGTGCGGCTGGCTACCAACCGTGCGGTTGGGGGCGTGCGCAGGTCGATCCCCATCCTAGTAAGCGAAGTGGCGACAAGGTTGCGATTAATTCCTAACGCGCTCAAAAATCAGGATTTTTCCTAACAGTCTCTTGTATGCATGACGACTCAAGACTTGATGCAGAATGCTTGTTAGGTTCACGCGAGAGTCGCGGATTGAGGTGTTCACAGACCCTCTCGTCCCGGGATTCTTGCTTGCAAGAAGTCTGGGACGATAATAAGAAGACAACAATTCACGACTCTCGCGTGAATCTCAACCGGTTATTTTATTCATAAAAATATGCGAATCGAAATGTACCCTCATGGTGGGGGAATTTTGTGGTGCCTTGGGCAATATAATCCACGGTTGACCTTCCTCTTAGCCAAGCTATCTCTGATACATCAATATATTCTCTCGTCTACCCTCGGGGCATCTCCTTCTTAGTCTTTCTTCAGATTTTTCGAGTTCATTGGTGTTTGTACTCAGCTTGTGGGATGCACCAATCTTACCATTTACCCTCTGAATGGCCTATTCTCAAGAACACTTCTCGTTCTTTGCAAATGTATTTGAAAAAGTTCTTGGAGTTTAGATTCTTTCAGAATGACACCTTCTTAACTTTGTCGTGATAAAGGTTCCCAATCTTTTGGGGAAGAAGTGGTTACCAAGAGTAGCGGGGTATGCTCCTATCTCACTATCTTGTTGTCATAACCATGTGGTAAAACTCCCTGATCTCATGGAGAATGTGATGAAACTCCCTAACTTCTGGGAAGGATGTTATTGGTTACCAAGAGTGGTCGGGTCAGCACATGTCACACCATCTTGCTGGCATAACCGAGGTTGTCTATCAGGAGATATTCCTTTATGATAATTTTCTAAGAAATGGCACTCCTAGCCACCCTCAGAAGGAATGTCATATTAGCAACTACCAAGAGTGGGGGGTCTGCACCTTTCGCACCATCTTGCTGGCACAGCCTGAAAGGGTTGAGTTAAGATTGCCAAGAGTGATTGGTCCTCGCGATAGGACGTCATCTTCCTGACACAATCTGGGCTGACTTGTAAATTCCCATGGAACGCATTCAAAAGGGAATGAAAGGTATGATATGTTAGCGACTGCCAAGAGTGGGGGGTCTGCACCTCTCGCACCATCTTGCTGGCACAATCTGGGCTGACTTGTAAAATCCCTATGGAACGTATTCAAAAGGGAATGGAAGGTATGATATGTTAGCGACTGCCAAGAGTGGGGGGTCTGCACCTCTCGCACCATCTTGCTGGCACAGCCTGGAAAGGTTGGTTTACGATTGCCAAGAGTGGGGGGTCTGCACCTCTCGCACCATCTTGCTGGCACAATCTGGGCTGACTTGTAAAATCCCTATGGAACGTATTCAAAAGGGAATGGAAGGTATGATATGTTAGCGACTGCCAAGAGTGGGGGGTCTGCACCTCTTGCACCATCTTGCTGGCACAGCCTGGAAAGGTTGTGTTAGAGACTACCAAGAGCGGCGGGGTCGGCACCTGTCGCACCGTCTTGCTGACATAGTCTAAGGCTGAACGTCGGGAGATATTCCCTTATGACGGTTTCCAAGAAATGGCGCTCCTAGCCACCCTCAGAAGGTATGACACGTTAATGACTGCCAAGAGCGAGAGGTCTTCACGATAAGACTTCGTACTTGCTGACACAGCCAAAATAGGTGATGTTAAGACTGCCAAGAGCGGCGGGGTCGACACCTGTCATACCGTCTTGCTGGCACAGCCTAAGGTTAGGATTGACTCTGTCAATAGGTGTCTTCTTCAGAATCATATTATGCCATCAACTTTATGACACATCACATAATTCGAGACATGTTCTTGAGGATATTTGTCCATATTTTCTCTTATCCTTCGACGCTTTTCCTTTCGTTGTCTCTGCTCTTGGCCGTTGATCATATATGTCTGCTCATCTTGTGGCAAGAAGGTTATGCTAAAGAGAATATGGAAAGTTCAAATGTTGCCTTTTTTAAAACCTGTTCTTACCCTCAGTTTGACTCTTCTGCTGTCATCAAGAAATTGGGTTGGTTCTCTTTGAATCTCAAACTTTCGTGCGTAGTAGTGGACTCAGTTTTCAACTCCTAACGCGCAGGTCGATCCCCGTCCTAGTAAGCGAAGTGGCGACAAGGTTGTGATTAATTCCTAACGCGCTCAAAAATCAGGATTTTTCCTAACAGTCTCTTGTATGCATGACGACTCAAGACTTGATGCAGAATGCTTGTTAGGTTCACGCGAGAGTCGCGGATTGGGGTGTTCACAAATGCCTTATGTTCAATCTCTAGAAAGAGATGACATGCCTTATCATAAACTAACCTGTAAGGGGACATATTCAAACTTGTCTTATAGGCAGTCCGATAAGCCACGGGATGTTCTCTCCTCATGAGTTGCTTTCAAATGATTCGCTGTTGGCCTGTTTTTTATCTCACCTAAAGAAAACTTTTTGTGTGTTTAGCGTCGTTTCGATCGATGTATTTCTGGGAATCTGGCAAGTATTAAAAGTTCATATTTTCTTTTGTTTCCAGGAAATATTCTATACGCATTAGGATTTGTCCTTTTCTCCTTCGGAAGACATATTCGATCTGACTTTCATTTGGGCCGGAAGAGATAGCACTGGTAGATTGGTTCAACCAGATACAACATCTGATATGGAACACCAACAACCACAAACTTCGAATAGAGTCACTGGAAACTCTTTCACTGTAGTGGATCTACCACTGGGTCCTTCCTACCAAAATCAATGGCTGTTTCAGCAGAATATTAATCGGGGAATGCCGCTGCCAGGGCATACTTCTGTGGATCCAAAAAACACTGTATTAAGGTCGGACAACATAATCATACCAACCCCGAAAGAGATGTACCGAATGCTCGGGGACATTAGCAAGAGCCTAGCATTGCTATTAGATGATCAACGAACCACCAAGGCTCGGCTGGAGGAGATAGACAGAGGTCGACGGGTTATGAATGAGCCAACAAAAGGGACACCGCCTGCACCACCTATGCCGCCATTTATTCATGGTCAACCAGTTATGAATGAGCCAACAAAAGAGGCCCCACTTGTACCACCCGCGCCACTATTTGTTCATTTTGATATTCCAACTCCTATTGAACCACATACTTCACATATGCGACCTGGTCCAATCAACAATTGGCTACACCAAGAAGTCTAACCCGAAATAGCCCAACACGCTCAACAATGGAAACCACCACATCATCCTTATCATGATCCATATTACGACCCTATTCTGCATCCGGTAAGTGTGCAGGGTGATGCCATTCTTTTACAAGAGGTGATTCCAAAAAGGAATAAGGCTATAGATGAGCTTAAGGAACAATTGAAAGCTTTAACCCAGAAGGTAGCCGAGGGATCAAATGACCTGACACAGCTCTAGAGCTATAATCTATACCCAGAAGCTCATTATCCGATTGGGTTTAAGATGCCAGCAATAGAGAAGTTCACAGGAACAACGCCACCAGAGTTACACTTAAAATCCTATGTACGGGCGATGAAGATCTACGATATAGGTGAGGCTGAGTTAGCTAACTTTTTTCATTTAACTCTAGCCGGTCCAGCCCAAAGTTGGTTCTTGGGATTAAAGAAACATCAAGTCCAGTCATGGACCAGTATTGTGAATGAGTTTATTGTCCAATGACAAACGAAGAATTAAAGATCACTCGCATATATCTTGAAATGGCAAAGCAGAAAGAGGATGAAAATTTGAGTGAATTTGTCACAAGGTCGAGGGCACTCGCTGCACAAATGTTGGAATCGATGGATGAAGAGGAGCAATTGGGAATGATCGTCATGAATCTGAAGGCAGAAATTCAAAATAAGATGGGTCACCAATTCTTTGGCCGCTTCAAAGCCTTGTTGCACGTGGGAAATGAGATAGAAGAAGAATTGGCTAAACAAGCTGAAGCAAGAAAGTTAAGTGCACAATACAAGAAAGCTTCAACCCCAGCTGCGAACCAGATTTCAATATACAACCCTTTTGTTCAGAGCAATATTGGCTATTCTGCCAATCCTTTTGCCACAGTCACCAACATTTCTCCTCCAGGATACCAGGATTACAGCAACAATATGGGGGTTAACCGAGTCAAACTGTGAGAATCCGGACCCATACCCCGAGAGGGAGAAAAGAGTCCTCGTTCTCGGTTTTATTTGAAAAACGTGTTTTTGTAGAGTCGTCAGTTTGTTTTACGAGAAAACAAACAAAAGATCGTACGAAGGATAATTCGAAAACGAGCTATCTTTCATACGTTTGAAACTAGAGATTTATTTTGAAAATTGACTTTGCTAGGGTTCGGGAACTACGTTACGAATTGGGAAGGTGTTAGGCACCCAATTCGCCCTTTCGGTCTCTTAATGGATCATGTATCTAATTCCTATTTTAGATATCTTGCAAGTAGTTCGAATGGTTTTCAGAATAGTCCTTTCCGGATAAATTCAGTTTAAAATAATATTTTGAAATCAGACTCGAGCTTTGCGAGCGCCTACGTATTCATTCGAAGAATGAAATCAGAGTCTTGTAGTTCCTTTCGTTTGGAAACTGTTTTTGTATTTTTGTTTTTGTTTCGAAAACGTGTCAAAACGGATTTTAGATTTCTTGTAAAACTTAAAAATGATTTATTTGAAAGCAATGAACTCCTTTGCAAGTTATCTAATTTTCTATATTAAAAATGAATACTTAAATGCGATATTGAAATTAAGAAAGGTTGTAGATAGACGTACCTGATGCGCTTGCCGAAGAAATGAGAGCCTTGCCCTGTTGCCTTGCTTGCTTCCTTCTCTCTCTAGAACTTTCTCTCTCAAGATTTTCTCTTTCTAAAAACTCTCTCTCAGAAATTCTCTCTCGGAAACTTTCTCTCAGAATTTCTCTAAAATGACTCTCTAATAATTTTGACAGAGTTCCTACTTACTAAAAACACTATCGAGTGTTGATGTCCTAAAATGAGAGCCCAAAGGTCCTATTTATAGAGGAAAAATGCAGAAAAATGACCAGGGTAGCCGCGCGGCTAGGAGCCAGCCGTACGGCTAGGGAGGGAGCGTGCGGCTAGGGCGTGCGGCTCGGGTAACAACGTTGTGGTTAATTCCTAACGTGCTCGAAAATCAGGGTTTTTCCTAATAGTCTCTTGTATGCATGATGACTCAAGACTTGATGCAGAATTCTTGTTAGGTTCACACGAGAGTCGCGGATTGGGGTGTTCACACAAACACATGAAAAGGAATTTCTCACAATTGCCAGGTCCATTAAGCAAAGTATATAAGGAGCTGAAGGATGTACGAATGATCTATCCGCTAAACCCACGACCGATACCCAATCTAGTCCCCACTAATTGGAACCTCAATGAAACATGTGAATACCATCAGGATGTGGGACACACGAAAGATAATTGCATTGCTCTTCGGCATACTATTCAGGACCTTATCCAAGCAGGAAAGATACCAAATCCGTCTCCTCAAAACCATCAATGATTGCAGATTGGTAGCTCGAAATTGAAAATTTGTAACCAGTGATTAAGAATTTGAAAAATAGTGATTGAAGATTTTTTTTTGTCATTTGTAAACATGAACTACGAGGACCTGAGCCCCATATTGAATTTTTTTGGAATGTTAGGGCATTGGGGAACATAGGCAACCTGAGAAGTGACATCAGGCCCGGTCTATTCTAATAAAACAATCTCATTCACCCACAATAAGATAATGAAGGATTGGAATAATAGTTCATTTAAAGGCACAAGTCAGATCGAGGAGTAATGAAGGATTTGTAAAGAGAAGTTTATGTGGTAAGGTGTGGAGAAAAGGACAAATCTTGATAAAGGTCTCGAGCAAATTTGTTTTAAGATTTCTCTCAACCGAAACAGAATAAAATATGAATTACCCTTTATAATTGCCAGATTCTCGGAAAGAACGATCTTTGCATTTGCATTTGCATGGGTCTGGGGGTAAATTGCGCATAAGGTATGTTATATAATAACCAATACTTTCATGAATAAAATGCACATTACAAAGCACTAACATTTTCCATGAAATAATATATAAAAATGAGCTTCAAAACACCCATACTACATAAATATAATGATTCCGAGGAAATTTTTCAAAGAAAAACCTGACACATAAAGGGTACGGAGGCAGTACGAATTACTCTTGAGGTAGAAGGACCCGGTGAAGATACTTGAGCTACAAAAGTTTTGCGTAAGATTGAAACTCCAAAGGAGATTGCAAAGGAGGGAGTGGATCACTTTGAATAGGCATTGGAAAAGAAGGTTTCAAATGAGATTAACGCTCTGAGTAAGATTACAACAGGGGATAAGGACCGCTCTAAGGTTTATGGGGGAAGATTTCCAAGGCGGATACTTCGATGGATCGATATCAAAACTTTGAATGTGACTGAAAAATAGGGTAAGGACAACTCTAAATATGGAGTGGAAGATCCAATACGGATACTTTGATAGAATGTCATCTTCAAAGACTTATCTCACATTCTCATCCAAATGCGGACGCTTTGATGAATTAGTATTGCTAAAAGACTTGTCTTTCATCCTTACTAAGCCAGTCGTCAGGCAACAACAACTGATCTATCCCAGTCTAATGAAACCAAATATGCATTGAATAAAGCTAGACCGCATGAAAAACTTAGTGTTGAAGTGGAATGAAGATCGGTCATACAAAGATAGTCTTGGATATCATTATCATTCATTAGCCTTGCAAAATGAATGAATCATAGTCATCAAGATGTGGAGTAATCCAATCAAACCAAAACGTGTTGTCCGGATGAAGCTTTTCACTGAGGGTAGATGTACAGCCTAACTGATGCATCTGAAGCCGTAGTCATCAAAATCCGAAATAACCTAATCAAACTAGAATGCGTTGCACGGATGAAGCCTCTCACTGAGGGTAGAAGTACAATCCATAATTCAGTGGTAATTCGGAGAAAATCCAGCATCGGTTAAACTTTAAGATGGGGCACGTGTTATTTTCCTATAAGAATTGATGGTATTTTAAACTGGGGGTGATATTAAAATCTAAAAACTTTACAAAAACATTTTCATAAATCAAAATTGCGCAAAAGGCCACCAGACCCACCACATTGCATGCATATCTCATGTTCTTTAGCATAAACGACATATTCACAAAATTTTCTCAAAACAAGAAATATGAATTGAAACATACCCGTACACGTTGGCGAATCTTGTATGCCGAAGGCTCCATTATGAACCATGAATGACCTTCCAATAGAGGCCAAAGTGCTATCTAATGATACATCAATCTCTATCAAATCCGTTCGACCCCAGGGGATCCTTCACAATCTCACACCTACCCATTTGTCATCAAGAAAGGCGCATATGGTTGATCATCACGAAATACATGACGAACGGAATTGCTAAAAAATAAGTGTGTGAGCAAGAAAGAGATATGCTAAGAAGAGAATGAAAAGTTTGAGAGTTTAAAGGGAAAAAGGTGACTTTTTTGTTGCCCAGCTCACTCTCTCGTTTGGGCATTTATTGTATGACAAGTTCCTTGTCACACAACAAGTGGGGGGTAATCCCAAACGACAAAATCAATAAAATTTTGCAAAATTGACTCCTTGGACGTCTGAAAGACTTTCTGGTTAGTTTTCTAAGATGAACAGACTGAGAATCACTAACACAAGAACGACGAAGTAAGATACAAAGCCCAAAAGCTGAATTCTGAGATATGTGGTGGAGCCAAGCTTTGAGGAATGATCAGTCCTAGACACAATTCAAATCTGGTAAAAAAGGAAGGTGTAAAAGAGGAATCGGGTACAAGAAAAAATTGAAAGAGTAGAAAAAGGAAAATCCCATTGGTCCAAGTGAGGAAAGTGAAAAAACAGAAGGAAATAAAATCAGCAGGGAGAGCCACACTAAGAGTGACAGTTGTGCCAAAAAGGCAAATGGCTACATCTTAGGTGAGTAAGGCTCCTGTCTGAAAAAAAAAGATTCGAAACCCAAAAAAATGGGCCGGAAATTCTAAAAAATAATGCAAACAAGGGAGCAATAAGGGCATCGAAAAACAGAAATGATGCGGACCAACACCTTCCTCTGATAAGCCAGAGGGTAACTGGAGAAAGAACTGAGATTTTCAGAAGAGCTTTATCCCCATGTTCAAAGAAGTAAAGCTAGAGGGTAGAGTTGAGAATTGAGTCCATCACTATGCACGAAAGTCTGAGATTCAAAGGGAACCAACCCAATTTCTTGATGACAGAAGAAGAGTCAAACTGAGGGTAAGAACAGGTTTTGAAATAGGCAACACTTGAACTTTCCATATTCTCTCTAGCATAATTTTCTTACCACAAGATGAGTAGGCATATATGATCAACGGTCGAGAGCAGAGACAATGCAAGAAGAATCGTCAATGGATAAGAGAAAAAATGGACTAATATCCTCAAGAACATGTCTTGAATTATGTGATGTGACATAAAGTTGATGGAATAATATGATTCTAAAGAAGACCGTATTAACAGAGTCAATCCTAACCCTAGACTGTGACAGCAAGACGGTGCGACAGGTGCAGACCCTGCCGCTCTTGGCAGTCTTAACATCACCTATTTTGGCTGTGTCAGCAAGTACGAAGTCTTATCATGAAGACCTCTCACTCTTTGCAGTCACTAACATGTCATACCTTCTGAGGGTGGTTAGGAGCGCCATTTCTTGGAAACCGTCATAAGGAAATATCTCCCGACATTCAGCCTTAGACTATGTCAGCAAGATGATGTGACAGGTGCCGACCCCGCCGCTCTTGGTAGTATCTAACACAACCTTTTAGGCTGTGCCAGCAAGATGGTGTGAGAGGTGCAGACCCCCCACTCTTGGAACTCGCTAACATATCATACATTTTCTTTCCCTTTTGGATGCGTTCCATGCGAATTTATAAGTCGGCCCAGATTGTGTCAGCAAGATGATGTCCTATCGCGAGGACCGATCACTCTTGGCAATCTTAACTCAACATTTTCCGGCTGTGTCAGTAAGATGGTGCGAGAGGTGCAGACCCCCACTCTTGGCAGTCGTTAATATGACATTCCTTCTGAGGGTGGCTAGGAGTGCCATTTCTTAGAAAACTATCACAAAGGAATATTTCCTGATAAACAACCTCGGTTATGCCAGGAAGATGGTATGACAGGTGTTGACCTGACCACTCTTGGTAACCTCTAACATCCTCCCCAAAAGTTAAGGAATTTTACCACATGGTTACGACAACAAGATGGTGTGACAAGTGCCGACCCCGCTACTCTTGGTAACCTTCTTCCCCAAAAGAATGGGAAGTTGTATCACGACGAAGTCAAAAAGGTGTCATTCTAAAGGAATCTAAACTCCAAGAACTTTTTCAAATACATTTGCAAAGAACGAGAAGTGTTCTTGAGAATGGGCCATTCAGAGGGTAAATGGTAAGATTGGTGCGTCCCACAAGCCGAGGGTAAACATCGCTATGCTCAAAAAATCCAAAGAAAGATTGAGATGGATCCCCTGAGGGTAGACGGAGGAATAGATTGATGTATCAGAGATAGTTTGGTCGAGAGGAAGGTCAACCGTGGATCATATTGCCAAAAGCACCACAAAATTCCCCTACCACGAGGGTACATTTCGATTCACAGATTTTCATGAATAAAACAACCAGTTGAGATTCACGCGAGAGTCGTGTATTGTTGTCTTCTTATTATCGTCCCAGAATCCTTGCGAGCAAGAATCCCGGGATGAGAGGGTCTATGAACACCCCAATCCACGACTCTCGTGTGAACTTGATTTTCATACAAACAAGCATTTCGCTTCAACTCTTGAGTCATCATGCATATAAGAGACCATTAGAAAAATCCTTATTTTTTGGGCGCGTTAGGAATCCACCACAACCATGTCGCCACTTTGTTTACTAGGACGGGGAAATACCCTAGCCGCACGGTTGGCAATGCCCAAACCGCATGATTGGCTTTGAGCTGCACGCCTTAGCCGCAGCCCTCCCTAACTGTATGGCTGGCTCTTAGCCGAGTGGCTACCTAGGCCATTTTTCTGCATAATTTCCCTATAAATAGGACCCTTGGGGTCTCATTTGGAATCATCAACATCCAGTAGTCGTTTTAGTGAGTAGAAACTCTGTCAAGATGACTATAGAGTTTTAGAGAGAATTCTAGAGAAAGAAAGCTTTAGAGAGAGAAAGTCTAGAGAGAGAAAGGAGCAATCAATGCAAGGTTCTTATTTCTTCTTCAAGCGCATCAGGTACGTCTTTATATAACTTTTTTGAATTTCAATACTGCATTTAAATATCAGTTTTAATACAGAAAATTAGATAGCTTGCAAAGAAGTCCATTACTTTCAAATCAATCCTTTCTAAAGTTTTACAAGAAATCTAAAATCCGTTTTGACACGTTTTCAAAACAAGCAAAAATACAAAAATAGTTTCCAAACAAATGGAACTATGAGACTCTGATTTCATTCTATGAATGAATACGTAGGCGCTCGAGTCTAATTTCAAAATACCATTTTAAATAAAATTCACCCGAAAGGATTATTCTGAAAACAATTCAAACTACTTGTAAGATATCTAAAATAAGAATTAAATACATGATCCATTAAGAGACCGAAAGCGCGAATTGGGTGCCTAACACCTTCCCAATTCGTAACATAGTTCCCAAACCCTAAGCAAAGTATATTTTTAAACTCTAGTTTCAAACGAATGAAAGATAGTTTGTTTTTGAATTATTCTTCGTACGATCTTTTATTTGTTTTCTCGAAAAACAAATTGGCGACTCTACAAAATACGTTCTCCTTTAAAAATAAAAGTGATCCGAGAACGAGGATTCTTCCTTCTCTCGGGAGTCGGGGGTCCGGATTCTCACAGCAAACAATCCTAACCCCTAGCCAAGTTTATTGTTATTATCAAAACAAGATTAATGACTTTCAAGTCAACAATCTCCCCCTTTTTGATGATGACAATAAATTAATGTGTATTAGCGATTAAGATCATTAGTTGAGTTTTCTAACGGGAAAACTCCCCCTCAAACTATGCATTAAAAAGAATGTAGCAAGCATGCATAAGAGAATATAAAGATCATAATAAAGAAACTTCAAATTAAATTAAGTTCAAACCAAATACTTAGAGTTAGGCATAATTTAAAACTAGGAATGATAAACCTTAGAAGTTCATTTCGAATTTCTTTTGCATACAAGAGGAAAAATCTTTGCAAAGATTTTCGTTAGTAGAACGAAATATAATATCATCAACATAGATTTGAACAAGTAGCATGTCATTGTCATGATTTTTGATAAATAAGGCGGTATCAATTTTACCTCTAACAAAACCATTGTTAATCAAAAATGAGCTAAGTCTATCATACCATGCTCTAGGTGCTTGTTTTAAACCATATAATGCTTTCGATAATTTAAACACATAATCCGGATAAACGTAATTTTTAAAACCGGGAGGTTGTTTCACATAAACTTCCTCTTCAATAAAACCATTCAAAAAAGCACTTTACACATCCATTTGATATAATTTGAAATTCTTAAAACATGAATAAGCAAGTAGCATGCGAATGGCTTCTAATCGAGCTACGGGTGCATATGTTTCTTCATAATCAATGCCCTCCTCTTGATTGTATCCTTGGGCAACCAGTCTAGCTTTATTTCTAACAATTACACCACTTTCATCCTTTTGTTACGAAATACCCATTTAGTACCTATAATGGTTTGATCACTAGGTTTGGGAACAAGTGTCCACACTTTGTTTCTCTCAAATTGATTGAGCTCTTCTTGCATAGCCATCATCCAAGATTCATCTTGTTCGGCTTCAATAATGTTTTTAGGCTCATATTGAGAAACAAATGCCACATTATTGCATACATTTCTTAAGGAAGATCTAGCCATAACTCTACTAGATGGCTCTCCAAGAATTTGATCAATAGGGTGGTTGGACACAAATTTCCAACTCCTAGGCAAATCATTCGAGTTTTGCTCGATTTTGTTTTCTAACTCCTAAGGAGGAACTTGAGCACTCGATGTTTCTTCATTGGAAGTATCATTAAATTGAATATCCGAGATCTTTTGGATAATTTCAACATCATCATCGGAATGTATTATGGGTGAGAAAGGATTTGACTCATCAAATACAACATGCATAGACTCTTGGACTACTAAACTTTTCTTGTTATAAACTCTATATGCTTTACTATTAGTGGAATACCTAAGAAAAATTCCTTCATCGGATTTAGCATCAAATTTACCCAAGTGATCACGATCATTCAAGATAAAACATTTGTAACCAAAAACCTTGAAATTTGTAATATTTGGTTTCTTGTCATTCCATAACTCATAAGGTGTCTTATCTAACTTTTTACGAATGATAGTACGATTAATGACATAGCATGCGGTGTTAACGGCTTACGTCCACAAATATTCCGGTAAAGAATGTTCATTAAGCATAGTCCTAGACATATCTTGAAGAGATCTATTTTTCCTCTCAACAACACTATTTTGTTGAGGAGTTCTAGGTGCCAAAAAATTATGATCAATACCATGCTCATCACAAAAGTTCTCAATATCAACATTGTCAAATTCTCTACCTCTATCACTACAAACATGCACAATAGAGACGCCTTTTTCATTTTGAACTTTTCTACAAAATTTAGCAAAAACATATGGAGTTTCACTTTTGTGGGTGAGAAAGAACACCCAAGTGAGTCTAGTGTAATCATCAACAATAACAAGAGTGTACAATTTGCCACCTAGACTAGCAACCGAAATAGGACCAAACAAATCAAGATGCAACATATCAAGTGGTCTAGATGTAGTAATATCCTTTTTAAGCTTGAAATAGGATTTGTCTTGTTTACCAAGTTGACATGCATCACAAATTTTATCCTTAACAAATTTGGTTTTAGGCAATCCTTTAACAAGCTCTTTCTTAGACAAAGCATGAATTAAATCCATATTAGCATGTCCTAGTCTCCTATGCCATAACCAAGATACATCCTTTATAGCGGATAAGCATTTAACATCTTGTTGTGATAAATCATCAAGCTCAAGAGTATACACATTGTTAGTTCTATATGCAACAAGTAGAATGGAATCGTCACTAACATTTTTAACAATGCAACGATCGGATTTAAAAATAACTTCATAACCCCTATCACATAATTGACTAATGCTAAGTAAATTATGCTTCAAACCATCAACTAATAGAACATTATCAATGCATGTGGAACGCTTACCAACCTTACCTATACCAATGATTTTGCCCTTAGTGATGTCCCCGAAAGTCACGTTCCCTCCTCGCTTGGGAATTAGACTTAAGAAATTGTTCTTGTCTCCCGTCATGTGCTTTGAGCAACCACTATCCAAGAACCACTTGGTTTTGCTACCCTTGGCATTCAAGCACACCTACGCCATGACTTTGAATAACTTCTCCTTTGGTACCCAAAATGTGTTGGGTCCCTTTGGGTTAGCAAACATAATGGTTCCTTTTGGAACCCAAGCAAGCGTCCTCTTAGGGAAACCTTCATTTCGATAAAAACAATGATCCATATAATGAGTGTTTCTACCACAATATGAGCAAAGATGAGTGGGATCATGAGGTGTGTATGTTTTGAAAAAGTTCTTGTAATCCTTTTGGTTGTCAATTTGGTTATAACCCAAACCGGCTTTATGAAATACACATCTTTGCATTCCTAATAGTTTATCCAAATTGTCCCTTCCATTGGTGAATTTGGCTAAGCTATTAGTTAGATCATCCACTTGATCTTTTAATTTGATGTTTTCCACTACAAGTGTGTTTGGAATTTCCTTTTCCTTTCCTTTCTTCAAAGTTTTGATTTCATTTTTCAAAACCATGGTTTCTTTCTCAAAAGTTTCACACTTGTTAGAAACTATCAAATTCTCCTTTTTGAGGCTTGCATATCTTTTAGATAGATTTTCAAATTTGCTATGCAATTCCTCAAACATTTCATATAACTCATCATAGTCATTTTCATCATGAGCATCATTATTTATAGATACATTATCATCACTAAATGAATCATAAATAGAGTCTACATCATCGTCTCTTGCCATAAGGCAAAGGTTTGCCGTCTCTTCGTCGCTAGAGTCAGCACTGGACTCACCCTCTTCGGAATCACTCCAAGTGCCTTTGAGGGCATGTCTAACTTGTTTGAAGGCTTTGTCTCTTTTATCTTTTCTCTCCTATCTTCTAACCGGACAATTAGTTTTGAAATGTCCCGGTTCATGGCAATGGAAGCATTTCTTGACTTCTTCTTTTTCAACTCTTGGTTGAATTGATTGATCATTGTTCCTCTTTGATGAAGAACCAAAATTGTTTCCTTTTCCTTGAAACTTCTTCTTCTTGGCTAAAAATTTCATGAAATTTCTAGAGAGAAGAGCCATGTCTTGATCATCACCCATTGACTCTTCATCGTCCTCTTGTTGACTTGCTTTGATAGCAAGAGTCTTATTGGCTTTTGAATCCACTTCTTCTTCTCTCTCCAATTCCTTCTCATGGGTTTTAAGTGAACCCAAGAGTTCATCCATGCTTAGCTTCTTGAGATTCTTGGCTTCTTGAATAACCGTTACTTTGGGTCTCCATTTCTTGGGAAGAGTTCTAAGAATTTTTCGAATCTTGTCTTCATTATAGTAAACCTTTCCAAGGAGATCTAAAGCGTTAGTGATAATAGAAAACCTACTATACATAGAAGCAAGCGATTCATTAGGCTCCATTTTGAAGAGTTCATAATCATGAACAAGCATATCAATATTGTCATCCTTGACTTGTGAGGTTCCCTCATGAGCAACCTCTAATTTGTCCCATATTTCTTTTGTGGTTTTACAACTAGAAATCTTGTTGTATTCATCCATAGTTAATGCACAATGTAAAGAGTTTAAGACTTTGGCATTAAATTGGATTTTCTTAATGTCATTCTCATCATAATCAGAGATAGACTTAGGAGTTACATTACCCCTTTCATCGGTTTTGGTAATCTCATAGGGTCCAATGAGTGTAACCCTCCATTGTTCAAAATCACTAGCTTGAAGAAAAGTACACATGCGATTTTTCCAATAACTATAATTTTTGCCATCAAATAGAGGTGGCCTAGTGGTTGAAGAACCTTCGTTAAGTCCGGCTCCTTGATAGATAGACATGATCGTAAACTCTAAGATTGTAAAATCAAAACAAGAGTACAACCTCTGATACCAATTGTAGGTCAGAAAATACCCTAGAGGGGGGTGAATAGGGTTTTTAAAACTTAATGGGATTTTTAAAATCAATTTAAAAATATTCGATGTCTATATCAATCAAGCAAACAAGAAACAAAGATAATTCCAATCACAAGGTGCAAAAAACACAATATAAGAGTTCAACAGATAGCAAGATTAAACCGATCAAAGTCAAAGACTTTTTGTCCACACGGTTGGGCTTTTTAGCCCCTACTTCCATGCTCGGTTAGTACCTCGAGAAATTCCACTATAACCGATCCTCTTTCGGGTGAAGATCAAACCTCTACAAGTGTATTCTTCTACACACTCTTACAAGTATTGAATCTCTCTCAATACTCACACAAGAATTCACTATTGCTATCTTAAGAGATAAACCTCTCTTGATGTTTGAAATAAATGATTTGGTGACTAACACCAATGTACAATAGCTCTATAGTGTATGAAGATTACAACTTAAGCTCACACTAAGAGATATCAAATTTCATCAATAAAATATAGCTCAAAATAAAGATGATTGATCAAAGGAAATGTTCTTGAATCTTTGAATATTGAATGTAGATGAATAGAATAGTGTAGAAATGATTCAAGAGTGTTTAAATAAGTCTTAGATGGTGTATATATAGTCTAGGAAACCATATGGCCGTTTGGAGGGAGTTGGTAGAAGTTTGGTACCAAAAGTGGTAAAAAATCTGAAATCCAACGGCTAGTTTCTGGGCCATCAGTCGACTGAGCAATGCTCATCAGTTAACTGAGTGGCCATCAGTCGACTGAGCAAAGCCCATCAATCGATTGATGGTCCCCTCTGGTCTGCTCCCAGATTGACCAAAAATCCCATTTTTCAAACTTTTGCAAATTAGCTCAAAAATTAATTTTGAAGCTAGGGGATACTTAAAAATGAGTTTCTAAGACTTCTATAATGTAAAGAACTCCGTAATGATTTCGTTTAATATTTAAAATGAATTTATTCCAAAACGATTTTTCCCAAAAATAAGGTTTTTAAAGGAAACTAGATTCAACTTTTGATTTGATCAATCTTATAATATAGAAACATAGTATAAGCTATTATAATGATCAAATGAGAATCTTTACAATAAAACTAAGGCACCCACTCATATATGCAATAACGAGTCTTCGAGAGCTTTGTTTGTTTCTTCGTTTCTTTTCTTCCTTGGCTCATTGTAGTTTAGAAATCTCATGAGGATGTATTGGCAAGAGTTGTGTGAGGAGTAAGACTTTGATAGCAATGCTTTGTAGATGAATGATCTTGATTCCGGCTTTTCGGTTAAGTCCACGTATGATCAATTTTATTGTGGCTATAACTTAAAAACATCAACTAAGTTAAATTACACAAGATTAAGTTTATTGTTATTATCAAAACAAGATTAATGACTTTCAAGTCAACAAAATGGATGGCCTCAGTCAAATTAAATAATTACAGAAGATATTAAATAAAGTGATTTATAACTATTATTGAAAAAGACTTAGTTGGTTATTATGATATGTAATGCTTTATTATATAAATTTGAACCTTGGCTATTGTGCAATTCCTATTGTGATTATTATCAATTAATCACGTCACGAATCTTAATTCAAATAGTAGATATTAATAACTAGAGATAATATGGATGAAAAAAACAAAACAAGAAGATAGATAATGAAACACACAATATTCGACAAACGAAGATTTCACTAATTCTTTGAAAACGATTACAAAATCTATCATAAGTATTATTGCACTCAAAACTCTCAGAGAAGAAGAAAATCAATAGTCCTTTAATCTCTCTCTCACGACAAAATGAACACTCCCAATAATTCCCACAGAAAGAAGAATTATTTCTCTTTCCCTAATCGCTTAAATGATTCTATCTATATAGTGATATAATAGAGTCCATCCAATCTAGAATAAGGTAACAAAAATCCTACGTAAATAAGGAAAGTATTAACAAGGTAATAGAGACCAAAATAAAGAAGGAAACCAAGTTTGATAAGGAAATCGATTTTTGTCTAGGTGCAAAACGACTTTTACACCTTTCCCACATAAGTGCAAAAGTGCTTTTGCACCTTTCCAGAACTACAAATCCTCTTTTGCACCATTCGAGCGAACAATCCGATTTCCAACAAAACTCCTTTTTTGGGTTTAGAACCGAGCAAAAAACACAACAATCACTACCTTTTGCGAAGGTAATTGTGACGCCCCGAAATCCCGTTTAGAGGTTTGTACCTCCGGGACCCGGTTAGCCACGGAGTCGTACGCGACGACGGGTGATCCGGGTTCATCAGAGGTACAAACCTCTAAACGGGATTTCGGGGCGTCACAAGTTGGTATCAGAGCGGACCCCACAGAGTACGGTGTGTCGACGAGGACGTCGATTCCCTTGGGGGGAAGGATGTGACGCCCTGAGTGATGAGTACTCCCTTGTGTGGAGGAATGGTAGCTCGAGCGATGAGTACTCCCTTGTGTGGAGGAATGGTAGCTCAAAGGGGGCATCCACACCGGAAGTTGGGGGATCCTTGGAGACCCATATAAGTAAGATATGGTCGCTAATTAAGTACGAGGCCTTTTGGGTAGCTCACTGGCTTCGGATCCCATGAGAACTCCGAAGTTAAGCGTGCTTGGACCAGAGCAATCCAGGGATGGGTGACCCCCTGGGAAGCTGGTCGTGAGCTCCCAGAAACAAAGCCGTGAGGGTAGATGTCCTGGGGCTGAGGCCTGTCTAGGACGCTACCCAGAGCGGACAATATCGTACTGAGGTGCGACCGACTTGTGACGCCCCGAAATCCCGTTTAGAGGTTTGTACCTCCGGGACCCGGTTAGCCACGGAGTCGTACGCGACGACGGGTGATCAGGGTTCATCAGAGGTACAAACCTCTAAACGGGATTTCGGGGCGTCACAAGTTGGTATCAGAGCGGACCCCACAGAGTACGGTGTGTCGACGAGGACGTCGATTCCCTTGGGGGGAAGGATGTGACGCCTTGAGTGATGAGTACTCCCTTGTGTGGAGGAATGGTAGCTCGAGCGATGAGTACTCCCTTGTGTGGAGGAATGGTAGCTCAAAGGGGGCATCCACACCGGAAGTTGGGGGATCCTTGGAGACCCATATAAGTAAGATATGGTCGCTAATTAAGTACGAGGCCTTTTGGGTAGCTCACTGGCTTCGGATCCCATAAGAACTCCGAAGTTAAGCGTGCTTGGACCAGAGAAATCCAGGGATGGGTGACCCCCTGGGAAGCTGGTCGTGAGCTCCCAAAAACAAAGCCGTGAGGGTAGATGTCCTGGGGCTGAGGCCTGGCTAGGACGCTACCCAGAGCGGACAATATCGTACTGAGGTGCGACCGGGTCGTTACAAATGGTATCAGAGCGGACCCCACAGAGTACGGTGTGTCGACGAGGACGTCGATTCCCTTGGGGGGAAGGATGTGACGCCCTGAGTGATGAGTACTCCCTTGTGTGGAGGAATGGTAGCTCGAGCGATGAGTACTCCCTTGTGTGGAGGAATGGTAGCTCAAAGGGGGCATCCACACCGGAAGTTGGGGGATCCTTGGAGACCCATATAAGTAAGATATGGTCGCTAATTAAGTACGAGGCCTTTTGGGTAGCTCACTGGCTTCGGATCCCATAAGAACTCCGAAATTAAGCGTGCTTGGACCAGAGAAATCCAGGGATGGGTGACCCCCTGGGAAGCTGGTCGTGAGCTCCCAAAAACAAAGCCGTGAGGGTAGATGTCCTGGGGCTGAGGCCTGGCTAGGACGCTACCCAGAGCGGACAATATCGTACTGAGGTGCGACCGGGTCGTTACAGTAATAAAACCAACCGCTATCTTCTTCTTCTTCTTTGCCTTGATGACACATGAAATCTTTTTTTGTCTCACCCTTTACAAGGGCCACTCAATCATCTATGTCAATGATCGAGCCATATCTGATTATCTATGTCGATAATCAGACCATGTCCACGTCACTGGCATGTAACTCTGAGTCGTCAATGGTCTAGAGGCACTACCTAAGCCATAACTCGTCCTTGCTGCGTTTGCACCATCGGAACATATGCTTCTTGGTTCCCTAGCACCATTATGCACAACTCTCTCATGTAACCTATACAAGCCCGCACAATGACTTGCCTTCAAGACCACATCGTCGCCACGATACACGCTCATTACTCCACCCCAAGTAGAGTACCACATCCCAAATGATTTTAATCTAGAGAGACTAATTAGATTCCACTTTATCTCTGGCACATGTCTAATATTTATGATTGTTTGAACTGAGCTATCAAACAATTCCAGGTGGATTTCACCAACTCCATGAACTAGCAATATGGAGCCATCCCCCATGTAAGCAAACTCGCTACAATCTTCATATATGCTATACGATGAACGATTGTTGCAAACATGCACAGTGGCACTGCAATCCAAGAATCACCCTCCCTGACTAGTAAGGCTTGTAGGCATGAGTAGGACATCTGTAAGATCGGTTTCTTTGTTATAAGAAGTCACCGCAATGGTTGCGGCTCCATCAGGATTAGCAACCAATTTTTTCCTGATGTCGTCCTTCTTCCTTGGCGGTCCCTAACACAACGGCCCGGTTGACCACATTTAAAGCAATGTCCTTTAAAGATAGTCTTTTGTCCTTTGCTAGAACATTTCTTTCCATTTGCTACAAACGCCCCTTCTTGAACGGTATTGATTCGATCCCTCTTTCTTATTATCTCTTCTGCAAACAGAGTCTAACACACCTCCGAGGTGGTGAAAGATGATCTACTCATAAAGTTATGAATTAACGTCTTGTACGAATCTAGCAAAGTCCAAATTAGTTGCAAGGCTTTATTTTGATCTTTCAATTCTTCACATACAGCTTCGAGTCTTGAGCATAATGAATCAATAGCAGAAATATGATCCATAATCGAAGTATTCTCTTCCATCCTCATGTCGTGGATAAGACCCTTGATTTAGATCTTATTCGTCATCGTCTTAGCCATAAACAAATCTTGAAGAGACTCCCATAGTTGTTTTGCTAATGTAACATCCTTGATTGCAGCATGACCTTAAACTTTCGTCATGAGATGGAGACGAATCTCTGACAAGCACTTCTTGTCCATCGTTTTCCATTTATCATCAATAACCTCAACCAGCTCCATATCATCCGAATCCTTCTTCTTTTGTTCCACTATTAGTGGACCTTTAGGGCATCATCCAAGTCCAGCACTATGAGATAGTACGTCTTTCATATTCATCTACCATAGGCTGAAATCCATGATTCCATCGAACTCCATCCTATAAGATTTATCTATTACAACACACACCTCTTTGAATACCACCATCTGATACCACTTGTTGTGATTATTATCAATTAATCACGCCACAGATCTTAATTCAAATAGTGGATATTAATAACTAGAGATAATATGGATGAGAAAAAAATAAGAAGATAGATAATGGAACACACAATATTCAACAAATGAAGATTTCACTAATTCTTTGAAAATAATTACAAAATACATCACAAGAATTATTGCACTCACAGCTCTCACAAAAGAAATAAATTAACAACCTTTTAATCTCTCTCTCATAATAATTCCCACAGAAAGAAGAATTATTTCTCTTGCCCTAATCTCTTGAATGATTCTATCTATATATAGTGACATAATAGAGTCCATCCAATCTAGATTAAGGTAACAAAAATCCTACGTAAATAAGGAAACTATTAACAAGGTAATAAAAACCAAAATGTACAAGGAAACCAAGTTTGATAAGGAAACCAATTTTCGTCTAGGTGCAAAACGACTTTTGCACAGTTCATGCGTAAGTGCAAAATTTCTTTTGCACCTTTCCAGAATGTAATATTCTAGGTGCAAAAGTGCTTTTGCACATTTCCATAACTGCAAATCCTCCTTTCCGTCATTTGAGCGAACAATCTGATTTCCAACAAAACTCCTTTTTTTGGGTTTGTCGAGCAAAAAACACAACCATTCCTCTATTATATTTTTGAAGAAAAATAAAATATAATGTTAATTGTGAGTTGCGGAAAAATAACGTGTTATCTCGAGTATGCTTTTACATCTTCTAAAGCTTTGCAATTTTGTGTAGAAATCTTCATAGAGCATCCACACTTTACATATGTTTACACTATAACAAACTTAAGATACAACCTTACTCTCATGTGATAGTCAAAGTATAAATTTATAGTACCCTTCAATTTTATTCATATAGGTCAACATTACTCGTATGAATCAAAAGTGTATGCCATAGAAGTATATATATATATAAGGACCCTACATTGGTAAGGGTATGCTTGTTACACTTGTATGGACCATTTTTATTTTTTTAGGCTTCCAACACCCATATGAACCATAAGGAGTTGTAACACTTGTATGTTTATTTTATTTTTTTAACATTTGCAAAGTAGTCTCCCAAAAAAATTAATGGTATATCTACAAATTTGCAATTTAAGTTTAACACAATGACGAGTATATCAGTTATACTAAATTTCCTTAAAAAGTTTAACATGGAAGTTGGTGATCTAAAAATCTAAAATTTCAATGGTCAAAATGTATGCATATATATATATATCAATATTTAGTTTATCTACTTATGGATTGAAATTTTTTATAAAATTTAGTGGAATTGATCTATTCATCATAGGTATTATTCTTAATAAATTTTATTAAAAAATAATCATTTATTTCCTCAAAAAAAAATCCGTTCTTTAGTTAAATAAGGAATTCATTAACGAAGAATGACTTAAGTTTAACATACACTACACCATTTTGCCCAATTTGTAACACACAACCTTTTTGTTTGTAACGGACTTAATCCATTAAATAGTATTAATGGGTTTAGTCCATTACAAATGTGAAATATCCGTTACTTATACATTGAATATTATTCTATACCCCATTTAACTAAGTAACGGCCAAGGAAAAAAGGGATTTAACAGATAATCCGTTACGCATTTTATTTTCATTTGCCGCTTGTTTTTTCATTATGTCCCGCTCACAGGGAAAAACAATTCCCCCACAAAACACTTTCACACTCTTCTTACACTAGCCCTAATTCCTCTCACAACTATTCTTTCATTCCTCCGCTTATCACCATCAATCCTCACAGCCGCGCATCTCACAATCCACTCATAGTGGTTCCTCCATTCCTCTGCTCATCACAATCGCTCTTTACAGTGCACTCACTGTTTCTCTCACTCCCTCATCTCTCACCTGGTGCAACGTACTCTCGCCGCCATTACTGCTTCTTCCAGCGTCAACCCTAAGCCCTAATTTCTCAGGTAAAGTTCAAACTCTAAGCCTTAATTTTGAGAATCATCAATATTTGTCATTGGATTAGAGATTTGTTTTTGGATTTGGCGAAATTTATTGTTTACTTACAGATTGGGTCTGTTAATTCAAGCCACATGACCACTGAAAAGCATGCTAGTGTTTGATGTTTCAATGTGTGTATAAATATATGCTAGGGTCCAAAGTTGCTATAGATTATGGAAAAAAATGCCCTCCCATATAATATAGTTCAATTATTTGAGCTCTTTCGTATCTACGTATTGTATTGTATCTTGTATTTGTGAATGTACCACATAGATGATCATTCTCCATATGTACAACATAGATGTTCAATTGTCTTGTAGCTTGAATTTTATTTTGTTTAGTGAATCACATGATTGCTTAACTGCTGAAAGTGAAGGTTCCACTAAAGTGATAACCTTAATAAATGAACACTTCCTTTTAGCAATATCAATAGGTTGCAATTATACTTCTGTTGCATTCCCACTTACTACTAGTTTAGTTCTATTAGATTGATTTCTAAGGAGCTTTTTACATAACCACATATTCATTTTATTGTTGTAGATTTGTAATTTTTCCCATATAATTTTGTTTGTTTTTGTTGTATACCAAAGGTTGGTGCACTAGCATATAGTTAAATATATTTATCTCAAAGAGAGATTGCGTCAATGTCTAGTACACGAATGCACTTGGATGAAAATGATTTCTAGAAACCTGAAACAACTACCACTAATCGAAAAAGGAAATATGGTTAGTAATGGATGAAACCCTTGGCAATCAACAAATAAATATCAATACTAATGAGTAAAGATATGAATGCCTTTATTTTCTTTAATTTGTATATGTAATAAGTTGGCCCATGTAAACTTTGTGGATCTCTTGTTGTATTTAATATAGGGATTGCAAAGGTGAAAGAAGAGGCTAATAAAGTAGAAAAAGAAGGCATTAATGCATTGAAAGATGAATTCAAATCACATCTCCAAGAAGCGGTGAAAGTACAATTTCAAGATTTTCAATTAGCAATCCAGGGTACTATGCAAAATATGATGGCTGATTTTAATCGTGGTTCACCGCATTTGATGATAACACCTAGAAGTGAATTTGCTAGTAACTTCGTTCATCGCTCTTGAAACCTAGCCCAAAATTTGGATAATGTTTTCACTCTGAGCCCCGTTGAAAGGCCTAATTCATTCAGCAAACCCTCGATTATATTGATTAATAGAGAAAATAAAGAATTAGCCCAGGGTTATGTCGTGACAGATGCAACAGCTAGAATTTGTCACGGCAGGAAGGTTGGTATTGGTGAGAAGAAAGTTTATATCGATGAAGTATTAGAATAGGATGCTCCATTATGGTTCCCTCAAGATGGTAATGACACTTTCTCTGCCTATGTTACTGGGGGTTATATAATTTGGTTCGAGCCTTGATTGAAGTATATCTAATTACTTCTATCTTTGTTATGTGCACTTTTAAGTATTTATTTTTTGGACATGATGGTACATCATGTTTTGATTTGGCCATTTCGAATTTAGTATGTTTTATGTATGGTTAAACATCTTTGCTACCTTATATTTGTCGATAGAAATGTTTTCGAAAGAATATTGGTTTGGTTTTAGATGAATATTGGTTTGGTAGTTTTTTTTATGAATATTGGTTTGTATGATACAGTTTGGAAATTATCTAAGAATTTGTATTGTGCGGCTAAAAATGTGTTGCTAAAACTAGTGCATATGCAGGTACAAGAATCTATATTGTTACAAGAAATTGGAAAAAAATATATATATAAAAAGTTATTCAATTTATTATTTGTAACGGCTATAAACCGTTACAAATTTGTAACGATTCTATCCTTTGTAATAGATTTTATGTGTCACAAATCATTTGTGATTTAGTTACTTTTGCACATTATTGTAATGGCTATATAGTATTTTGTAATGAATTAAATCCGTTACTTAAATTTTAATAGTAACGGATTAACAACGCTTTTTGTTCGTTACAAAACTATTTTTTGTAACGGTTTTGCTTAATTTTTGTAACAGATGTATCCATTACTAAAGTGTTTTTAACGCTTAATTAGTATTAGATTTTTTGTGTTAGAAAAAATTTCACCAACAGACATGATCCGTTACAAAAGGGCCATTATGGTGTAGTGATATGCAGCTCGTTCAGCTAGCAGGGATCTGGTAGTGGTCAAACCGTGAGGCCCAGAGCATCCACCTGCAATGTTAAACTTGAGTCATTCTTTGTTAATGGGCATCCACATCATATTTCTAAAATTTAGTACCAAATTTGCGAATATAACACTAAGTTTTCTGAGAGGATAAAAATAGCCATATGAGTGTGCAAAAGTCGTTTGAATTTTGAGCTTAGAAGAAGAAGAAGAAACGTTTCATATGAGTGAGTTAAGAATTTTCAATAATTATGTTTTTGACCCTACAATTTTATAACTCTAAGCTATTTTTTTTATAAGACAAAATACATGCATATGGCTTGTATTCAACAAAAAATATATATATAGTACGTTCCAATTTTAAACGAATGGTTCCAAAAATGCTTTGCCAAATTTATATTTTTTTTCAATACCCATTCATTATGTTATTGACATTTTTATTTTTCAAAACCCATAATAATGATTCTTTTCACATTAGATTCCAAAAAAAAAGTCATTGTGTTTGTAATTTTTTTTTCAAATACCATATAATTGAGCCCCAATTAAATTTATTTATGCATTCGTATAATTTTAATTTCTTTAAATTAATGAAATTGGTATAAAAGTTACCGCATTTTTTTTTCGCGTATGGGACATACGTTGCAGTCTGATGCTCATGGTTTGGCGCAACTCCACTTCGGAACTATTATTTTCTACTGATTAGTTTCTCATCTGGTCCACACAAATATTCGAGCTAGTGGGCCTATTTTAAAGCAATCATTTATTTATTAGTTTTCTTTTGGTATATACCATAATGGTGTATTATATTTGGTTGCTTCTTTTCTCCATGGAAAATAGTTTTTTTTTTCCGTTCAAGTTGTCACTTTTATGATGTTTCTTTGCCTTAATTTTTCTGCTAGTCAAATTCCATCTTTTTTTACTATTCACCTCATTTTCCATCTAAAGCTTGAAAACATTTTCTTTGGGGAGGGGGCTTGTTTTTATCTTTCATGCTACTTGCACATTTTTTGAGACAAATTTTTATCCATTTTTTACATTAAAAATGCTATAACTTAAAATTTAAAATTCAAAATTTAATATTTAAAGTTTACTAATCAAGATCAATTAAACAAGATCCATCATGATTATAAAATTATGTAAAAAAAATACCAATAATTTTTTCTACATTAAAAATGTCATAATACAACCAATATTTTTTAGATAAAAAATTAAGGCAATCAAACACATTTAATTGACATTTTCCATGCAATTCAATTATAGGCAATTCAATTACCTAGAACTTATTTTCTTTCTATGCAAATTCCATGTTTACAATTGAACTTACCCTAAGTGTTTCGATTAATTTTTTCATACACCTTGATTAAACTCATTTATAAAAAGTGCCAATATTGAATAACATATATTTTGCATTTACCGAAAATCAATCTTAAAAAACTTTTAGGGGCAATTGGGCATAAGGGCTCATTCTAATAATAATATAATTATAAAGGACACTTAAAAAATTAGACATGTAAATTAAGGACACTATACAAAAAAGACACTAATACCCCTTCCTTATAACATCTCACGTCTCATTATGATACTAACAATAACCAGAAGATGCTAAATGCATTTAGCACCACAACCAGAAGGTACTAAATACCTTCTGGTACAAATGCATTTAGCACCTTCTGGACAGCAACCAGAAGATGCTAAATGCATTTAGCACCACCTGGACAGTAACTAAAAAGTGCTAAATGCATTTAGCAATGCAACCAGAAGGTGTTAAATGCATTTAGCACTACAACCAAAAGGACTAAATGTATTTAGCATCACTTGAACAACAACCAGAAGGTGCTAAAATGATTTTAGCACCATTACAAAACATAGAATAACAAAATTGGTAAGATCAACATCCACTCTATTTATATATATGTATATATATATGGATCGACGTAGGGTTCGTAAAAAAAAGAGTTACGATCAGAATTTTTTTTTTCAATACCCCGCTAGGCTGTCTAAATTAGTCAATTTCGATAGCAAAACAACATCTGATCGTCTTGATTTACGAAATGATATAGTAACTTTGTCTTTTGAACAACATATCCGAAAATCAGGTAAATCCAACGTTCAATGAAAAGTTATATCCGTTTTATGATTGCCCCTGCATAAAAAAGAAGAAGAAGGTAAGAACAGTACTCCTCTCGGCGATACGATCGGAGAGTCAAGTGGTGGTGGTGGTGGTGGTGGTGGTGATGATGGAGGAGGTGAGATCGTTGGTCAGAGCTGAGGTTGGTCTGCTAATTTTAGAGAGAGAGAGAGAGAGCTAGGTATTTGATTTTAGAAACAGACAAAAGAGAAGAAATGGGAACTGAAGAGAGAGAGAGAGAGAGAGAGAGAGAGAGAGAGAGAGAGAAAGAGAGAAAGAGAATTGTTACTTTTAACAATAACTTGAACTAATTAGTGGTATATTTGTCCATCAACATTTATCATTTTTCTTAAAATAAATTAATATTATGAAGTGTCCTTATTATAAAACCAAATTATGAAATTAGTACTACTTCTCTTTATTAAATATGCGACCTTAGAGTTATAAAATATTATGGAGCGATATCTTATAATCTTTTACGATTTTCTAAATTCAAAATAAGTAGTTATTGGGTCACTATATTGTTGTTAAAGCAATCTTTTACTAGGCTATCCAGGCAGGTGTAGATTTTTTTTGCACCAATGCATGGTCCAGCCCTTTCATTTTATCTTCTAAATTGGAGAACGAAGGATTTAAAAGAAAAATAAACTAAAAAGAAGATGAGGGGAAAATTTATATTTTATTAATATAAAGAAAATGTTTATAGAGTGGAAGAAAGAGATGAAAACAAAAGAGAGAACATGAAAACTCTCCTTCACGCAGGAGGCCCAACCCTCAATATATAATCTAAACTTTTAACTGGATTCTAAAACATTTTGAATCCGCACAATAAAAATAATTATACAACTAGTAACAGGAACTTTAATAATTAAAGTTTTGAATAGTAAACTTTATATAAAGTAAACAGTGAAACTTGTCGGTAGCAGCGGCATCCTTATCTTCTTCATCATTTTAGCTTCAATTATATGGGGAGTTGGGACCCTCAGGTTTTGTCCCTTTTCCTTTAGCATCTTCTTTTTCTTTTTTAATTTTTTCTACGGCATCAACTTGATCAGCCCAAGACATGCCCATATATTTTTCCATATCTTCATTTTCATTGAAATCTTCATTTTCTTCAAGATCTTTCAAATTTACAGAAGGAGCTTTAGACGAAGTAGCTTTAGAAGAGACGGACATATTAACCTCGTCCAAAAATCCTAATTGAGATATAAAGGCTTAAACCATTTTTCTTTTTATTTCTTCTGGTGAAGCATTGGGATACTTCTTCTTTATTGAGGCAACAGAAGGAGTCTTGAATTCTTGATTCATACAAGTCTCTTCTTTTCATGCCTTTTCTTCTTCTTGGACATAAAGATTATATTCTTTATAGGCATTTAAGTCTAAGAGCATTTTGGGGATGAGTTCATCAAACTTATATTTTGGCCACCATTTATAAAAGAGGTCACGAGCAAGAATAGAAAGGTTATTATGACTTCCAATAGAATATGACCACTGGAAAATCCAAGGAATAGAATAATGGCCCAAAAAATGCATTAAAATAGCATTACGAACGGGATTAGAATCATTCAAATGTTTTGGGTGGATAGTTTTATACTCTTTAAAATTTGGCTGGATTTTTTAAAGTCATTGAGTGCTCTTGGAGGGCTTCAAAGAGAAACCACCAAGTATGGGTATTATAAGAATTTTGGTATAAAAATGGTTTTGACCAAGCATCAATATAATCCCAATAAGTGTAATCTTCTTTATAATTGGGAAGACGATTTATACTGTTGGGATTAACTCCCCAATCTTTAAAATCAAAAACACTAGCTATAAAATATTTTGAGAATTGAATTTCCAGTTTACCACGTGTACCAGGGTTTTTATTCACATGGACAATTCTCATAGAATGAGTTTTTTTAGAATTGCTTCATAATATTCTCTTTTCTTTTTGTTTAAAACTGGAAATTCCTGGTCGTGTTCAAAATATTGTTTTTCCAGGTGTATAGGATTAGAGAAAAATTGTTTATCAGAATCTCTAAGATATATAACGAAATCTTGAATATATTTTTTAAAAGGAGGAGGTGCTGGAGTATTCAGCACATTTGCAAAAGTCCCAGATTGAGAAGCTGGGGATTTAGAACCAGAAGGACTCCAAAAGGAAAAACCTTGATTAAAATTGGTTTGTTTAAAAGATGGTTTAAAATCAAAGGTCGTTTGTTTATACGTGCCATGACCGCGGCCCCTTCCCCCTTGTTCTGAGGAGGTCATTGTTTAGAACCTGTCAAAAATTCACGAGTTAGAAAGTCTGGTAAAGAATTAGACTTTCCTTTTATAAACTCAATTTTAAAATCAAAGACAGATAATATAGCTTGCTATCTAGCGAAGATTTGTTTAGAGGCGATGTTTTTAACATCTTTTTCCAACACATCTTTGGCAGCTTTACAATCAATTCTCAAGAGAAACTCTTGGTTTAAGAGATCATCTTGAAATTTAGAAATACAACAGACTATAGAGAGGATTTCTTTCTTTATAGTAGAATAGTTTAGTTGTGCTGAATTCCATTTTCCAGATGTAAATCTAGAAAGGATTTCTTTAGAATCAGCTTTAAATTTTTGCTTTAGAATTCCTCCATACCCTATATCGGAGGCATCAGTTTCGACTATCTTGAAACTATATGGAGACACAAGTGCCAGGCAAGGCAACTGTTTAACTTTAGACCTTATAATACGAACATCTTTAGTATGCCTATCTCCCTAAGGAGGAGGGTTTTTACGTAGGTGTTCATATAAAGGAGCACAATTTATAGCAAGATTTTTATAATAGTCTGCAATATAATTTACACTACCTAAAAATCTTTGTAACTGAGTTTTATCAGTAATTATATCCAAAAATTTATTTGCAAAATCTATAGAATGATTTATGGGTATAATTTCACCATTACATATATCATGACCAAGAAATTTAATTTTTGTTTGGAATAAAACCATTTTCTTTGCTGAAAGAACTAAACCTGCTTTTTTAATAACATTTATTAATATATTTAAATGTTTAAAATGTTGATCTATATTTTGCGAGAATACCATAATATCGTCAATATATACTATAGTAAAAGAAGTATAAGGAGTAAAAATATCATTCATAATATTTTGAAACTCAGAAGGTGCATTTTTAAAACCAAAGGGCATAACATTCCATTCATAATGTCCAAAAGGGACAGAAAAAGAAGTTTTATATTTATCCTTTTCTGTAATTTGTATTTTCCAATATCCATATTTCAAATCAAATTTAAAAAATATTTTAGCAGCTTAAACTCTGGCTAAGAGATCTTTTTTATTAGGCAAAGGATATATTATCCATTGTAGAGCTTTATTTAAAGGCTTATAATTTTCAACAAGACGCGGAGCACCACGTTCAATTTCAGAAGCTTTATTAACATAAAAACCAGTACAACTCCAAGGGGAATAACTTTTTCGAATAAGTTTTTTTATCAATTAAGGATTGTATTTCATTTTTACAATACTCTAATAGTTCAGCATTCATTTGAGCTGGACGGGCTTTTGTAGGTATTTTATTTTCAGAAAAATCTTTTTCATAAGGGAGAGATACTATATGTTGTTTTCTATCCCAAAAAGCATTGGGATGTTCATCACATAAATTATCAATAATTACTTTAGAAATTTGTTCAATATTATTTTTGACTATAGAAGGGTTTAATTGAGAGGCAATAGTCAAAATTCTAACATCACGCTTTAAGAAACTAATTTGTTTTTCTTTAAAAAATAGATGTTATTTGACTTCATTAATTTCTTTAGTTTGAGGTGGAGTTATAAATTCAAACAGAATATTTGTATCTTCATATTTAGTAATTATTCCTTTATCAGTTTTAATAAAAGGTTCTATTAAACTAATAAAAGGAGTTCCTAATATAATACGTTGAGACAGATCTTTAACTAGCATAAAAGTAGCAGGAATACATAATCCTTGATTACATACATAAGCATTAGACAATTTAAATTTTATTTTCAATTTTTGTTTATTAGCAGTCGTAAGAGAGTCAGTAGTTTTCTCAAAATATTGTGTAGGAACTAACCCTTTATGAATACAATTTATATCAGCGCCTGTATCTACAAGGGCTATATCCTTTAAAACAAAAGTTTTGTCAACTACTATTGTAATATATATAAACCATTTTTGAAATGTTATTCTATCAATAAGTTGTAAAAAATTTTGTTTTTGTTTTTCTTCAGGTGTTGAAGATGTGGAAGTTAAAGCAGGAAATGATTTATTACAAACTTCATGATTAGTAAGTCGAATTTTAATTTCTTGAATTTCCTTTTTTAAATTATTTATCTCGAATTTTAAGTCAGGAATAGAAGATTCTTTTTCAGAAATATTATTTTCTTTCGTGTCATCGAGAACTTTCTTTAAAGAGTAAGGTTCTTCAGTAGGAAGAGGATTATTTTCATGTTTAAAGGTAGAAAGATAATATTCTATCATTTTTCTTTTTATAAAAGGGTCATCAATACCATCTATACTATCCAATATATTTTGTTCTTCTCTAGAAAATACATTTATACTTAAACCATTGGCTTCCAATATAGCTTTATAATAATCTGTTTCAGCATGGCAATTACATTCAGATTTAGAACTATCAGACTCAGCAGATAATTCAATATCATTTATTTCAGGATCATCACCTTCTTTTATAGAATCTTCTTCTTCTTCATCAGAATGATTTAATAACACATTTAAAAGTTATTTATGTAATCCTTCATCAGGAATTTCATTAATTTTCTTTTTAATCCAACATTTGTTAGCATAATGGCCAGTTTTACCACATTTTTTTACAAACAATAGAACTAGAATTAGATATTTTTTAGGAGGACGTTTACTAGATTTTTTAGAAGTAGAAGGTTTATTCTTAGAAGCAGATGAGTCTTTTTTCTTAGATTTTCATTTAGTATATTTCTTTTTCTGTTTAGATGGTCTAGGTTTATGTAATAATATTGAACTAAAAGCCCAGTTAAAAGCTCAAAACCTCACTGGCCGTAAACAAATTGATGAATTTTGTGACCAGTTCGGTCTTGATATTAAAATTCCCTTCTCTTATTTTATGTTTTATTTTCTTTTCTTTATGCCATTTTTATTTTAGGTATAAATGATTAACTTTAAGTAAATATTGATCATGCTAAGTTTACATGTTGAATTCTTTTAATATTGAAATTTTTTATAGTAAAATTTGGTTTGCTACTTATTAACATATCATAAAAAAAAATAATTATAAACACTGATCATTACTATTGACAAAACAACAATGAATAAGCTTTTTTTGTAGAACGTAGTACTAAAAAAATTAAAAATCTTACGAGTGTCAAAACAATGGTGAATAAGCAATTTAGTAATGGAGTTAAAGTTATTTATTAAAATTGCGACGGTAAAATTTTTGTTATGTATTAAGTTCAAACTCATTCATTTAAAATTAGCCCATATCATTTTTAGACCATCCCAAATTCATTCTTTCAACCTACTTTCACACTTCTTAACAAAAAAAACTTCACCAAACAAGGACTAAAGTGTTTGTTTAAAGTCACCATTAAGTATTCAGGGGGATGGTACATCTTAATATTAAATGTTTTCTTTTTTTTAAAAAATAAATTAAAACAATTTATTGCATATTTAAATACTTAAAACTCTTTCATTAAACATTTAGATAATAAATCAAATACCCCCTCAACACACAATTTTCCGTTTATTCGTACCATGGCATGTATATACCCTCGTTATTTTACAAGCAAGGTCATCCTGTACTTGAGAGAGTAGCTCCTAGTTATTCACGTCATGTTCTGAATATTTGAGGCTGATATGGCGAAGGAACTCTAAAGCATGGATACTCCAAATTCGATACGTATCTTGCACTGATACTTACCCGATACACTCGAATACGTATCGGAATTTCCCATATTTATTAATTTTCGAATACTTCTTGGATACGTCTAGGATACACCACGGATACGTTTAGGATAGGACATGTGAACATGATAATTTTCTGTATCAGTATTAAACCGGGTTTACTTCATTATATTGAAAATGCACGTGAAGGAAAAAACTATTAAATACCTTCAAAAAGTTATGAATCAATACTCACTAACTTGACGTTGATAGTCACGAGTAATATATATATTTTTATGATGACATTACTTGCTATCTTTTGAGATAATGGGGTGGACAAGAAATGTGAAATGATAATTCTTTTGACGGGATATGTGAAATATTTAGAGCTAATCGAAGCCAAATAGCAAGTTCATGTTATATGAAATTTATTCTTAGATTTATAATGTCTTCACCAATATTGACACTAGTATTCATAAATTTTTTAAAATTACTAACTTTTAATGTATGAGAATATACTACATATTAATTTTTATAGCGTATCCTAGCTGTATCGTATCCTAGTTTTTTTTAGATTTTTCGTATTCTTGTATTGGTACTGTATCATATATATCGGATACCTGCATCTATATCCGTGCTTCCTAGCGAAGGAATTTTTTGAAAAGAAAGGTTGGATACGGCTTTTTTTTTTCATTTTCTTAATATAAGGCAATTATTAAATGTATATTACTTTTTATACAAGCATATATTTAAATGACATAAAATACTAACGTTTTGATTTGGCAATCTTTCATTTAGTGGTTTTTCATTATGCGTTAGACCTGAGTGCCTGACCTTATAACTTTATGTATATATATTTTATGTCGAATCTTAATGAATGCGAGTTATTTTTATATTCATTTATTAATTAAAATTTTGTGTTGATTTGTGACATTTTTTTGCCTTTCGATTGTATAATAATGCATGTGCCATTTATCTACGTTTATTATATACGAGTCTTTTGAGTATATATTATTAATGTGAGTTATTTATTAATAATTTGATATATTGACATGTCCACAAAACTCGATCATTTAATGGTTTAGGAATAGTATCAGTGCTTGATTTTTTGGGAGGTCGACGATTCAATTAAATCTTGGTTCCTCCATCTCTCATCTGTTAATCATGAATATGTTTGTTTTGCGTTATTATATTCTTATTTGCTCTCCACGCGCGAATATGGAGTCGCACGTGCAGGAGGGTGTTCAACCGAGTAAGATATTATCAAATTTATACTTGACCCTTCGCACTTGAGTAACATAGACTTAAGTCGGTTGTGAATGACCAAATAAAAAGCGAGAGTGTTTCCGATAGACATTGAGGGTGCCAATATTCTCATCTATAAATTATTACATTCTTACATAATGTTAAAGTAAAATACATATCATAGAAGAAAAAAAAAGTGACTTTAATCAAATCAAAACTCTAGATCAAATCACAAATTTGTTACGTCCCCACCATCATTACAAAAATAACGCACTATCTCGAATACACTTTTATCATACAAAAAAATCATTAAAAAAATTGATGGAGTTAATCTATTTATTATGGAGTTTATCCCCGTTAAATTTTATTAAAAATTTAATAATTTGTCTTTTAGAAAGGAAAAATTTATTCTTTAACTTAGAACAAAAAAAAAATAAAAAAAATACCCTACTCAAATGTAACGTATGCAGCATGGATGCCTCTTAGAAAACAATTGAGAAGAGAGAATAAAAGAGTCACGGGCAAAAATTCACCTGTTCTGTTTTATGGAACATACTTCGCACTCAAACTGCAATTATTACTCTCAGGTCATCTGGTGGATCCCAGGGTTGACGGTACTGTTTTAGGTCTTTGGGAACCATTTTCTACTACTTGCTTTCTCATTTGGTCCACACAAATATTTAAGCTATTGGGCCTAATTTCTTATTTTTTTTTTTTGATATATACTAAAAGTGTTCAAGTTAAATTTTATGCACATCAACAAATCTCCTTTCTAAAGGTGCCAATATTGAACACTAGAGATTTTGCATCTACTGAAATTTGATTCAAGAATTTTTCAGTTGAGCCAATTGTTTTAAACCAAAGTAACTAATTACTTAATCATTATATTGTGGTTAAGGCAATCATTTACTAGGCTTTCAAGATTTTATTAAAAAAACTAGTGGCATTAATCTATTTATTATGGAGTTCATTTTGGTCAAATTTTTTTGAGAAATTCAATCATTTATCTTTTTAAAAAAGAAAAATTTATTCTTTAATTAAAAAAAAATATCCCACTTGCTAAAGTTTGGCTCAAATTTAACGTATGCTGCATGGATGCTTTTTAGAAAATAATTGAGGAGAGAACTAGAATAATTACTTAAGGGCAAAGATTCCTATACACTTTTTTAGTGGACATACATTGCAGTCTGCTAGGTTTGCGCTCACGTCGTCTAGTGGGTCCCAGGGTTGACGATACTATTTTAGGTCTTTCCGAACTATTTTCTACTAGGTTATTCATCTGTTCCCCACAAATATTCGAGCCCAAAAAGGGTCTATTTAAAAGGAGAAAGTGTGGCCAGCATGAAGCACGCGCCTTATAAAAAATAATTATTTCACATATGTCCACAAAAATAATTATAATTACGAAAAAATACAATTTGATGCATGCTTGAAATTGTAACTACAAAAAAAAAATTGTAGCTGAAAGTTTGAAGTGGTTATAAACTTTCAATTTACTTTGGCAGATGCCAGAAGTACTTTGACATAATTTTCAAACTAAATTTAAATGTCAATTTGATAATTTCTAAGGCAGAAAAAGGGGATTATTTACTCCTTATGGGAAGATTAATATTTCTCATAATTTTGACGTCTTAAGTATTTATTCAAAACATGAATGATATTCATATAGAATTATTTTCCATTACAAGGCAATGCCTTTTGAATAATTTGATTGAATTTACATATGTAATAATTGAAATTATATTTTTATTTATTTATGGTTATTGTTAATTTAATTTAGAAATGAGTTGTCACAGTTACGTGTACGTGTACGTACTAACTTCTTCAAAAAAGGGAAAAATAAGTAACTGTGAAAAATGTACCTAAAAGTAGAAAAAATTGTGACATACGTTGGAAGAGCCTCCACGACCTGCACCATGATTCCCACGTCCCTTTCTATGTTGTGCATTGTTACCACGTGAGTAGGGATTAGCATCTCCAGCTCCCTTTGCATTGGGGTTCTTTCCGCTATTCATCTTACCATAGTTGGCCTCAAAATTTCTCTGTCCCAATGGGCCTGATATTATTATTCAAAAGAACCTCATTATGCCTTTCAGCCACTTGCAGTAGGTTGATCAGCTTATTGAATGTTGTGATTCTTTTGTTATCATATTCAAGTCTATACTGGTTCGCTAGTATAAGTGCTGAAGTAGAAAAAGTAGAAAGGGTCTTCTGAATCATATTATTTTCTGTGAGATCCTTTTCACAGAAGTTGAGATCCTTTCCACCTCCCCTTCAACTCGAACCACAGTTTTATCATGCGTTGTATCACTTGTATAGAAAAAGAATAACGTGTCAATAAAAATTTCCTCTTTTTTTTGTAAATATTTTCATTTTAATGCACCAAAGTATAATTTTTCTCTAAAATTATTTGCTTCAATCCACGTACACTCTAGAATTAGATAATGCTTCCGTAACAAATTACAGGCATAATATTCCTTTTGAGATGTCGTCCGATTTTAAGACTCCATTCACTTGTTATGATATAAATAACGTACCGAAATTCCCAATAAAAAAAATATTTGTAATTAAAATAGGATGGAGATAGTGTTACTCTCAAAAACACTTGGTAAAACACTCCCACTTTTATTGGGTTATTGGCAATCGAGTAAGATATTTGTTGCTTGGTTTTTGAGGGTTGAGTATAAGCCTATATACTTAATCCTTGACAACCGAGTAAGGCATTGTCAAATTTATACTTGATCCTTTGCACCCGATTAATACACGTCTTACTCGGTTGTGAATGACCCAATAAAAAGTGAGAGTGTTTTCAATAGATATTGGGGGTGCCAATATTTTCATCTATAAATTATTACATTCTTACATAATATGAAAGTAAAATATGGATCACAGAAGAAAAAAGTTACTTTAATCAAATCAGAATTCTAGATCAAATTACAAACTGTGCTATGTCACAATTGTCATAACAAAAAATAACATGTTATCTCATGTATGCTTTTATCATATGAAGATTTTATTCAAAAAATTGGTGGAGTTAATCTATTTATTATGGAGTTTATTTTTGTCCAATTTTATTTAAAAATTCAATTATTTACTTTTTTAAAAAAAGAAACTTTAATTTAAAAAAACAAATCCGTCTTTTTAATGTTGGGCTCAAATTTAACGTATGCAGCATGGATGCCTCTTAGAAAATAATTAAGGAGAGAGAATAAAATACTTACGGGCCAAAATTCCTCTGTGCCTTTTTATGGGACCGACGTTGTAGTCTGATGGTTCACGCTCAAATTGCAATTATTACTCTCACATCTGTTCCACACAAATATTTGAACTAGTGGCATGGGCCTATTTTAAAGCGACCATTTATTTATTATTATTATTATTTTTTTAATATATATACTAAAAGTATTTCGAGTTAGATTTTATGCACACTAGACAAATCTCTTTTATGAAGGAGTTAACGTTGAATACCAAAGATTTTGCATATATTAAAATTTGATCTAAGAATTTTTAAGTTGAGTCAGACTTTTTGAAATCAGAGTAACTAGTCACAAGACTATTATATTATGGTTTATATTGACGTTTAAAGAGGGAGATGAGGATATGAATTATATTTCTAATAATAATAAATTGATACAATAGGACCTTATTTATAAGCTACAGCATAAGGGGAAAAAACAAGGAAATATTATATCATAAGGAAACTAATACAATAAAGAAATCTAATTAATTATAATATATATTCTAATATTCCCCCTTAAGTTTGGTGTATAGATATCGAGCATGCCCAACTTGTTGATTAACATGAAAAATATCCTATTGGATACACCGGTCAACTGATCTTCCGAGCATATATGAGATATTGCAACTATGTTTTTCTATAATTTCTCTTTAATGAAGAATCTATCCACTTCCACATGCTTTGTTATATCATGTTGAATCTGATTTTGAGCAATATCGCATGCTGCCTTGTTTTCACAGTATAACATCATAATTTCTCTCAGCGGATAACCTATATTAGTCAATAGCAACTTTAGCCACAATATATAATTCCTGGACTCCTATTGACATTCCATGATATTCTGCTTCGGCGGTCAAACGAGAAATGACATTTTGTTTCTTACTTCGCCATGTGACAAGATTCCTGTAAAGTCTATATTTTGGTTGGCTTTATTCTTTCCACAAAAACACGTTTGCTTATAAGTTATTTGAGTCGTTTGATATTGCATCTGAAGAATTACAAGCAACCCAAGATACCGAAACGATGCACTGAAGAATTACATCGAGGAAGATACGGTGAGTATTGGCATTTGAATTTAATTTTTTAGGTGGTATTTTTAGAAAAACTTTTTCGGTCGATCTTTTTATTATTTTTGTTAGTGTTTTCTCACGTCCGTAATACTCCAGCCAATCGAATTTGTGAGAAAACTCTTGGATTATATTTCTAATAAGTTCTTAGAGTTGCTCCAAAAATTTGGGTCGAATTAGAACTCAAACGAATTTAATATGCAAAAAAATAAAAAAAAATTAGAAAAATTAATTAAAAAGTAAAAAATTTATTAAATAAATAAACAAAGTTTGAAAAGCAAAAGTTTCCTTTTTAAAGACAAACCCACGTGAAGATGTTCATAATATGTGTGGTTGTCCTTTTATTTAAAACATCCAATGCCACATGTCAACTTTTCTATGATTTAATTCAAAAAGGAAAAAGGGCATATATCTTCATGGTGGACCGGTACACCTCTTTATAATGCGTATCGGTTAGGTGCATTTTTGGGCTCATAATTAAATTCTTAAATTTTGAACCTATCCAAGTTTTTTGATGTATATCGGTTCGGCTATAATTTTTTGGGCATCAATTTTTATCGCAAAAATTTTATTTTTAATTATTTTTAACCATTTTCTAAAGAGAGTTGGTCTCTATATTTTTATATAAATAGACCCATAGGGTAGGGGACTTTGACACACTTTTAACATATATTTTGAGAGAGTTTTTTACACCTTAGAGAGAGATTAAAACCTCAAAACATAAAACCACCTTAAGACTTTTTATTCATGTCAAAAAAATCGTTCTTTCTATAAAAAACAAATCAGATCTCAAAGTGTGTGTGATTCTCAAACGGAGTTAAAGAACGGTGTGATATCGTAGTGAGTGATTCGTTGTAAACCTGCTCATGCGATTCGGATAGGAGGACTATACGTGCAGAAGGCGGGGATTTTTGCATGCGGCTTGCGCGATTCAAGTTTTGTAAATTTGTACGGTTTGAGATTAATCAAGTATGTAAACCTTTGTGCATATAGTGGATTGTTGAGGATTACTTTTGAACTGCAGGGATACCTCATTAATTATGGTATTTGCTTATCTGTTTAATTTGTTTATTAATTGTTGCGTACTATAAAAGATTAAACATGTTTTTCATAATTAAAATTCATAGACTTTTAGGGTTTATTTTTTGATTCGATTAAAATTGATTTTTGATAATACATCCACCTAATAACAAACGTAGGGTTAATTTAGTTAATTCACTTTCGCACGCTCTAGATTTTTCAATTCCTACTAACAAATGTGAAATATCCTGATGTAGACCGCTTTTTACTGATATTTCCAGCCTAATCAGCATCAGTGTACCCTTTAATTTTCAAAAAATCACTGTTCTTTGTAAACAAAATCCCTTTTCCAGGAGCTGCCTTCAAATAACTAAGAATCTTCATTATAGCCCGCATATGCTTCTTTCCAAGATTATGCATGAACTGACTAACTATACTCAATGCATAGGAAATATCAGGTCTAGTATGTGCCAAGTACATCAGCTTTCTTACCAATCTTTGGTAATGCCTTTTATCAACAGGCACTAATCAGCTTCAATTTCTAATTTTAATCTTTCTTCCATCGAAGTATTTGACGGTTGGCAAGCAGACATTCCTGTTTCACTTAGTAAATCCAATGCATACTTTTTCTAATAGGGGAAGACGCCTTTCGAAGATTTGGACACCTCAATCCCTAAAAAATACTTCAGCTCGCCAAGATCTTTCATCTCGAACTCCAGATATAGGTATTTTCAGTGCTTCTCATTCACGAGAGTTATCCCCGGTGACAACCATATCATCAAGATAGACAATAAATGATGTGATCTTCCCATGAAACTTCTTCAAGAACAACGTATGATTGAAATTGCTTTGTTTGTACCCGAACTTCGTCATTAATCTAGCGAATCTCCCAAACCAAGTTCTCAGAGATTGTTTCAAGCCATACAAAGACTTTCTCAATTTGCATACTTTATTTCTGTGCTCCACAGGAACATCGTACCTGTAACACCTTGTGTTTATATTATTGAAAATTTTGTTTGGTTCAGTGTGTTCAGTGTGAAAATGGTTGATAAATGATTTTAGTATACTTTAGATTGATTTTGCAGTTTTGAATGTAACAGGCGCCTGTTGTGGGAGGCAACTGACTATTTGGGATGGTCCTAGATTTATTTTTGCCTCGTTGTTAGAGAGGCACCCGTTGAGGCAAATAAACGCCTCTTGTGGGCCTAACAGGCACCTGTTGGTGTGATGCCCCGAATCCCGTTGAGAGAATCTATCCTTCGGGACCCGGTTGATCACAGGTGTCGTGCGTCGATAGCAGGTAGACAAAACAATACTTCTAAAATATATATACAATTACTAGGCAGCAACGTAAATTATAAACAACAAGATCCATAATAAAGTATACATTTATTCATACAAACCAAGCCCTACATAGGAAAGCAACGTGACATGTAAACAAGCCTCCAACAAGGTCCCACATACAAAGATCACAATCTCCATATGATACATATGTTTAAAGAAAACACACAACATACAGTGTTAATGCATTGGTCCTTCAATCATGAAGGACCCTCGAGTCGATAATAGCATAGAGGCAACCTAAGATGTAGCGTCCTTTCCTTTCCCTTCCCTTTCCTAAAAGACCCTATGAAAGTACCTGTGTAGGAAAACAATAGGGGTGAGTCAAACGGACTCAGTGGGAATCATCTATAATAAATTTATGTTGAATATAGTATATAAAATCTTTTAAGTAACTACATAAGACCAACACATGGTGCGGTTCAATATATATAATCATTTCATAAACTCTAAGCCGCAACAATGATAATTCTCGCACTATCCAAGCGTACACCATGTCTACGTTTCATGGTCTTTCACCCACGCGGCTGCAAAGCCTTGAGATCATTTATGTGCACGGTTTCGGGTTTTGCACGCAGGAGACGTTGTTCCAACTTTAAGCCCCGTCCAATGAGACCTTAACTTGGACCATTCAAGGACTATTGCGAAAGTGTAATCTCACAATGCGTCAATTGGCTCATTTAAGAAACAAGTGTGCCGTATACATGTTTTCAATAATCCTATATAACACCAATAGTGCAACCGATGAGAGAAGTCTTATAATAACAATTCCAACTTGTATAATAATTCATTAATAAGTGTTTTGTAAGTAATTCCCACCACTTGGAGCCATAAGAGTGAGAAATAAGTTTTTATAGTGCGGTTATTAAAAATAAGATGTGGTCCAAGTGGGTGTTAATGCTAATCAAGCAATTAGCCATAATTTCTTGTCATATCAAAGAATTTGAACCATACGTCGTGTAATACCCCGTACTTTAATTTATTTTTAAATTGAAGTATATTAGCTTATTTATACTCATATGAGTGATCGTTTGGTGATTCGGGTGGTTCGACTCGATTTCGGTTGGTAAATCGGAAGTTTTGTTTCTTCGCGATTCGTTAATTTTAGCTAACTTTGGGCTATCGTAATTTCTTTGTTACTTATCCGATTAAGGTTCCGTTTGTGAATGTATCTTGTATTTGTATCATTCTACAACTTTTGTTTTTTGACCGAAAGTTAATTAGCACTCCTTGTGGGTCAAAATAGGGCGCAAAGTAGGCCCATCGCTAAATTCTTGTCATTCGGTAGCGCTTTGGCAGAGTGTTGTCTTTGTCGAATTTTTGGGAATAATATGTCTATAATTTGGGGAAACTTCCTCTTCGGAAGATGTAGATCTTTGAATTACCTTTCTGTGGACATAAAGATCACCCCAATCCGAGTCTCGACCAAGAAGTTATGACCAAAATACCAACAGTGGTCAGTGCTGTGTCATGATCTTTGGCTAAGAGCTCCCAAGATCGATCTTGGAGCCCTGGGTGTCGATTTTTCTAGAGTTTTAACCCCATTTTCTCACCATTTATAACCATAACACACCATTTTCGACCCAAGCTCACTCCCATCTAATAGAAGGCTCTATAAAGAGATAGAGGTGGGTTCTTTGAAGGATTCTTACTCATTTTTCAACACTAATCTGAGCTAAAAGCTCCGAATCCTCCGAATCATCCTCTCATTCACTATTCATCGTCTTCTTCGTGGTGTTTGCTTGGGAAAGGGCTGAAAGCTTCATCTTTTCTCTTTCTTCTTCGCTAATAAGTCGAGGTAGGGGTTATATCTTTTCCAAACTAGATGATATGATCTTATTTACTAAAGAGGTGAATGATTTTACATATATATGTTTGATATGAAGCATGTGTTCCTTGTTATTGAGTACCCTTGGATGATTTATGCATGTATGATTATTAAGAACACCATGTTAATTGATATTCATAACTTATGCATGATTAAGTTATGATTCTATGATATGAAACAAGATATGATTTGTATGAATATGCTATTGATTTGTATGGATGTTCTTTGGATGTATATGTGTTGCTTTGACAAGAAAAGGCTTAATAAAGGGTTTCATATACACTAAAGAACATGGAAGTGGATTGGATGGAGTTTATATGGCATATGAAGTTATATTTTCTATATGATGCATTAGTTGAGACAAGATATGCCACTTGAACTTGACATCTATGTATTATAGACTTGTATGTGATGTTCCTTGGATATACATGCTTGGTTGTGTCCAAGTGGATTTGTAAATGGGCTATGAATATGCTAAGGAACATAGATACATGACAAATGAAGTATAAGTGGCATAGGTTGTTTCTAGTTTTCATTTAGAGCATGAATTGCATGCAATGCATAATTATTGTGTCAACATGGCGTTCTCGGAGATATTCTGGACAAGCTTGACGTACTTTCATGGCATGTAGAAAATGATATGCTTCTTGGGAGAGTTGTATCTTATATCCGTGTTACGGATGGCTGTCTATACTCGTGTGGTATACTTGAACATGTGATTTTCTTTCTTCGGGAGTTAGTCATTCGTATATGGATATCATTCTCTGGAGATCGTTGTTCTGCATGGCATCTATTCCCAGTTATATATATATATATATATGGTGGGATGTTGCCCATGGTTATCTGTATTTGTTTGGCCTTCCGTCAGGTGATAGGGAATGATGTGGTTAGTGCTTACCGGGATGGGAAAATAGGCAGGGGCCTGGTGCCCTTGGGTTGAAAAGCCCTAAACCTCCGGGGGGGTCCTTTAGTCGTCGGCTGTCTAGAGCCTGCGGTGAATAGTCCAGAAATCTAGACAACGGCAAGACACTAGTGAGTCATCGGCTGTCTAGAGCCCTCGGTGAATAGTCCAGAAATCTAGACAAGTGTTGAGACAATTGATATGGTAATGATCGATTGATATGATATTGCAGACTATGGTCCAATCATTAATTATCGATTGATATTCACCTGAGACGGAGAGGCCATATTCTGGTTATATATGTTATGATCTTGATACTATTTCTCTTGGGGGCGGTCAGGCCCATTGTCGTTATGACTATGAAGCTATTCCGCTTTGGTATCTCTTGAGGGCGGTCAGGTCCATTATCGTTATGATTATGAAGTTGTTCAGCTTTGGTATCTTTTGAGGGCGGTCAGGCCCATTGTTATGATAATTATGATTCGGTTTAGCTTTGGCATTTCTCTTGGAAAGGTGGCCTATATTCTGTTCTGGTGATTCGACATAATGGTTGACACAAAAGGGAGGTAACCTGCATATGCACGAGCATGCATTATCATGAACTAATGGTGCATATGATATGTTACAATTAATGTTTAAATTGTATTTTGAAAGGATTTACTTTGTTATGATAACAAATCATGTTATGTTTTCAAAGTTACACCCTTTCCCCCCTACTGAGCGATATACTCACCCCGTTTTCTAACTATTATAGGTACACAGGGGACATGTGATGTTAATGAGACGGCAGGTTCGGGATCGAAATAGAGAGCTCTGATACGGATTCATCATTTTGTTGTGTATATGTTATCTTGGGAAGCCACGGCTAGCCCGAAGTGTTATATATTGCTTAGACTTACTTAATTGGTTTTGTGTAACAGCTGTATGCATGTTTATGTACAGTACTATCATCATCAGTATGATTATGAAGATATTGTTTTTCACGCATGATATTACCTATTGAATTTCGTTATATATTTACATATATTCCCATTTTAGTCAATCTAAGTTGGGTTAGTAGCACTCCAGTGATGGCGAAAGGAATACAATAGAAGATCTTTAGGTTTTTCAGCACAACAGTCGTAAATCAATCGTAACTTTTGATCCCACCGTTGGATCGAGCTGATTTTTGGATATGTGATTCGGAACGCAAAGTTATTATTATTGCGAGAAAAATCAGGACGATCAGAAGTCGTTTCGGAGGCGAAAAAAATCAATTTTCGCATCCCAGCGAGAATTAAAAAAAATCTGACCAAATTGTAATCTGATGCTTTCAAACCTTAGTCTCCTCATATGGATCCTCTACATGATCCACAAAGGTGAAATTCCTTTATTTTTATAGGGTTTTAGCAAAAGTTTTTTTTTGTTCAATCTATACGCAATATCAAACGATCATGCATTTATGTCTCCATCAATTGGTATCAGAGGGATTGGTTTTCTTTGATACTGCGTACGGATTGAACTAGCCATGTTGTCCAGTTAAATCTATTTATGCATGTTCTTGTTGGATAGAATGTAGAACTCGCTAACCCTTGTTTTGTAGTGTTCTTGTCCCGCTATTATGGTCACATAATTATGTTTTATGTGATTGGATCCCACGATGTTTTTATTCGTGGTTAATTTTAATGTGCATGATGATTTGGGTTTTATTCATGGTTGTAAATTAAATTTAGATCAGATTTGTGAACTCCTTAAAAGGAGGCATAGGATCTATGTAATTTTATTTACAGTTTAGATATAATAGTTTATGTGTGAACTTCTTAAATGGAGGCATAGGACCTTTGTATCTAATATTGCAGTTTCATTAACGAAGAACGTTGAAGTAGGCGTTTCCACCATGATTGATTCCCGACATAGTCAGTGAAGTGGCGACGTAGGTCGTGACAGGTTTTTCAAAAGACTAGGGATGATGAAGCTTGGACCATAATAGCAGGGATTTAATTATTCTTATCATTGAATGGTTTAATGCTTTGTGTGATTGTGTGTTGGTCATATGTGTTTAATTATTAAGTTTCCTTATAATCTTGGACAACATGGATACATGACCATACCTAGATCACCTTTTATTTTATATTTAGTTCTTGTCAAATTAAAAAGGGTATATAAATATAAATTTGCGTAGTTGAAAAATATAAGTTTTTTTTTTTTAAAAAAAGCAGCAAGATAATTTTATTGCACATGTCTTTTATATTTCATACCCTTGTATTTTAGTTGACTAGAATTTAATATAAAATTTTCTTAACCATCAGAAAATAATGTTTTAAATACTAAGTGGGTGAGGGATTTTTTCACATAAAAATCCCACGGTCTCCATCATTGGTTTGTAGATGATATAATTTATTCTTCGTGTGTGTTATAGTGCTCACCTCCATATCGGAAAGAATAGATTGCGGAATCATTGTACAAATTTCACTGACTGATAATTTTAAATGATGTGATTTATTTTTCGTGTGAGTTTTTAGTGCTCACCTCCATATTGGAAATAATAAATTGCAGAATCATTGGACTAAATTAAATGATGGTATACACTTAGATATAAATAATAGTATGCTCTCCTCCAACTGAGTCTCTATTATTATTTGTAAGACCAAAGAAAGTCAGCTATTTAAATTTTACTTGACAATAAAGGATTGTCTAGATAGTATGTATTGCTTGACAATAAGGCATTGTTTAGAAAGTAAAATTTAATAGGTTTACATATGTCTAAGAAATAATGAATAATAAACGACCTCACTAACGGGGCATATTGTTCAAAGTCTTAGGCTGCTGGCGAACGCTTTTTGAAATGGTAGAGGGTACCATATTTAAAATATGTGTTCAAAGTTATTTTTGCCCATCATAATTTGTATGTGATTCTCAAGTTTTAAAATGGCAAACTCTTTCAATCCACTTTTAATTATTCTCAACTAAAACAAATTGATTGGACCTAATTATATTGACTAAAAAAAATGGGAACTTGAACATTGCGCTTACTGTTAAAGAGTAAAAGTTTGTACTCACTGAGTCTTATCCAGCAAAACCTGGTAAAGGGGAGACCGATGAGGAAACCCAGGCTTGCCGGAGGTGGAAAAAGGCTGATGAGATGGCGTGGTTTTACATTCTGGCACTCAAATGTGCTACAATATTAGCATTAGTCTTTTGCCACTGCCTACGACATAATGCTGAACCTCAAAGATATTTTTAGAGGATCAGGATCATGTCGCAAGGTAGGTTTCGACGAAAGGCCTCATGAACACGACTATTACTGAAGGAACCCGAGTTAATGATCTTGTTTTGAAGATGATTGGTCTTCTGAATGAACTAAGAGATCTTTGGAGCTGAAATCGATGGGGAAACTCAGGTCGATATCGTTCTCCAGTCGCTGCTGGATTTATTTAAGAGATTCTGACAGAATTACAACATGAATAAGCTTTATTCATTGCTGGAACTTCTTAAAGAAATCCAAGTAGTTGAGGAACTCTTTGGTAAGCTGGCTAGTACTCTAGTGGCTGAGAAAGCTTCAACTTCTATGCCTAAAAGCAAGAAGGGAAGAAGAAGAATGCATAAGCTGCAGTCCCATAAGGAGCAGTGTGTGCAGCAGTCGCTGAACCTCTAGGAGGAGTGAAAAAGTTTATGGGCCAGTATTTTCACTGTCAGTAGAAAGTGCATTTGAATAAAGATTGTCCCTGTTTCCTAAACCGTTATAACAACATATGTAAATTTCATCTATTTGTTGTTGTATCTTGTTTAGTGGTCTGATCTACCAGTACATGGTGTGTAGATTCGGGAGACTCTAATCATGTCTGCAATACTTTACAGGGGTTCCAGGAAACCAGACAACTTAAAAATAGAGAAAATTTACATATGGGCAGCTACGAATGTGGCAACAGTTGCAGTAGAAGATATTTATCTTCAGTCTAGTCAGAATAGGATATTAATGATTGAGGAATATCTATATGTATCTTCTATTAAAAGGAATTTGATTTCTATTTCTAGATTGGTTGAGGACAAACATTTTGTTTATTTTAATGATAAATCAGTTATCATTAGAAAAAATAAATAGTTTGTTTGTTCTGGTACATTAGTGATTGATCTTTACATTAATAATTCTGACTTATTAGTACTACAACTGAGTGAATTGAATAGCATTAATAGTTTACCAATTAAGAGAAATGAACCTTCAAAATGAACCAAATGTTTTTTTAGCACTTACGCCTTGGTCATATTAATCTAAAAAGAATTCAAAAACTGGTCGAAAATGGACCGTTAGGTTCATTGGAAGTGGAGGCACTTCCAGTTTGTGAATCTTATTTAGAAGGTAAAATGACTAAGAGATCATTCTCGGCAAAAGGCAATAGCGCTAAAGAACAGTTAAAACTGGTTCACTCTGATTTGTATGGTCACATGAATATCCAGACTAGAGGAGGCTTTGAGTATTTCATCACATTTCTAGATGATTATTTAAAGTATAGATACATTTAATGCGATGTAAGTCTGAAGTCTTTGAGAAATTCAAAGAATTCAAGGCAGAAACGGATAAGCATTTAGAAAAATGTATCAAATCACTATGATCAGATCGTGGTAGTGAATACCTCTTGGGAGATTTCAAGGAATACTTATTAGAGAACGGGATTACATATTAGTTGTCTGCACCGAGGATGCCACAGCATGACGGTGTAGCAGAAAGAAGGAATAAGACTCTTATAGAAATGGTAGGATCTATGATGAGTTATTCAGACCTACCTGATTCCTTTTGGGGATATGCTTTAGAAATAGTTGCATATATTCTGAACTTGGTACCATCAAAGTTAGTACCTACTACACCCATAGAATTGCGGACTGGGTGTAAGCCTAGACTGCGGCATATTCGGGTATGGGGTAGTCCAGCACATATGCTGAAAGGTAATGCGGATAAGTTGGAATCAAGAACGAAAATGTGTTTCTTTGTTGCATATCCAAAAGGAACCAAGCGTGGTTTATTTAATAATCCTCAAGAATATAATGTTATTATTATCAATGCCAGATTCTTAGAAGAGGATTATATCATAGACCATATGTCCAGGAGTATTGTTGTTGTAGTGGAAATGAGAGGAAAGAAAAATAGGGCACAATTCGTCTATACCTTTAGTACAAGAGGAAATACCACAGTAAATGGATATCGACATTCCATTACCTCGTCGTAGTGGGAGGATTGCCGATACTTGTGCACATCTTGAACAAATCACTAATACGTAGGTTCTCGAACCAGCACAATGTGTGGATAGTGAGTTAGTATGTTCAATATTTGCACAATGTACACAAACACAAGTAGTGCCTTGTCATAGTGGGAGGGTTATTGGTCAACCTGGTCGTTTTATGTTCTTGGGAGAATCTTATGATAAGGTCCCTGATGAACAAGAAACGAACCCTTTTTAACTGCAATGAAGTACTTCAAGATAAAGGTACAGAAAAATGGCAAAGGGTTATGAAATCTGAAATAGAGTCCATGTACTCTAACAAAGTCTGGGATCTTATAAAACCACCCGAAGGGATAAAACCTATCAGATGCAAGTGGGTATATAAGAGATAGAGAGAATTATACGGGCTTAAATCAAGGCTTGATGCTAAAATGGATCACTCAGAAAGAAGGGGATCGATTATGATGAAACCTTTTTACCGGTAGCCATGCCAAAGTCTATTCGAATTCTCTTATCCATTGCGGCTCATCTTGATTACGATATTTGGCAAGTGGATGTCAAGACATGTTTCCTTAATGGAAGTCTTGATAAAAGCATCCATATGATACAACCAGAATGATTCATAGCAAAGGGCCAAGAGCACATGTTGTGCAAGCTCAAGAAGCCCATTTATGGGCTTAAGCAATTGTCTAGATCTTGGAACATCTGTTTTGACCATGTAATCAAATCTTTTGATTTTGATCAATATTCGAATGAGTCTTGTGTGTATAAAAGGTGCAATGAAAGCGCGGTGTTATTCCAGGTATTGTATATGGATAATATCTTACTTATTGGAAGCGATATGTGAATATTATCTTCAGTGAGGGTATGGTTATCAAGTCATCTCGATATGAAGGACTTGGGAAAAGTCAGTCACATCCTTGGTATTAAGCTTATGCGAGATCGAAAAAATAGGATGTTAGGCTTATCCAAAGTACTTACGTTAATACAATTCTTGCCAGAGTTAGTATACAAGATTCCAAGAAAAGATTTCTCCCTTTTTAGGTATGGAATCACTCTATCCAAGATCAATGTCATAAGACACATGATGAGATAGAGAGGATGAAGGGAATTCCTTATGCTTCGGCAGTGGGAAGCCTCATGTATGCTATATTGTGTACTAGACCAGACATTTGCTTTACCATTGGTATGGTTACCAGATATCAGTCTAATCTAGGGAAACAACACTGGACTGCGGTAAAACATATACTTAAGTACCTTAAAAGGACTCAAGATTTTATGTTGGTTTACCAGGCAAACAGTCTAGTACCTGTTGGATACACAGACAAGGATTTTTAGTCAGAAGTTAGGATTCCAGAAAGTCAACTTCAAGTTATGTGTTTACTCTAAGAGGTGGAGTCATTGGTTGGAGAAGTATCAAGCAGTCAGGCATTGCTGACTCCACCATGAAAGCTGAATATCTTGCTACTTTAGAAGCAGCTAAGGCAGCGATTTGGCTCAGGAACATCCATATGAATCTAGATGTGGCACCTTCAATGTTATAAGCTATTTCACTTTATTATGATAATAGTGAAATAGTTGGGAGCTCGAAAGAGCCGAGGATTCATAAGAAGGAAAAACACATAGAATGTTCACGTTAAGGGAATGGGAGTGAGATGCATAGATGCATGGCTTTGAGTCTAAGTGGGAGATTGTTAGAGTGATATACTAAAAGCCATAATTTTCTTATTGGTTTGAATATGTTATAAACTTGGTTTTGCTATTTTAATGAGAATCTTTATGGGCAATGTTTGCATTATATTATTTATTTAAATATTGTGCATGTGTGTCTTTTATTTCATATAGTAGATGATTTGGTATGTAGAGTATAGCTTACACACATAAAATCATATCATCGGTTCTTGTGGAATATAAGTTTAATGGTTCACAATCTTAGATGGAATTGGACACCCATCGATAGGATTGTAGCACAAGTTTTAGTAGTTTATCTTAACTACAGGAAACGGTATAGTTTTAACTCATTGTGATAGTACACTTTGTGTGTATTGAATAGGACCAGTTTGGGTTAATTGTTTTTATACTGACTATATAAAACAATTTAAAATCCCATGGTTATTATGAATACTTATGCTCTTAATCTTGAAATAATTAATAGACATATATATGTAGTGTTTGTTGTTTTGACTCATTAAAAGTGAGATTCATTTATGGATCAATAATCTTTGTGAATTGGATGATGATACTATATATATGATGAATATTAATTATTGACGGAATCCACGTCCCGGTATAGGGATTGATAATAGCCCCTTGAGAAGCTTATAAGTTTTGATCATGTCAAACCTTGCAGGTGGATTATGTTAATCCGACATGTCAAATAAGTTAAGTGGTAGGCTCAAGGATTAAGAAGTCATTTAAATATAGTTGTTAGTAATTTAATTTAAATGATGGTTATCTGTAATCTTAACGTGGGGAGAATAATAAGTATTTAATAATAAGGAGCTCGAAATATAATTTTGAGATAAGGACGGGAGTGCAATTATAATTCTTTAGTGGTGTAAATTATAATTTATGGAAGGAACTAATTCATAGTGGAATTAGGATTCCAACTTTCCATAGGTAGCCCAAACACCTATTTCTCCTTAAGGTCCCTATCGTAGACTTATATATACGCCGGCCTTGTCTCTTCTCAAGATAACAATAATTCTTTTGAGTTAGGGTTTGTTCTATTGATAGAGGAGAAAATCTTGGTGATACCGTAGCCCACACTTGGTGCAAGATTTGATGGCGAAAGGAATACGATAGAAGATCTTTAGGTTTTTCAACACAACAGTCGTAAATCAATCGTAACTTTTGATCCCACCGTTGGATCGGGCTGATTTTTGGATATGTGATTCGGAACGCAAAGTTACTATCATTGCGCGAAAAAACAGGACGATCAGAAGTCGTTTTGGAGGCAAAAAAAATCGATTTTCGCATCCCAGCGAGAATTAAAAAAAATCTGACCAAATTGTAATCTGATGCTTTCAAACCCTAGTCTCCTCATATGGATCCTCTACATGATCCACAAAGGTGAAATCCATTTATTTTTATAGGTTTTTAGCAAAAGTTTTTTTTTTATTCAATCTATACGCAATATCAAACGATCATGCATTTATGTCTCCATCATCCAGGTCTTAATTACGGGTGTTGTCCTGTAGATTAAGGTGGGGGTGTTACACGTCGACTACTCAATCCATCAATTTTCATGTTTAATCAAAATCCCAACATATATACATAGACCTATTTAGGGAAAACTAGGTTTTTGTCATTTACATGAGATAGATTCATAATAAGGCAATAAGTTGCAAAGTAAATTTTAATAATAGATTCCCACCTCAATAGAGCTAATTTTTTTAGTTTAGAGGGTTGAACCAAGCCAAATCCAATGAATTTCGAAATCCCTCAAGTTTTAGCTTCTTGCTCAACAATGGTGGATGGTGAGATGAAATGGAAGATGAAGATAAAAGTGATGGAAATGACGATTCTAAGCTTACGTCTTGAATCTAGGATAAAATCCCCTCAAGAACCCATAAATTCGTTTTTCTCTCGCTCTCTCTCTCTCTGAGCTCTGAATGTGAAGGTGTGAGGAATGGAACAAAATGGGGTGTTTTGGGGTTAAAAATTGAATCAAAATAGGTCAAAAATGAGTATGTACAGGTGAGCAAGATCGATCTTTCTACCAAAATCGATCTTGGTCCGGGTAAAATTGCATTGGCTGGGTTCTGTTAACAGTTTTTGATGAGCAAGATCGATCTTGCTTGCTCCAGGTGAAATGTGCTCTGTTTTGAATCTACTTAATTTTCACCCTCGAAAATCTAAGACGCGGGCTTATAGCATATCATTGAAAATCTAAAACAATCTCTAAATTCATGAAATACCAAGCAACAACCCAAGGTCTAAATAACAAGATTAAGATTTTTAACATAAATCTTATCATACAAACTAAGCTATACACAGGAAAGCAGCGCAACATATAAACAAGCCTCCAACGAGGTCCCACTTACTAAGTTCACAATATCCGTATAATACGTAAGTTCAAAGAAAAATATGCAACACATAACATAACATTAACAAAGTACAAAGTTTAAAAGCATCGGTCCTTCAATCATGAAGGAACCTCGAGTCAATAATGGCATAGAGGCAACCTAAGATGTAGCATCCTTTCCTTTCCCTTTCCCAGAAGACCCTACGGAGGTACCTGTGTAGGAGAACAATAGGGGTGAGTCAAACGGACTCAGTGGGAATCATATATAATAGAATTATAATTAAAATAGCGTGTAAAATCTTTTATATAACTTTATAAGACCAACCCATGGCGCAACTCTATAAATATATACTCGTTCCATAGAGTCCAAACGACAACAATGGTAGCTCTCGCAACTATCCAAGCATACACCATGTCTGCGTTTCGTGACCTTTCGCCCATGTGGCTGTAGAGCCTCACAATAATTTTCGTGCACGGTTTTGGGTCTTGCGCCTAGGAGACTTTGTCCGAACTTTCGGTCCTGTCCAATGAGACCTTACTTCGGACCGTTCAAGGACTAGTGCCAAAGTGTAATTTCAATAGCGCATCAATAAGCTCATTTAAAAAATAAGTGTGCTATCCATATATTTTTGATAATCCTATATGACATCAATATTGTAACTAATAAGAGAAGTCTTATATCAACAATTCGGACTTGTATAATAAATCGTCAATAGGTGATTTGTACATAAATCCCACCACTTGGAATGATAAGAGTGAACATTATATCTCATAGTAGAATTATTAACAATAAGGTGAAGTCCAAGTGTGTTTTTGATACAATTAAGCAATAAGCCATAATCTCTTGTTGAAACATGTGATTTGAACTATAATTAGGCTATTTAAATCACTAATTTCAACATATCATCCAAACTCCAACATACGCACATAGACCCATATAGTGAATATAGGTTTTTGGCAAGAACATGTACTAGATTTATAATGAAGTCATAATAAGAAGTAAAGTAGATTTTACTACTACATTCCCACCTCAATAGAGCTAAATCTTTGAGTTTGGAGGATTGAATCAAGCCAACTCCGTTGAATCTCGAAGTTCTCAAGCTTGCAACTTCTAGACCTAATAATGTTGGATGGTGATATAGAAAAGAAGATGGTGATGAAAGTGATGGAGATGATGATTCTAAGCTTCCATCTTGAATCTAGGATGAGATTGTTGCGTCAAAAACTTATTTTATTTACTCGCAAGCGCACGAATCGGTATATAGTATAGTTTATGCAAGTGCGAGGTCGAACCTAAGGGACTTGATATTTTTACCACTTACTAATTTTGATTAATTCTTAATCTAGTTTAAAAATTGGGAGATTGTGAATTATCAATTAAAAACACTAATAAAATATTTAATTAATAAAATACTAACTAAATAATCAATTAACAAAATATTAAAAAAATAATCAATCTATAAAATACTAGGGTGGAGAAATCATATATTTGATATCATGTTCCTAATATTCATGCTTAATAAATTATACTATTTGTCTCGCATTAATTTGGTCTCTCGACTCTATTAGATGCGGAAAATAAAATCATTTAAGTCCAATTAATTTTTAAAGTCTAATTATTAATTCTTTCATACCCAAACTTATATATAAAGTCAAAACACTCATTATATTCGTCAAAACACAATTTATATCTGCTTTTAACAAATCATAAACTGAATCCAACAAATTATAATGAGAATCCAATTTTATTTTTATATCAATTAAAATAGGCATTCAATAGGAAGGATTATTTTTAACATTACAGCATTAAATGGGTAGAATTAATTGGCATGAATATGTGCAAGGGAGTCAATCAAATATAATCATCCTCTACCCTAGATAATAATCTAGCCTAGCATGCTTGCAATTAAAACACAAAACATAATTAAATAATACAAAAATAAATAAATTAAATACTTACTTGAGTACGCGCAAATAAATTGAGGAAGAAGAAATTAATTCTGAATTAATTGCAATAGTCTAAAAGCATCCAAGCATCCAAATACTATCAATAATAAAGATAAAAGCTTCTGCTAAATTGAAGACAGAAAGGAAGAAAAAAGAAGGAAAGAAAAAAATAGATGCTTGCTCGGCTGCTATGCTTGTCTTGATGCCTCAGGAGAATGAATTTATAATGAAGAGAATGTGTTAGGGTTTGATGGGTGGTTGGTGGCTTAGGGTTAATTGACATGGGCTTGGGTTTAATAGGTGGGCTTCTGGGCTTGTGGGCTTAAAGAGTGGGCTGTTGCAAGGGGGCTTGGGAGCTGGGTAACAGGCTTGGACATGATAAAAATGACATGGGCCATCTGGCTTGCTATTGGGCTAAATGGGCTTGAATTTAATTGGCCCGCTGGAATTAATTTATTTGGCGCACTGATCTTATTTCGGCTGTAACTTCGTGCTCCGAACTCCGATTGACGTAAGATTTTCGCCCACGCGTAGCTAACTCAAAGATCTAAAACTTTTGTCTCTGGAGTTTTCTTCAAATTCTGTATGGATTAATGCCAGAAATTTCTTGAATACAGGTGATGTGCGCAGCCAATCTCTTCTTGTTTTGAAATCTTCCAATTTAATTCTAAACACCTGAAAAACACTAAAAATACAACAGATATAAAAATATATGCTCTCCAAAGTATAAATTAGTGGGTTACAATATACTAATTTCTTAGCACATCAAATTCCCCCCAACTTATACTTTGCTATTCCTCGAGTAAAGCTAATAAAAATCTAAGAAATTAAAATAACTAATCCTAGCTCTGTTTCGCGGAGTCGCGATTGCACTTGGCATGTGCAACAAGCCTTTTAAACCCCATGGTTCCCCCAAGAGGACGAGTGAAGTCTCGTGATGGTTTGCAGTGAATATACCAACAAAATTCGAATGCAACGATTCTCATTAAAATTTATTCCCCTTTTTTCACCAAATGTAAATAACTCAACAAAGATATCAAAACACATGTATGCTAAGCAATGCGACACACATGCAATATCAAAGTTCTCAAACTAGAAAGATTAATAAGAATATTTCTTTCTCTCCAATCTCATTGTGTATGTGTGTATTAACAACAACATAACATATTTGATATCTAAGCAGGCAAAACTTTCAAATTCCATCCAAACTATGCTTTGACTTAACTCTTCACATGGTATACACTCCACAAATGAAACACTCAAGAATATGGTGTACATGCTCTCATTACATGTGGGCTATAAAGAGTAAATGTATTCAAATTCAAATGCCTCTCACATGTATATATATGAAAAACGCTATAAATGAAAGAACAAGAGTCTCATGAAAGGATAAATCCCACTAAAATGGTGAAATGCATAATTGGATTCTCTCTACCACTCGCACATCAAAACCATATTCCAAAGGATCTTTAGGACTTTTTCGGGTTGTAATATAAGGCTTAGGGTGATGGCTAATCAAATGAAGTGGTATAAAAGGATTCAAAGATCTAAAAAACATATTGAGATGTATAAAATTAATATTTCAAGCTAAACTTGATTTTATTTGAGCTTGTTTTTTTTTTTTTTTCATCACTGATTTTTTTTTTTATATTTTAAGCTCTCTTTTCACTAATGCCTGTATATAGAAATAACATCTCAAACATTCTTAGATAAAGGGTAAGCTATATAAATATGGTTTATACTCCTACTTGGAGTAGGGTATGGATATTCGGTTATGAAAGAAAGGCTTATATATAAGGCTCAAAAAGGGTGACTAGCGGTATATATTTCAAGGTGAGATTAGGCTAAATGTAGGCTATCAAAGATGGCCTAAATCACTTCCTAAGGTTTATAGTTCGCCAGTTCAAATAATATCAAGAATCCTTAAGAGAAATTGCATTTCATGGACGTACCTTTCTAGTGTTCAATCAAAGCAAAGAATAATGAGACTACTTAACGAGATACGCTTTTCAAAAATTAAGAGTTGATATAAAAACTCTCAAATAAGAAGATTGGCTCAAATACTCACGGGTTATTTAGTCTCCACATTTATGTTTTTCAGGAATTTTTAGTTATGCTTACTCTTCCATCTAGTCATGCATAAGTTGTCATATGTGCTCAAATATAATGATGATTGAAAATCATGAAATTTCTCTTAATAACGATAGTAGGAGAACTAGGCATGCACATGTAAAGTATTAAGACAAATGCGTCATCGTTAGCACACTGGCTATACAAAGGGAAATTTTAAATCAATCTAAGAACCATTGCATTTTTTTTTTATTTTTTTCTCTTTTTTTCTCTTTTTTTTGAAGAAAAAAAAGTTTGTTCAATTTCTAACAAAGTGCAATCTTTTTTTTTGAAGAAAAAAAAAAGTTTGTTCAATTTCTAACAAAGTGCAACATGTGAAGTGCATGGAATGATAAGGCAAATAAATCCCTCCCCCCAACTTAAATTTTACATTGTCCTCAATGCATAAAGACAAGTAAATAAAAAAAGGTAAGATATCACCTGGTGACAATGAAGCGTAATGACAAGATAAACCTGCACTTTTGTTAGAGAGAAAACAAAGAAAAGCAAAATAGAAATCCAAATATAATATTATACACAATAATATACAATAATCATGGCCTCAAAAATCAATCCTGATAAACAGGATTCTCCAAAAGCATAACATCAACTTCTAGGTTTGTAAACTCCAAAAATGGTTTTAAATGATGGCCATTCACTTTAAACACACTACCATCTTTTGGATTCTGAATTTCAATGGCCCCATGAGGATAAACCTGCTGGACTATGAATGGACCCGACCATTTGGATTTCAACTTACCTGGGAACAGATGCAAACGAGAATTATAAAGAAGGACTTTCTGGCCAGGGTGAAACGATTTTCGAAGAATCTTCTAATCATGTACCCTTTTCATCCTTTCTTTGTATGACTTGGCACAGTCATAAGCATCATTCCTTATCTCTTCTAGCTCAGCCACTTGAAGTTTCCTATGGGTTCCTGCCTGGTCAATATCAAAATTAAGCTGTCTAACAGCCCAACAAGCTTTATGTTCTAACTCAACAGGCAGGTGACATGCCTTGCCATAAACTAAGCGGTAGGGAGACATTCCAATGGGAGTCTTGTATGCAGAACGGTATGCCCACAAAGCATCTGTCAGTCGGAATGACTAATCTTTTCTATTAGAATTTACCGTCTTTTCCAAGATATGCTTGATCTCCCTATTCGAAATTTCAACCTGTCCACTAGTTTGTGGATGGTACGCAGTCGACACTTTATGGATCATTCCGTACTTTTTCATTAGACTTTCAAATGGTTTATTGCAAAAGTGTGACCCCCCATAACTAATGATAGCGCGAGGTGCACCAAAACGTGCAAGAATATGTTCTTTCAGAAATTGGACCACCACTTTGTGGTCATTTGTTCGGCATGCAGTAGCCTCGACCCATTTTGAGACATAGTCAACTGCTATTAAGATGTATAGATTGCCAAATGAGTTAGGAAAGGGTCCCATAAAGTCTATCCCCCACACATCAAATATTTCCACTATCAAAATGGGATTAAGGGGCATCATACTTCGGCGTGTAAGACTTCCTAACTTCTGACATCTCTCACAAGCTACACAATAAGCATGTGCATCTCGAAACAATGAAGGCCAATAAAATCCACACTGCAAAACCTTAGCAGCTGTTTTCTTTCCACTAAAATGGCCTCCACATGGCTGATCATGGCAAAAGGAGAGAATTTTCATTTGATCTTCCTCAGGAATACATCTTCTAATTACCTGATCTGGACAATACTTGAAGAGATAGGGATCATCCCAATAAAAGTACTTCACCTCGGACAAAAATTTGTACTTATCTTGCTTTGACCAATGATTTGGTATTTCACGAGTGAAAAGATAGTTCACAATGTCCGCATACCAAGGTGACTGAGAAATTTGCATTAGCTGCTCATCGGGGAATGTTTCAGCTATGGGCACTGAATCACTAGAGAATTCAACTATGAGCCTGGACAGGTGGTCTGCTACAATATTTTTAGCTCCTTTCTTATCTTTAATTTCCAAATCAAACTCTTGTAACAATAAGACCCACCTAATCAACCGCGACTTTGCATCCTTCTTAGAAAGCAAGTATTTCAAAGCGGCGTGATCTGAATAGACAAGGACTTTGGATCCCAAGAGATAGGATCTAAACTTATCTAGAGCAAAAACGACTGCTAGCAACTCCTTCTCTGTGGTGGAATAATGGAGTTGAGCATCGTTCAAAGTTCTGCTTGCATAGTAAATTACGTGAGGGACTTTATCAATTCTATGACTTAAAACAGCCCCAACCGCATAATCAGATGCATCACACATGATCTCGAATGGAAGATTCCAATCAGGGGACCGAATAATAGGTGCGGAGGTCAAAGCAGATTTCAAAGTTTCAAAGGCTTTTAGGCATGCTTCATCAAACACAAATGGGGCATCTTTAGCAAGAAGATTGCACAGGGGTCTAGCAATCTTGCTAAAATCCTTAATAAAATGCCTGTAAAATCCAGCATGGCCTAAGAATGAACGAATCTCTTTAACTGTCCGCGGGGGCGATAGGTTAGAGATTAAATCAACTTTAGCCTTATCCACTTCAATTCCCTTTTCAGATATGATGTGCCCAAGAACAATTCATCTTTGTACCATGAAATGGCATTTTTCCCAATTAAGTACGATATTCTTCTCCTTACACCTCTCTAAAACTAGAGTTAGGTGTTCCAAGCATTTTTCGAAAGAAGACCCAAAGACAGAAAAATCATCCACGAAGACCTCTAGGAATCGCTCTACCATGTCAGAAAAGATAGAGATCATACACCGCTGAAAAGTGGCAGGTGCATTGCATAGCCCGAAAGGCATGCGTCGGTAGGCGAATGTACCAAAAGGACACGTGAATGTCGTCTTTTCTTGATCAATTGGGTTAACTGGAATCTGGTTATAGCCGAAGTAACCATCTAGAAAACAATAGTATGCATGACCGGCTAACCGTTCCAACATTTGATCAATGTAAGGAAGGGGAAAGTGATCCTTCCTAGTCATCGAGTTCAATTTTCGGTAGTCAATACAAACACGCCATCCCGTCTGAACACGAGATGGAACTAACTCATTATGCTCATTTGCTACCACTGTAATTCCCGATTTCTTAGGAACTACTTGCACAGGGCTTACCCACTCACTATCAGATATTGGGTAGATAATACCCGCGTCTAGAAGCTTGAGTACCTCAGCCCTGACAACTTCTTGCATCACTGGATTCAACCTCCTTTGGGGTTCACGAGAGGGTTTTGAGTTCTCCTCTAAGTGAATCTTGTGCATGACAACTGATGGACTGATCCCTTTTAAATCTGCGATTGACCACCCTATAGCTTCTTTATGCTCATGAAGGACTTCAAGCAATTGCTTTTCTTGAGCAATATCGAGATTAGAAGCTATGATAACAGGCAAAGATTCTGCTGGACCTAGAAAAGCGTACTTCAGATTATCAGGTAAGGGCTTTAGGTCTAGCTTTGGTGGTTCTTCAATGGAAGGAGGTCGAGGAGTTGATGAAAGATTGAGAGGCTCTGGTTTTGGTTGAAAAGATTGTGTACCCATGACAGGTACTGAATCCAAGAGCGCATTGACATGCTCTATTGATTCATCTATGTCAAAATCGCAACCAAAATGAGACAAACATGCCTCTAATGGGTCCTCTTTGCACGTTTGCAGAAAAGATTCCTCTACTAGACTATTAATCAAGTGAACTTGACCAACATCATCATCATCAGTGTCTATAGAGGTTTTGCTAATGTCAAAGATATTTAGCTCAGCGGTGAGGTTCCCAAAAGAAATTTTCATTACTCCATTCCTGCAATTGATTAGGGCGTTAGAAGTAGCAAGTAATGGTCGCCCTAGAATCACAGGAATCTGGCCTTTAATGTTCTGAACAGGTTCAGTGTCAAGGACAACAAAGTCCACTGGAAAGTAGAAAGTGTCTACCTTTATCAAAACATCTTCAATGACTCCCCTTGGAATTTTTACTGATTGATCAGCAAGCTGGATTGTCATTGGAGTCGGTTTTAACTCTCCTAAGTGTAACTGCACATACACAGAATATGGCAGTAGATTCACACTAGCCCCCAAATCTACCAAAGCTCGCTCAATATGGTTATCCCCAATCTTGCAGGAGATGGTTGGACAGCTAGGGTCCTTATATTTGACAGGGATTCTGTATTGAATTATGGAGCTCGCTTGTTCAGCCAAGAATGCCTTTTTCGGAACATTTGTTCTCCTCTTTTGAGTGACTAAGTCTTTGAGGAACTTAGCATAAGAAGGTATTTGCTTTATTGCATCAAGTAATGGGATGTTTATCTGGACTTGTTTAAACACCTCCAAATTTTTTTCAAATTGTGTACCTTTCTTGTTGTCTTTAAGCCTATGAGGAAATGGGGCTTTAGGAACAAAAGTCCTACTCGAGGTATCTTCAATTATTTGCTTAGTAGGAGGAGCTTGGTTCACAACTTGAGGTGTAGGAGCAACCTCAGCTGGAATTTTCTCTTCTTCTTTCTCTTCCTCCTCGCAATCTGGCAAACTCACTTTATTGTCAACCACCTTTCCCGATCTAAGTGTGGTGATGGCTTGGACTTGCCCATGTGTTTGTGCATTTGGTGGGTTAGAAGCTGACCCACTAGAAGAAACACTTTTAGGGTTCGGGATTGGTTGACTTAGAAATTTTCCCTTCTCTCTTTCACCCAGTTGACTCGCCATTTGACCCATTTGATTTTCTAGCCTGATGATGGCTTGAGTGTTCATAAGGCCATTATTTTTGACTTCTTGCAAAAGCTGGCTTGAAGTCTGATTGTTTTGGGTTGTCACTTGGATAAATTGTTTGAGAGTGTCCTCCAAAGATGAGAACTGTGTTGGAGTGACATAGGATGATGGAGCAGGTGGAGTAGGTTGGAATGGTGGATAGGAATTTCCATGAGGACGGAAACCAGGGGGTGGCTGCTGTAGTGGAACATTAGATGATGAGGAACCATATTGGACATGGGCTGACTTTGTGACCACGAAAAATTTGGATGATTTCTCCAACCTGGATTGTATGTATCTGTGAATGGACTATTGAATTGCTTCTTGTAGTCATTCATCGCATTTACTTGTTGTGGCGCGAATTCAGAAAATCCTACCATAGAGGGGCAAGTTTGCGACGTGTGCATAGGGCTAGCACACACAGAACATCCTTCAGCTTGAACTTGGTTAACGGAATTACCGTCCAGCCGCATTGTTAGCGCTTCAAGTTTCTTTGAGAGACTATCTAACTGCCTTCTAGTCTCTACACCTTCAGTTAATTCATAGATGCCTTCCCTCTTCTTGTTTTGAGATGAAGAATTTCTTCGAGAAGAGAAATCCCATTGCTGAGAGCTCTCGGAAAGATTCTCGAGAAAATTATAAGCTTGATCTTCAGTGAGACTAAGAAAAGTACCACTGTTCATTGACTCAATCATATTTCGATTAGTTTGAGTCAATCCATTGTAAAAGAATTGTACTAATCTCCATGTCTCAAAACCGTGGTGGGGACATCTGAGAAGTAGGTCCTTAAATCTTTCCGAAGACTCAAAGAATTTTTCATGATCTTCTTGACAAAAATCCGATATCTGTCTTCGAAGTTCATTCGTTTTTAACATAGGAAAAAATTTAGTAAGAAATTTGGAAACCAAAGTTTCCCAATTATTGATGGACCTAGAAGGTAATGAATTGAGCCACGCCTTTGCTTTTCCTTTCACGGAAAAAGGAATAAACGTAAACGAACTGACTCATCTGAAAAATTTTGAAACTTAAAGGTAGCGCAAATTTCTAAAAAATCCTTAATATGGAGATAAGGATCTTCTTGATCGATTCCATGAAAACTTGGAAGAAGTTGCATCATTTGCGGTTTAAGCTCGAAATGATTGGCAGTGGTGGAAGGTAAAACTATACATGAAGGTGGGTTGGTAGTGATAGGAGAGAAAAGCTCCCTTAAAGTCTTCGTCTCTTCCTGTTCATCAGCCATTGTCCCTATCTCAAACAAAGGATTAACTTCTAGGTTCTCTATCCTATTCAATCTCTTAATGCCACGCTTCCAAACAATGCTCATACACTACTCTACTCCTAAGATTTTTTTCTTTTTTCTTTTTTTTTAAATAAAATAAAAATGAACTAGTAGAAAGAAATAATCTAAATTAGTAAAATGGGGGGACAACTTATCAAGTCCCCGGCAACGGCGCCAAAAACTTGTTGCGTCAAAAACTTATTTTATTTACTCGTAAGCGCACGAATCGGTATATAGTATAGTTTATGCAAGTGCGAGGTCGAACCTAAGGGACTTGATATTTTTACCACTTACTAATTTTGATTAATTCTTAATCTAGTTTAAAAATTGAGAGATTGTGAATTATCAATTAAAAACACTAATAAAATATTTAATTAATCAAATACTAACTAAATAATCAATTAACAAAATATTAAAAAAATAATCAATTTATAAAATACTAGGGTGGAGAAATCATATATTTGATATCATGTTCCTAATATTCATGCCTAATAAATTCTACAATTTGTCTCGCATTAATTTGGTCTCTCGACTCTATTAGATGCGGAAAATAAAATCATTTAAGTCCAATTAATTTTTAAAGTCTAATTATTAATTCTTTCATAGCCAAATTATATATAAAATCAAAACACTCACTATATCCGTCAAAACACAATTTATATCGCTTTTAACAAATTAAAATGAATCCAACAAATTATAATGAGAATCCAATTTATTTTTATATCAATTAAAATAGGCATTCAATAGGAAGAATTATTTTTAACATTAAAGCATTAAATGGGTAGAATTAATATAAAATAAATATATAATAATTAGAATTTAAAAATATTAATAATATAAATTAATTTAATCTAAATTAGAATTATGAATTAATATTTATATAATTTTATAGATAATAGAATAAAGAAAGATAGAAAAGAATAGAAAAATAGAAATTGATTAAATTAGATATTATAGCATAAATTGAAATGAATTTGAATGATGAATTATTATAGGATTGATTAATTTATAATGAAAGAAATTAGAATGTAGAATTATTAATGGCATGAATATGCAAGGGAATCAATCAAATATAATCACCCTAGATAATAATTAGCCTAGCATCTTGCAATTAAAACACAAAACATAATTAAATAATACACAAATAAATAAATTAAATACTTACTTGAGTACGCGCAAATAAATTGAGGAAGAAGAAATTAATTCTGAATTAATTGCAATAGTCTAAAAGCATCAAAGCATCCAAATACTATCAATAATAAAGATAAAAGCTTCTGCAAAATTGAAGACAGAAAGGAAGAGAAAAGAAGGAAAGAAAAAAATAGATGCTTGCTCGGCTGCTGTGCTTGTCTTGATGCCTCAGGAGAATGAATTTATAATGAAGAGAATGTGTTAGGGTTTGATGGGTGGTTGGTGGCTTAGGGTTAATTGACATGGGCTTGAGTTTAATAGGTGGGCTTCTGGGCTTGTGGGCTTAAAGAGTGGGCTGCTGCAAGGGGGCTTGGGAGCTGGGTAACAGGCTTGGACATGATAAAAATGACATGGGCCAGCTGGCTTGCTATTGGGCTAAATGGGCTTGAATTTAATTGGCCCGCTGGAATTAATTTATTTGGCGTACTGATCTTATTTTGGCTGTAACTTCGCGCTCCGAACTCCGATTGACGCAAGATTTTCGCCCACGAATAGATAACTCAAAGATCTAAAACTTTTGTCTCTGGAGTTTTCTTCAAATTCCGTATGGATTAATGCCAGAAATTTCTTGAATACAGGTGATGTGCGCAACCAATCTCTTCTTGTTTCGAAATCTTCCAATTTAATTCTAAACACCTGAAAAACACTAAAAATACAACAAATATAAAAATATATGCTCTCCAAAGTATAAATTAGTGGGTTCCAATATACTAATTTCTTAGCACATCAGAGATCCCTTAAGAAACCCCCAAATTCACCCCCCTTCTTTCTCACTCTACGTTTTAAACTCGAAGGTGTAAAGAAATGGGAAGAAGTGGTGTGTTTTGGGGTTAAAAATTGAGTCAAAATGGGTCTGTACTGATGAGCAAGATCGTTCTTGGTCAAAGTAAAAGTGCATTGGTTGGGTTCTGTTTGACAATTTCTTATGAGCAAGATCGATCTTATTACCAATGTCGATCTTGCTCCAGGTGAAAAGTGCTATGTTTTGAATCTGCTCAATTTCCACCCTAGTAAGATTTATCTTACTAGCAAGATCAATCTTTCTAGGCACAACACTAACCTCACCTATTACATTGAGCCCCAGACCCCCAAGATGGTGGAATCTTGTGTCGGGCTAAACACGATACTTGTAGAAGGGAATGATACGAAACTTTTGGCGCAATGAAGACTCATTTAGACATCGGATGAGGAAGTTATGGCCTCTGAAAGATGGCCAAAATTTTAGAAATCGCGTAATGTCAAAACATATGATTATTTCCTCTTATCCAATTTAGGCCACCCTAATTATGAAATGATTGTTTATGCATACTTAGTTATGCCATTACAATACATTGAAGGTGTTAAACCAAACAAAACTAACTCGAATCATAATATGATTAGCCAAAATGACATTTTCATCCAAACAAAATTTAAACGAAAATAAACATGGATAATTACACTAGGAGTATTACAATCTCCCCGCCTTATGGAATTTCATCCTTGAAATTAGCAAGGATAGGGTTAGAAAGTACCTCATTAGAGCAAGTGTGGATATTTTGCTAAAATTTATGATTCTGGCTCCCAGGTAGCTTCTTTGGCACCATGGTGTCTCCAAATGACTTTCACCAATGGGATCACTCGGTTACAAATAACTTTTTCCTTATGATCTACCATTGCTACCGAATATGTTTCATAAGAGACATCCTCGTTAATTTCTAGTTCGTCAGTCGGAATGACATAAGAAGGATCCGGCACATACTTGCGTAACATTGACACGTAAAACACATTATGAATATGCTGAAGTAAGAAGGTAGAGCTAGACAATAAGAAACCGAACCAACAAGTTCGATAACCTCAAACGGCCCAATGTACCTTGGAACCAACTTACCCTTATTCCCAAATCTTACAATGAAACATTTATCCGAATGTTTACTATGGAATTTTCTTTTCTTAGCAAACTTCCATTTTGTAGGTCGGAAAATAACCCTAGAGGGGGGGTGAATAGGGTTTTTAAAACTTAATGCGGAATTTAAAAACTTTTCTAACAATGTTTAAGTAAAACAAATTTACAAAATAAATTATCAAGGAATGCAATCAAATAAACAATCAAGCAAATAAATAATCTCAAGCAAACAATAATATAGCAAGTAAATAAAGAGATTGAGTTAGAAAGATTGAACCAATCGAAGTCCAAGATTTTTTGTCCACACGGTTCGGCTTGTTCCCCCTACTCCGCGCTCGTCGGTTAGTTCCCGAGAATTTCCACTATAACCGATCTCCTTCCGGGTGAAGATCAAACCTCTACAAGTGTATTCTTCTCACACACTCTTACAAGTATTGAAACACCCTCAATACTCTCACAAGAAATCCCTCTTGCTATTCTATGAGATACACCTCTCACAAAAATGATTTGAACAAGTTTTTGGTGACTAACACCAATGTACAATATCTCTCTTGTGTATAACAAAATACAAATGATGCTCACACTAAGAGATATCAAAATTGATCAAAAATATATAGCTCAAAAATGAAGAATATGATCAATAATACTTGAATAACTTTGTATATATGTAAAATAAGTTTGTAGAATGATTCAAGTGTGTTAAAACATGTCTAAGACATCATATATATAGCTTGCAAAACCATATGGCCGTTGGGGATGATTAAGAGAGGTTTTGGCTCCAAGGTATACATTTTCAAACTTTCCAACAGCTAGTTTTGACAAAAAAATTCAAAATTGTTTTGCTAATTTCTCCCAATTAGACCGTTGGATCATGCTCAAATTTTAGTCAAAATTGCCAGGAGATGTTGTCTAACTACTGTAAAAATTTCAAAATGATCGGAGTTCGGGAAGGCCTCCATTTTACCGTTAGATTAAAACTGGGCAAAAATTGAGCGAATTTTAAACGAAAAATAAAAATATTTTTCCAATTTAATAATTTAGTTCCAAATAAAAGTCTCTAATGATTTTGAACCTCAAATATATGTTTCTAAGATACCCATTTTTATTATAACTTAAAATATGATCATTTAAAATTAATATGAATTTATTTTGAAACTCGGTTTTTGTAAAATGATGTTTTTCAAATAAATTCAATTTCAAGCTAGTTTGAATCAATCTTAAAAGATGTAAGAATATGTTTGAGCTATAGGAATTTGATCAATAAAGTATATTTACATAAAATCTAAGCACTCACTCCATTTAATGATAATTCGAGTCTTCGTGATGCTTGATTTTCTTGTGCGTATCTTTACTTGTTTGATGTTCTTGATCCTTTCTTGGTTTTGATCTTTGTGAAGCACATGGAGATCATTTGAGTTCATTTCTTGTGAGTGAAAGCATTTTTGGAGCTTTGTGTGAGAGTTTGACTATATCGGTTTGACGTCACACTTGGTTGGAAAAGATATCGGCTAATGGCTATCATCATTGGAACAACCGAGTTAAATAACACTATATTAACTTATTGTAATTATCAAAATAAGATTAATTGACTTTAAGGTCAACAATCTCCCCCTTTTTGATGATGACAATAGAGTTAATGTGTGTTTATAAAAAGATAATAATTTTAAGCATATAAATAATATGCTCCCCCTAAATAGGTGCATAGATAAAAATATACAAGTAATTATTAAAATGAAAATACTTGCATAACACACATACTTCTCCCCCTTTTTCTTCATCAAAAAGTAGGGAATCAGTAATTATCAATTTAAAGCTGCAAAAATATTTGTTAATACTCATAATAATGTGTACGTTAATGCAAGCAAATTTTATAAAATAAAAATAAAAGAAAATTAAGCATAAAATAATGTATGCTCAAAATTAAGCATTATCAATCCCTTTTATGAACTTTTTAGAATAAACTAGATATCACAAGCTCTAGTCATACCGAGTTCACGTCGAATAGTGCAAAAACGATCATCCGAAAGTGGTTTAGTGAATATATCCGCAAATTGCGATTCGGTGCCAACGAATTTAATATCAACATCACCTTTTTGCACATGATCACGAATAAAATGATATCTTATCTCAATGTGCTTAGTACGTGAGTGTTGTATAGGGTTCTTGGTCAAACTTATGGCACTTGTGTTGTCACATTTAATGGGAATGTGGCTAAGACTAATTCCAAAGTCTTCTAGTTGTTGTTTAATATATAAAGTTTGTGCACAACAACTTCCGGCCGCCACGTATTCGGCTTCGGCCGTTGAAAGGGCCACCGAATTTTGTTTCTTACTTGACCAAGATACTAGTGCGTGTCCTAGAAAGTGACATGTCCCACTAGTGCTTTTCCTATCGATTTTACAACCCGCAAAATCCGCATCGGAATAACTTATTAGGTCAAATATGTTCTCTCTTGGATACCATAAACCCAAAGAACTAGTACCGGAAAGATAACGGAATATTCGTTTTACGGCAAGCAAATGTGATTCTTTAGGATCCGCTTGGAATCGTGCACAAAGACATACACTAAACATAATGTCCGGTCTAGACGCCGTCAAATATAATAAACTACCAATCATACCTCGATATTTCTTGATGTCCACACTTTTACCTTTCTCGTCTTTGTCAAGTTTCAATGTTGAACTCATAGGAGTGCTCATGGATTTGGCTCCTTCCATGTCGAATTTCTTTAAAAGCTCCTTCACATACTTCTCTTGATTAATGAAGATGCCTTCTTTGCATTGTTTCACTTGTAATCCAAGGAAGTAGTTCATTTCTCCATCATGCTCATTTCAAATTCCTTTTGCATACAAGTAGAAAATTCTTTGCAAAGATTGTCGTTCGTAGAACCAAATATAATATCATCAACATAGATTTGTACAAGTAGCATGTCATTATTATGATTTTGATAAATAAGGTAGTATCAATTTTGCCTCTAACAAAACCATTGTTAATTAAAAATGAACTTAATCTATCATACCATGCTCTAGGTGCTTGTTTTAAACCATACAATGCTTTAGATAATTTAAATACATAATCCGGATAAATATGATTTTCAAAACCGGGAGGTTGTTTCACATAAACTTCCTCTTCAATAAAACCATTCAAGAAAGCACTTTTCACATCCATTTGATATAATTTAAAATTTTTAAAACATGAATAAGCAAGTAGCATGCGAATTGCTTCTAAACGAGCTACGGGTGCGTATGTTTCTTCATAATCAATGCCCTCCTATTGATTGTATCCTTGGGCAACAAGTCTAGCTTTATTTCTAACAATAACACCATTTTCATCCTTTTTATTTCGAAATACCCATTTAGTGCCTATAATAGTATGATCATTTGGTTTGGGAACAAGTGTCCACACTTTATTTCTCTCAAATTGATTGAGCTCTTCTTGCATAGCCATCATCCAAGATTCATCTTGTTCGGCTTCATTTATATTTTTAGGCTCATATTGAGAAACAAATGCCACATTATTGCAAACATTTCTTAAGGATGATCTAGTCATGACCTTACTAGATGGATCTCCAAGAATTTGATCAATAGGGTGGTTGGACACAAATTTCCAACTCCTAGGCAAATCATTCGAGTTTTGCTCGGTTGTATTTTCTAACTCCTTAGAAGAAGTTTGAGCACTCGATGGTTCTTCCTTAGATGTATCATTAATTTGTATATCCGAAACTTTTTGGATAATTTCAACATCATCATCGGAATGCACTATGGGTGTAAAAGGATTAGATTCATCAAAACAACATGCATAGATTCTTGAACTACTAAACTTTTCTTGTTATAAACTCTATATGCTTTACTATTAGTGGCATACCCAAAAAAATTCCTTCATCAGATTTAGCATCAAATTTTCCCAAGTGATCACGATCATTCAAATATAAAACATTTGCAACCAAAAACTTTAAAATATGCAATATTTGGTTTCTTGTCATTCCATAATTCATAAGGTGTCTTATCTAACTTTTTACGAATAATAACACGATTAATTACATAGCATGCGGTATTAACGGCTTCCGCCCAGAAATATTCCGGTAAAGAATGTTCATGTAACATGGTTCTAGACATCTCTTGAAGAGATCTATTTTTCCTTTCAACCACACCATTTTGTTGAGGAGTTCTAGGTGCCGAAAAGTTATGATCAATACCATGCTCATCAGAAAAATTTCAATATCAATATTATCAAATTCTCTACCTCTATCACTTCTAACATGTATAATAGAAACACCTTTTTCATTTTGAACTTTTCTACAAAATTTAGCAAATACATGAGGTGTTTCACTTTTATGTGCAAGAAAGAATACCCAAGTAAATCTAGAAAAATCATCAACAATCACAAAGGCATATAATTTACCACCTAAACTAGCAACCGAATTAGGTCCAAATAAATCTAAATGTAACATATCAAGTGGTCTAGTAGTAGTAATATCTTTCTTAGATTTAAAAGAAGACTTGTGTTGTTTACCAAGTTGACATGCATCACAAATTCTATCTTTAGCAAATTTAGTTTTAGGCAATCCTTTAACTAATTCCTTTTTAGATAATTTATTAATTAAATCCATATTAGCATGACCTAATCTTCTATGCCATAACCAAGAAGCATCATTTAACACAGATAAACATTTAACATCTTGTTGAGATAAATCATCAAGTTCAAGAGTATATACGTTATTTGATCTATAAGCAACAAACAAGATAGAATTATCACTAATATTTTTAACAATGCAACATTCGGATTTAAAAATAACTTCATAACATTTATCACACAATTGACTAATACTTAGCAAGTTATGTTTTAAACCGTCAACAAGTAAAACATTATCAATATAAGAAGATTTATTACCAACCTTACCTATACCAATGATTTTGCCCTTGGCGTTGTCCCCGAAAGTCACATTTCCTCCTTTCTTGGGAATAAGACTTAAGAAGTTGTTCTTGTCTCCCGTCATGTGCTTTGAGCAACCACTATCCAAGAACCACTTGGTTTTGCTACCTTTGGCTTTCAAGCACACCTCATCGTCTCTTGCCATAAGGCAAAGATTTGCCGTTTCTTCGTCGCTAGAATCGCCATTGGATTCACCTTCTTCGGAATCACTCCAAGTGCCTTTAAGTGCATGTCTTACTTGCTTGAAGGCTTTGTCTCTTTTATCTCTTCTTTCTTTCCTTCTAACCGGGCAATTTGTTTTGAAATGCCCTGGTTCATGGCAATGAAAACACTTCTTTTCTTCCTCGTTTTCAACTTTTGGTTGAATAGATCGGTCATTGTTCCTTCTTGATGAAGGATCAAAGTTGTTTCCTTTTCCTTGAAATTTCTTCTTCTTAGCTAGAAATTTTATGAATTTTCTAGAAAGAAGAGCCATATCCTCATCTTCTATCATCAACTCCTTCATCATCTAGTTGAGTTGCTTTGAGGGCTAGTGACCTTTTGGCTTTTGAATCACTTTCTTCTTCTCTCGCCAATTCCTTCTCATGTGTTTTAAGTGAACCCAAGAGTTCATCCATGCTTATCGTTTTGAGATTCTTGGCTTCTTGAATCGCCGTCACTTTCGGTCGCCACTTCTTTGGAAGAATCCTAAGAATTTTCTTATCTTATCTTCATTAGAATAAACTTTTCAAGAAGATCCAAATCATTAGTAATAATAGAAAATCTACTATACATGGAAGCAAGAGATTCATTAGGCTCCATTTTAAATAATTCATAATCATAATCACAAGCATATTTATGTTATCATCTTTAACTTGAGTGGTTCCTTCGTAGGTAACCTCAAGTTTATCCCAAATTTCTTTGGCCGTTTTGCAACTAGAAATTTTGTTATATTCATCCATGCTTAATGCACAATTTAAAGCATTTAAGGCTTTAGCATTATATTGAATTTTCTTAATATCATTTTCATCATACTCGGACATTTTCTTAGGAACAATTTTTCCACTATCATCTCTTTGGTAATTTCATAGGGTCCTTCAACTACAACTCTCCATTGTTCAAAATCACTAGATTGTAAAAATATACTCATTCTATTTTTCCAATAGCTATAATTTTTACCATCAAATAGAGGTGGTCTATGGGTGGAGAGACCTTCGAAAAGACCGGTTCCTTGATATGTAGACATGATCGTAAACTCTAAGATTGTTAAATCAAAATAAGAGTACAACCTCTGATACCAATTGTAGGTCGGAAAATAACCCTAGAGGGGGGGTGAATAGGGTTTTTAAAACTTAATGCGGAATTTAAAAACTTTTCTAACAATGTTTAAGTAAAACAAATTTACAAAATAAATTATCAAGGAATGCAATCAAATAAACAATCAAGCAAATAAATAATCTCAAGCAAACAATAATATAGCAAGTAAATAAAGAGATTGAGTTAGAAAGATTGAACCAATCGAAGTCCAAGATTTTTGTCCACACGGTTCGGCTTGTTCCCCTACTCCGCGCTCGGTTAGTTCCCGAGAATTTCCACTATAACCGATCTCCTTCCGGGTGAAGATCAAACCTCTACAAGTGTATTCTTCTCACACACTCTTACAAGTATTGAAACACCCTCAATACTCTCACAAGAAATCCCTCTTGCTATTCTATGAGATACACCTCTCACAAAAATGATTTGAACAAGTTTTTGGTGACTAACACCAATGTACAATATCTCTCTTGTGTATAACAAAATACAAATGATGCTCACACTAAGAGATATCAAAATTGATCAAAATATATAGCTCAAAAATGAAGAATATGATCAATAATACTTGAATAACTTTGTATATATGTAAAATAAGTTTGTAGAATGATTCAAGTGTGTTAAAACATGTCTAAGACATCATATTATAGCTTGCAAAACCATATGGCCGTTGGGGATGATTAAGAGAGGTTTTGGCTCCAAGGTATACATTTTCAAACTTTCCAACAGCTAGTTTTGACAAAAAAATTCAAATTGTTTTGTTAATTTCTCCAATTAGACCGTTGGATCATGCTCAAATTTAGTCAAAATTGCCAGGAGATGTTGTCTAACTACTGTAAAAATTTCAAAATGATCGGAGTTCGGGAAGGCCTCCATTTTACCGTTAGATTAAAACTGGGCAAAAATTGAGCGAATTTTAAACGAAAAATAAAAATATTTTTCCAATTTAATAATTTAGTTCCAAATAAAAGTCTAATGATTTTTGAACCTCAAATATATGTTTCTAAAATACCCATTTTTATTATAACTTAAAATATGATCATTTAAAATTAATATGAATTTATTTTGAAACTTGGTTTTTGTAAAATGATGTTTTTCAAATAAATTCAACTTCAAGCTAGTTTGAATCAATCTTTAAAAGATGTAAGAATATGTTTGAGCTATAGGAATTTGATCAATAAAGTATCTTTACATAAAATCTAAGCACTCACTCCATTTAATGATAATTCGAGTCTTCGTGATGCTTGATTTTCTTGTGCGTATCTTTACTTGTTTGATGTTCTTGATCCTTTCTTGGTTTTGATTCTTTGTGAAGCACATGGAGATCATTTGAGTTCATTTCTTGTGAGTGAAAGCATTTTTGGAGCTTTGTGTGAGAGTTTGACTATATCGGTTTGACGTCACACTTGGTTGGAAAAGATATCGGCTAATGGCTATCATCATTGGAACAACCGAGTTAAATAACACTATATTAACTTATTGTAATTATCAAAATAAGATTAATTGACTTTAAGGTCAACACATTTCTTCTTCTTTTGAAAAGGTTTCTTCTTTGAGGACTTGCATTCAAATTGCTAATATGATCCCTTGAAATGCTTCTTCTTCTTGAAATAAGAACAATCACACGACTTTGCTTCTTTGCATTTGATTTTCAGGTGATCTTTACTACAAGCGCTTGCCAAATGCTTATTTCTCTTGTCAACTTACTTGAAGACTTTACGCTGGTTGCAGAGATGTTCAAGTGCATCAATAACATATTCATAAAGCTGGGCAATCGTGGTCCCTTGCAAACTTATTTGTTGGAGCTTCATGATCTTTTGAACTTCTGCACCGAGTGGTTCCGAAAGAGAATTGAGAAAAGGTTTGTTTCAGATTCACATTATCTATTCCACCTATGACATATAATCTTTTGGACATTTGATTGTAATGCTTCTCAATATCTTTTGGCAAAAATCCGCAACACTTCATTTGAAGGTATTCTTCACAAGTAATATCGACATGATGATCGAACTTTCTAATGAATTCTAAATAGATGTATCCAAGATATTAT